>OX453078.1:12020192-12451559 GCA_949699795.1 Spicauda simplicius | reverse complement strand
AAAACGCAAATGTAATAATTTGAGGTCTGAGCATAATGTCACAGGGGAATGTTTGAAAACAATTAAGAATAATAATACAATATAATAAAAATACAATAAACATTTTAAATACTCATAGCACCACACTAGGTTTTTCTTCTGTGTCATGGACATACACTAAGACAAATATAGATACACCCAGACCCAGAACCTAAATTCATTACTTTAGATACCTGTCTGGCCAGGACTGAACCTGGAACCCACTGAGTGTCACACTGGTATAGTAAATTCTCCGCCATACAGGTTTTCAAATGTGAAAGAAATAATTATTATCAGATGTTTGATATACTTTAAGAGATAACTCTATTTAGCAGGAAAGGATGGTTTTTGTACATCTAAGAACTATAAAATAGACTATAAGCTGTCACATTCTACACAGTTCTCAAATTATTGTAGGGTTGTAAATATATAAAAAATAAAATATATTAAGGGTACTATTTATATTGACATTGAAAAAATACTTATATGTATAGCCATAAAAAATCTTGATCACAAATGTTTTGTAAAAGTTATTGAGACACTTAACATTGCTTACATATATCTAAGAGGCAATTCACAAAATATATTACAAATAATTATTTTGTATAAAAATAATTGAATGACACCTGTACCAGCTGCCTTTAAGGATGAAGCTTGTCATGCTGTTAAGATACTAAATTTAGCTCTTAATACTGATCACAGAGATTTTTTTACCATATCTGTAGCCATGAAGCAATGTTAGTGAGGGGAGGTTAAGGGTCTAGACTACCCTGCCTAGCAAAAAGGAGAGTAGAACGAGATACTATGAAACAAAGTAGCTTTTCGTTGTCTACATTCAATAGCCTTCAATGTAAAGTATGTCCATTTGTCTGTCACCAGGCTGTTCCTCATGAACCATGATGGGTGGAAAATAAAAAAATTTATAGATGTATTACTGTTGCTGCTACAACAAAAACTAAAAACAGAATAAAATAAATATTTAAGGGGACTACTATACAACAAACGTGTTTTTTTGCTCTATCAAAACATGTGATGGCCAAGTCCTTGAACAATTATAAGTTTCTTTGCCTGAACAAAACAAGTGACAGTGTATCGTCAAGTTCTTTAAAAACTTCTTTAATCTCAATGAACATAATTTTTCCACCTTTTTTTTATAGAGAAATACAGAACCCTTCATACGCGAGTTCAACTCGCGCTAAGCCAGTTATTACTAATGGAATGAGTGATAATAAGAATTTATATTATTTATAACTGAACTAAGTTTTGCATGTTTTGCTGACAACTCGCAAATAAGTCACGGCATATATTTTGTGGACTGCAATTTAACAATATTAGTCAAATGTATAAATTTTTAGTTCTTATTTATACAATTCACAACTCGAAAACGCATGCACACTAACAAAAATATATTTAAGTTTCTTTGTGTCATAGTTTCTTTAGATTTTAGTAAATATATTGTTCAACATTCAAAATATAAATTAGATTTTACGTTTATACTTAACATAATGTTACAATATTTTGTGTAAAACTACTTGTTAATAAAATAAGTACCTAACTACTTTATCACGAAAATATTTGATCAAATCAAGTATATTAGTAATAAACTTTTATTTACATTGTGATGATAACTTAAAATAATACAACCATGTGCTCATATTTTTAGATATTTCGTTATTGTTAAAACTTTTAATAATATCTTGGTTCATATTAAGACTATGTTGTGAGTAGTATTGATATGATTTCCAGTGTCGGCAACCTGGAATGCTTAACGCTTAATTCGATAACTTCTTCACCGCAACAAGGTAGTGCAGTTCTGTAGACCTACTGTACTTTGTGCGTAGTTTACGTAAAAGACCTGTCCTATTGATTAATTTTATTGATACAATAAGATTCCATAAATACAACATTGCTTTTAAAAATATCAGTTTTTTAAAAGTTTCACAGGGTTTTTAATATGGTTACCATTATAACATTATACCAGTAAATGTTATGCATATAAAATATAATGAACAGAGTTTTTTCTAGCAGTTATGAGAAAACCATTTCACGACATTTCTGTGGTACACTTTGGAAGCACCTAGTATTAGGATATGTTGGTAATCATTTTGATAATCTTGTAATGTAAATCTTGAGAATAAAATGTGTTTTTTCAAATAAATAAAACTATAAAACCTAAGAGCACCTAAAATAGTTTCTGGTTTAGTATTTCACTGAGATTCGTTTCATTGTATTTGATCGTGCTATATTAGATGTGACAGTTAAAAAAAACTATTGGGTGTTTCCACCTTTAAGCACCCATAAGGTTGTTGTAGGTGGTTCCAATGGGAGCTAATGCGACGAGGCAGATCATGACCACGACGAAAAGCAGGATGATTGGCGCGTAAACACCTAATAAGTGCTTCCTGAAGGCAGAGAACTGAAAAGAGAAGATAATATTTAAAAATAATATGTGGTTGTTGAAATTTATATATATGTTGAAATTTTTGTAATTGTTGTTAAGAAAATACTGATGATTAGACACAGAAAACATGCCATGGATGTAAAACAAGTTTAGTATTGTAATAAATTTGAAGTTTAAAGAGAGAAAAAAATTTTTGTTTTTCTTATTCTAAGGTGTCCATGATTACCAAATTTTCAAGACATAAAATAAATGTTAAAGTAAATAAAAAACATCGAATGAAATAAAAAAAAAATGTTGGTTAGTTAAGGAAGACTAATCGTATGTATCAAATATTTTTTTTTATAAATATAATAACGAAGTCAAACTGACATTGCTTAATTCAATCATGCAGAAAATTAAGAAATTGTAAGAAGTAGATGGTGAAAACTAAAGAGAGTTAAGAAGAGACAGTGTGTCAAACAGGATAAATAGAAAGAAGAGACGTAAGAAAAGAAGAGAGAAGAGATGATTAGGAATGAGAAGTAAAGATTTATTAGATAGAAAAAGAGTCACAGTGCCGTCAAGTAATCTTCGTAAAGTTTTGTTACCGAAATGATTAAAAATTGAGATGGAGATAATAATATGACCAGTAAGAATTATTCGAAAGTTTTAAAAGGAAATGGTTATGATTGGACTATGAAGAAAGCATTAGGTACAATTTCTGTTATGGGTAGAATGAATACTGATAATGTGGAAGAGAAGAGAAGGTGAAATCATTCAAATATTTTAAAATGTTAAAAAAATTGGTATAATTTGAAGTATGTAGGAAGAATTGAAGTCATGTTATGGTCCGAAATGATCGAAGACTGATAGTGTGGAAAAGAAGAGAAGATAGGATCACTCGAATATTTTCAAATGAAACTCAAGATGAAGTGTTAAAGAAGAGTTGATAGAAAAAAAAGTACAATAGCAATCGGGATTGTTGCTCGAAATATTTTGAGTAATCTTATGGTAAGAAAGGATGAAGGAGTGATTATGGAGAAGAGAATAGTGTTGTGTGGAAGAAAAAAGGCGAAATCATTCGAATGTTTTAAAATGTAAGGTATAATTGGAAGTATTGAATAGTTTGAACTTTATGTTATGAAATGAAAAGGATTAGAAAGGATCGATAAGAGAAGATACGAAAGAGTAAAGAGTATAGCGCTCACCGGCGCATCGGAGCCGCGCTCGACGGCGGAGTGCGCGCGCGCCAGCATGTCCTTCATCGGGAACGCGTCCACGCGGCCCGCCGCGCGGCCCTCCGCCACGCACGCCGTCAACTGAAACCCACCGCGCATTGTACTACTCCAACATCTTATTAAAAATGTGAAAGATTGTAAGGATGCCTGTGTTAGCTTCGAGTTTCAAACGTAAGGGTGAAATTCAACTTCCGAATCGAGAGTCCAGAGTACAAATACCAGGAACGCATCACTGGTTTAACAAAATTATTCGGGTATTATAATAAATTATCGTCCACTAATTCTTGACCAGCGCAGTGGGCTATGGCAAAAAACTCTCATTCAGAGAGAAGACCCGTGCCCAGCAGTGAGACAATAATGGGTTGACGAGAATAAATTATCACTACTTTATACTGAAGGATAGCACCGTGAGAAAACCTACACATCTGAGAGTTTTAAAAAACTTCTCAAAGGTGTGTGAAGTCTATCTCATCGCATTTGCCCAACGCGGTAGACTATGGCCTAAAACTCCGTTGTTCTGGGAGTAGATCCGTGACCAGCATCGGGACAATAATGGGTTTACGTGTGTTTATTATACTCTTACGTAAAAAATATTGGTTGGACCTTGCTGAAATTTGGCGTACAGATAGTTTATGACCTGGATTAACATGGGACACTCATTACCATGATAAACCTGATAAAATCAAGCAGAGCCACGGGAATAAACTAGTTCAATTATATTTGTTTAGGAAGACGCTTTCTCACTAACGAACAATTTCTTAGATTTACGATAATCTAATGAACAATTTCCAAATTTGATGTGTATAATGAACTAAATCCCACTTTTGAGATGTGTTCAAATACTTAGTCAATTTTTAATGGACTATCACAGTTCAGGTCATTCTAATTTAGAAATATAGGGTCATTAATTTAAAAAAAAAACAAAACTAGATCTAGAACAAAGCACCACTAGATCTGATACTACGAAATGTACTTTTCTGCTGTGGCAGAATTTTCTCAATTCGTCATGAGGCCATCCATAAATTACGTCACAGGAAATTTATGATTTTTAACTGCCCCCTCCACCCCCACTCTGTGTCACAACTGGTCACATTTGTGAGACCCCTCTTTAGTGTGATGTCACATATTTTACTATCCTACACATACAAATTTTAAATTATTAAAAACAGTAGTTCCAATGAGATGCCCCTGAGATGTTCTCAACATCGTCCGCCTAGTTCTAAGCTATCAGAACAGTTTATAATCTTATCTTTTCAATTTGAAAGTATCTAAAATCGGGTAATAAACTTACCGAGAGTACTACGTGTATAACAACATGGAACACCACGAATGCTGCTAGAACGAACACGCTCCATGGAGGAAGCTCTGCCTTCTGGAGGTATACTGCCAGGAATATTGTTACAACTGGAATAAGGAATAAAGAAAATATTTAACATGTTTCGGAAATTTTATTTACGTGAGCAGGTATGTACGCACTATACCAATTTACATAAAGCTTAGCCCAATCCAATATATTTTCTTAGTAACACTACAGATTATTAAAAAAAAAATCAAAATATAGTGTGGCAAAGTGCATAATTTTGAATCAGTTCTTAAAAGTACCCCTAAATTCTTGAAACTCTTAAAAGAAGACGTCTTAGATCAGCTAAAAAAAAATTGACAAAAAATTAAAATAGTTTCAAAGCGAGGTAGGTAAATAGCGTGAGTACCTACCCGTTTCATATTCAAATGTAAACCAAAACCGTAACATAAATAAATTTTGGAAGTAAGTAATTCTGAATACTAACTTCCAAGAATATGCGCAGAGTTGCCCACTAGCCAGTGAAGCCAGTTGAAGATTGGCCTTTTACTTGTGCCTGGATGTGGTCGGAAATATGCACCTGCAAAAAAATGTTAATCTTCATAAGTTTTAATAATTCTTCATAAGTTATGTGACGTCGAAAATTACATTATAGGTACGATATAGACATCAACACTCAGATCCGTAATAGTGTTAAATGGGTCATATTAGGAAAAAAATGTGTTCACATGTTACATCGATAATACGTTATAATTATGTCATAGACAACATTCAGATCCAGAAGATAGCGTCAAATAAGTCCTATTAATATTATAAGTGCACAAGATTGAGAGGACGTACACATACATGTCCTCTGTGTGACTCTTATGCAAAAACTACTACATATGCGACTAGTGTAGCCATAATTGTGGCAAACGCGACTAGTGTAGCCATAATTGTGGCAAACGCGACTAGTGTAGCCATAATTGTGGCAAACGCGACTAGTGTAGCCATAATTGTGGTATACGCGACTAATGTAGCCATAATTGTGGCAAACGCGACTAGTGTAGCCATAATTGTGGCAAACGCGACTAGTGTAGCCATAATTGTGGTATACGCGACTAATGTAGCCATAATTGTGGCAAACGCGACTAGTGTAGCCATAATTGTGGCAAACGCGACTAGTGTAGCCATAATTGTGGTATAGGCGACTAGTGAAGTCAAATTTGTGGTGTACGACTAAAGCGGGCGAAACTGCGGGAATACCCTAAACATAGATGCAGGTGCCTTTTTTATAAGATAGAAGTTGTATATAATATGTATGTTTAATCTGGATTTCAACGCATAATTAGCTATATTACACCATTTTCAATCAAATATGGTAGATGTGTAAGATGGTGAACCATTTTTTATGCATTCCAATGATATGGATTTGAAGGAAAGGGTTTAGTATAAGTGCGAAATACAAAATGAAATTATTAAATCGTGTATTTCCATAATAAAACTGTTATGAATGTTACGTCACTTACCAATAGGCTGTATAAAACAGAGTACGACGGTTACTATTCCGGTGATGGCGTGAGGGTTGTCTCCCGTGGTGGACCAGCCGCCCACTTCGATCAAAATTAGGATAAATCCGCCCATGGTGAGTAACCAGGTGATCACCATCAGGATTCTGTGGTACTGAAAGTATATGAGGGTTAAAGTTATACAAGGGTACTACCAACACTATACTAATAACAGTTAAATTATAATGTCTCGTAATGTAAGCTATTTAGGGATCCGTACCCAAAATGTTAAAAAGGGAACCTCATTTTTTTGACTGAAGTAGCAAACGAGCATGCAGTCCACATGATAGTAAGTGGTCACTGCCGCTCATAGACATCTGTAATCAACCACATACAGAACATGAATTTCATCAGAAATCATTCCACAGATGCGTTGCTACTCCCGAGGACTATGATGTTCGCCTCATGTGAAAGGATGAACATTGGACAACCTTTTTTAATTTTTTTATCGTTTTTTTTGTCGTCAAATTGTAGGTCGACTTCTATACGCATTTGGCAACCTTTTTTTTTGGTCATCTAACGAGGACCCCGCGAATTCGTATCGAAATCGTAAAGTTTAGGTCTTGCGCCGCCACTGTCTGTGTGTCTATCATTTGTACAGATGATGTATTTCTTTTACCGCTATATCACATATACTAAAAACAGAATAAAATAAAACTTTAAGGGAGACTCCTTACAACAACCATGTTTTATTTGCTGTTTTTTTATAGGTAATAGTACGGATCCCTTCATCCACGAGTTCGACTCTGTATTAGCTCGGGTACAACCATTATTGTCCCACTGCTGGGCACAGGTCTTCTTTCAGAATGAGAGAGTTTTAGGCCATAGTCCACCGCGCTGGCCAAGTGCGAATTGGTGGACAATTACTGTATTAGCTGATTATTAAAATATTTAAATTATGTCATTTAAAATATAATCGCAAGGTCCATTGATGATTTTCGACCCTACGAGCGAATAAAAAATATTTCTTTATACGGAAACACTATATTAATTAAATAATACTTACAGCGAACCAAATATCCTTGCCACCCAATTGCTTTCCAACCCATGTTTGTCTGAAATACCTGGAATCGATGGAATAAAGCTCCGTTTTAAACCGGTTAACGTTTATTTCAGTTTCTTCCTCGACATATTATTTTACATTAAAGCTTAATTTGAAGTTTTAACTAATTTTATCGTTAGTTAATTATCATAAATAGTAAAAAAGAAATATGCTGTATCTACATCTAAATAATCACTTCGACCAATGAACATCTGTAACCAATTCCAGGTATAAGTTATTTTATTTGAATTAAGAAGTAAACGAGCATGCAATCCACTTGATGGTAAGTGGTCACTGCCGCCCATAGACATCCGTAAGCAACTTTATAGAGAAGATAGGTTCTATCTGAAATTAATCACAGATGCGTTGATACTCTCGAGGACTAAGAATCGCCTCAATAGTATGTGTTTATGAGTTTCAAAGATCGTTACAATAGTATATTTTGAAGGTGGTAGAACAAATTAAGTTCGACCGGGGAAGTACCACCGCCACACCTATTTTTAGCGTGAAGCATTTCTTACGTTTCGATGGACGGGTGTGGTTGCCGGCACTTTTACATGAGGCGACCATCATAGGCCTCGGGAGTAGCAATGTATCTGTGGTTGACTTCAGATGGAACCCATGTTCTGTTTGAAGTTGATAACAGGCGTCCATGGGCTGCAGTGACCACTTACAGGTGGAATGCATGCTCGTTTGCTACTTCAGTTAGATATAGAAAAAAAATATAGTGAGTACCTGGCAAGCAATATCCCCAAAGACGCAGCCCCTAACCAGGCAGCAATCATGAAAGAACCATGTAGTTTCAGAAGTAATTTGGAGGCGCCGGCCGGAGCGCCCACTGTCGAAAGAGCTAGCGGCGCGCCTGTGGACTCGTAGGCTAGGTTGTGGAAACCTACGCGGTCTGGGTCTGAAAAAGTAAAAAAAACTTATATTAGTATATTTTGTATATTATATATATCAAATGCACCTTTGTTCATAAGAACTTCAGAGGTTCATGAATTCTTGAACATGCCCATGATAAAGGACGAAATAAAAACTCATGGAGCCAAATACAGAGAGCGATTAACAGATACATCCGAACCGGCTGGCGGGGCGTCTTACAATACCAGAAACCATTCGTCGACTTAAAAAGCGCCGAGATAATTAATTATATTCGACAATTTAGCCACAAACTGAATAGTTTGTTTTTTAAATAAAGGGATGGCTCTAATGGGAGCAGCTCCCTACTCGCAAAATAAGCACACAACAAATTTGCTTATAGTCTTGGACTGATTGCAGATGAAACCACAGAAAAAAAAAGTATATTTTGAGGTCCAAAAATATTGAAAAATGCAATGGGACAACACGGTCCTTGGTGAAAAAATGTTTTGTATTTTTATAGTGTTAGTAAATGACATTATTAGGTAGCTTAAAATTAATTATAATATAACACTAAGTTTTCGCCGTAAATGTCTGTCGCCCTAAATTCTGATTGTCTTCACTATAACATAGTATAAAACAAAGTCGCTTCCCGCTGTCTGTCCTTATGTACCCTTAGATCTTTAAAACTACGCTACGGATTTTAATGCAGTTTTTTTTATAGATAAGAGTGATTCAAGGGGTTTTTATGTATAATACATGTATAATATTGTGGAGAAATTAATTTAAGATTATTGACATTTAGGCGGAGCGAAGTTTGCCGGGTCAACTAGTTTGGTATAATTGCTTAGTGATTAGTTATAACATTATAACATCGCAGCCCCTAAATTTCTTTGCTATCCAACTGACGTCATAATGACATCAAAATAGTACCTAACGTTTAAAGTATACGATTACTTATTTATTATGAATAGAAATTTTGAAATAGACATTCTTCGTTTCCTTTTTATAAAAGAAAAGAATAACTTTTAAATTATCTAATATGCGGCGATATAAGTGTCGTCGTCAACCCATTATTGTCCCACTGCTGGGCACGGGTCTTCTCTCAGAATAAGAGAGTTTTAGGCCATAGTCCACCGCGCTGGCCAAGTGCGAATTGGTGGACTTCACACACCTCCGAGAACTTTTTTTTTTTTAAGTACTATCGGGTGTGTAGGTTTCCTCACGATGTTTTCCTTCACCGAAAAGCAGTGATAATTAATTTCTAATACGCACATGAATCAGTGGTGCGTGCCTGGATTTGAACCTCGGACCTCCCGATTGAGAGGGCAAGTTTCAACCATTAGGCTCTTAATATGATATAAGTGTACGCATAAATATATACTATTCCGAAAGAAAGATAATGTTTGTTTGGAAACATACCTTTCATAGAATCACCAGCGACGACCATTAAATTGTACGTATTGGTGGTCAGATCGAACGTTTGTCCCATCACCGTCGACACCGCATCGCGTCTGAACTTACAGTACAATTTCCCATTAATCGTCGAAGATTCCAACAACTGAACTATATCTTGCGGGGAGTCAGATCTCCGTACATATGGCTCTGATTTCGGGTAAGTCCAGGAGGTGAATAGACTAATTATTCCATTGTCATTTCTGACGCATTCCATGGCACTGTCGTCACCCATTTTGTTGTCTTTGCTCAACCCAGCGGCGACGTACTTAGGGTTGTCGGTTCCTTGGATTTCGAAGGTGTATACGTCTCCAGCGACGAAGACAGCTACGATAGCTTTACAGTTTCCGTTTTGGACGCAGTTCTGTGGGGTTCCGAAGCAGAGTTTCGTGTCTGAACAGCCCTGGTATATCACGTCCATTGGAGCTGGTGTCGTTTTTGCCTAGAAAATAATTCAAATTTCCATATAATACGGTATAAGAAAATAATTTTAATGTTATTTTAATGTTACTGTCCATTGACATCAGCAAGCTATGGCACGTTGTAAAGGGCGCCAAGGTGGCCTTTTTTGGTCGTCAATTTAGCAGAGACATAGGTATAGTAGTGTTGGCGACGCGGTAAAAATAACCCACTACTACTTATATTAAGCAATTTTGTGTCTTTTGTGACAAATCTTTACCCTTCACTTGGGTCTCTCCATTAAATTTTGATACAAAGTCCCTCCAAGGCACACTACGCTACTGACTAAAATGTTAAACGTTCGTGTAAATGAGGCCTAATGTTAAAGCGAATTGGTAATATAATGATTATTACATAGCTCTAAATATTTATGCAATAATCTGTCCAGATTTTTAACATTATTTTATCGTAATTAAGATTTCTTAAACATATCGTAAAATTTTATATTTTTTTATTTATGGGCAAGCTACAATTCGCGAGGTGCTATGTCGACCAATAAAAGTTGCCAAATCTTGGCGAAAATTTTTGTCTGCGTGTGGCGGAAGGCCCTGTGTCTGCCTTACGCTGCCACTGATTACATCTTAATAAAAAGATTGCAAGAGAGATTACAGAGAGAAGTGAGATTACAAGCTTAACCATTATTATTGACACAAACTCTAAAAAGGGTTAAATTAAACTAATTATTAAAGAACGAAATACCCCACTGCAAATTTAGTTTAAACAGTCGGGATTTTTAATAACATAAGTAGTATTCGTAATAACATCTAGTTATGCTATCTGCACAGGTAGACTAGGTTTTTTACAGACCTTAGGCTGCATAATTTGCGGTGGCGCCTGCGTGGTTCTGGGCGGAGCGGCGATGGTCGCGGCGGTGGTGATGACGGTGTCGGGGGTCACCACTTCCACGAGAGGAGACTCCACGTTCTTCCAAAACTGGGCGTAGGTTTGGGCTATCGTTGCTCTGGAAAATTGAAGACGATGTTATACGTATATTGGCGTCAAATAGAATAAGTCGAAACTGTTTGTAGTACTGAAGTAGAAACGAACATAGCAAAAAAATAAAGGTGGTAGAATAATAATATAGTAATAATAATAATAATAATAATGCACAGATAGAACTCTTATTCTATATTTGATTTGTAGTTCATTAGGTGGATTGCAAGCTCGTTTGCTACTTCAATAGCATAAAAAACAAATGATAAACGAGGAATCTAATAGTAAAGGTGGTAGAACACTTGGCTTGGCTTCAGAAACATCACTAATACACTTTCTTTCTAATAACAGCAGGGTTATGCGCTGCTGTTTTGTTCTGAAGTCTTGGGCAAGGAAGGAATACTTGTCCAAGGCATTTCCACTTAATCCTCGGGGTAGCAACGTATCTGTGCACAATTTTTGTTATAACTGATCGTATAATCGTACGATAAGTCGTATTGTTCAGTCCGTCGATAGTGTAATGAAATTGTAACGGACAATTTGTAAGTGCCCCAGTCGTCCCTGTAGTTCCGGGATCAGAATAGGGTTAAGGCATCCCCTGCCTGTCGTAAGAGTGAGTATGTGTGGTCGCATACCGTCGTAAGGACTAGACGTAGCGGTGGGCTCAGCCGCCCATCTGGGAGGAGGCCGATGGGGCAACGCGCTCAGAGGATTCCGGCTGCGGTCGTTTCGAGATCCTGGAGTCCTCTTTATAGCGCCGAGGACGGCCATCAGGGGAGTTTTAGTGCAGTAAAAATCCCACATAACCCTGCGTTGCTCCCACAGCGTCGGGTACCTTTTGAAGGTTTCCCCCCTCGAGAACAAAAAAAAGTGTCCCAGTAGGCCTATACAAAGTAAACATATTTATTTCATATGGGATGGATTAGAGATGTTCGGTAGTTTCTACTATCGGGACAACGAGCTTTGCTACTTAGGTTATATAAACACGCCGTCCCTGTAGCCTCGGGGTCAGAATAGGGCTACGGTATCCCCTGCCTGTCGTAAGAGGCGACTAAAAGGGGCTTCCGGGGTTGCAGACGGCTAGAGTGGGAGCTCGAACCGTTCGGTCAGGCAATCCCGGGAAGGACGGCGGTATGTGTGGTCGCATACCGTCGTAAAGACTAGACGGAGCGGTGGGCCCAGCCGCCCATCTGGGAGGAGCCCGATGGGGCAGCGCGCTCGGAGGATTCCGGTTGAAGTCGTTTCGAGATCCCGGAGTCCTTCCTTTTCAGCGCTGAGGACGGCCACCGGAGGGGTTTTAGTGCGGTAAAAATCCCACATAACCCTGCGTCGCTCCCACGGCGTCGGGTACCTTTGGAAGGTTTTCCCCTCGGAAACAAAAAAAAAAAAAAAGTTTATATAAACACTTACTTAAAAGCTATTCCACCCAAGAAGTCACTGGGCGCTCGCCACTGGAAGGTCTGTGGTGGCTTATCCTCTGGACTGGTGTGCGTGACTGTATCATTCGGTCCTCGACAGGTGACCATCTGTGTGCGCTCCGGGTTGGGAAGCTTCACGAAGGTACCCACTATTGTGTCAGGGCTCTGAAATAGTTAACCAGAAGGTTATTCTCGTGGCTTGCTTTACTTCGATTACATCTACCACGATAAACTCCAGGCAAAAAAAATTTATCTTGAGTTTGACCTCTCTATACCACGACGTCTCATTGATAAAAGAGGTCTACTTAAATAGCGTAGCCTTGCTAATGAAGATATGAAAGCTTATTTCGAGAACCAGTTAACGGATTTTAAAATTTTAACTTATGTAGGTACCTACTTACAGTTTTTTTACGAACAACATTTGTGACTACTTATAGCATGACTAAAACAACTAGGTACACTGACGACTTGAAGACAGCGAGTAATCATTGGATTTAGATGGGTCATAACTAGTCCAAGTGGTGCTGACCTATGACCAGCAGTGGACTTTAAAGAGCTGATGGTTTGATGAATAGAAGTAATACAAATCGATTCAGTCTCTTGACTATAGGTAACCGTTTCTTAACGGTTATAGGTATATTGAATATTTAGCTTGCTTTACAAATGAGATGTACGTTGGAATTTTTATATTTATGTTAAATTACTAAGTGTTATATTATCAATTAACTAATTATTTACGTTAGTTGTAAGGCCACTCTGTCGCATTAGGGCAACCTGTAATTATATATGTAATGGTGTTTTAATCAATAAAATGAAGTAGCTATATCTTACCCGAACTTCACGAGCTTGTAAGATGAACCCTTCAATCGGAGTGGGCGCTCCAAACTGGCTTCCAATGGTGACGTTCACCACATCGCCTTGTCGAACCTGCGAGGCGGACGTGGTGATCATGTAGGGTGGTGGTGACGACTGCGCTTGGATTGTGCTGTGTCTTGGTGTCTGGTCAATGCAGGCCTGGAAAAGAAAAAAGAAATAAATTACAAATTATGTAGACATTATATTGCAATACCCTTACAGGATGCATGCTTATACCAAAATTTATGTGTAAGACCCGACTTAGATAATAAGCATGAGCAATAAATAATTTAAATTTGAATTTGAATACACAGTGTATTTACTTAGCTGACTACTTCAAGAAGATCTTAGAATTAAAATCATTGTGTTAAAAATTTCGAAATAAAGAAATCAATAAAGAGACATTTGAATGTAGAAAGAGTTTGGAAGTTTAAACTGGCTTGTCATAATCTTGCATACGTTTAGATAACGTCATGTAGATATTATGACTCTAGGTGCCTAGAAATAGGAAGCTGGAAATAGTGGATTCAATTCAATTTTATTCAAGACATACTCCACACTGCGTAAGTTGACCTACTCTTATTATGAATAAATATCCGATTCCTAAGGTAATAGATGATAAAAAAATCACATTCGTTCATAAAGAAAATCCTCTTATTGCATAAAAACATCAGATTTTAACTAAATAGAGACAAAAATGACTGAGTAGCAATTTTTATCTCGAGTTAATCAAAATTGTCAAGAATTCAACGCATGAGCAACTCGGATATAATTAATGTTTACAGGTAACGATGATCATACAGATGACGTAACCTTTTGTCTGTCTATTGTCTAATCTGTATGTGTATTCGAGGGAAAATAGGGCATAGTGCCGTTCTCGGCCGATACAAAATCTATATATAAATACGTGAAGCAAAAACTTGTGGTGCATTTTTAAGTAATACGCCGCGAACGGATTAATATGAAATTTTACACGGTTATAGTGGACGTAGAGAAGGAGTGCAGAATAACATTTTACATTTATCATACATAAAATCAACTAAAAACACATTACACACACTACCGTGCATTTGTCACAAACACAAATAATAAACGAAATAATACATTCAGCATATGAAAACACAGAACGTCAAAAATGTCACATGCCTTGTCAAAATATCCGTTATTGATTGTAAATGCAACTTTGTCACTTAAACGTCTTTTTACCTTTCGGGTCTATTAAATTAACTTAAAAGTTACTAAAAAAATGAATTTAGGAAATACTTCGGTCAATATGAAGTTTAGTTATTGACTTGAATTACGGTCGAATTTCCAAACTGAATAATGAATGAAACAGAAATAGTAGCAACGTCTAGAAAAAGTGAATCCGGTATAACACATCCTTAAAACCAAAATAAAATGGAGCTATATTGCTGATACGGAGAAATTAGTAGTGAAAATATACCTCTACCATCATCATAACGCTCTGTAATGGTCGCTGGGTTTGATTCCGGGTCAGCCAGACATCTAAACGATGCACTCAGATTTCTGCTCTAAGTTTGGGTGTTTATATATTTGTTTTTATATATATCATGGATGACGACATGTCAGAAAATCCTAGTGTGGGGCTGTGAGAGTAGAAGTATTATTATTATTACTTAACCAAAGAGACTGCAGTTCATTTAAATTAATTTTGAAAATGTAATTAATATATTACCACAGGAGGTGCTCCGGATCCATATTGTTCTGAAGACTTAATCAAGAAGAGAACTGTGAAGAGTATTAGTGAAGAACTTCTTTTCCTCGGCAACATCTTTCTGTGGTGGTACCTGGAAAGAAACATAAAAATGTTAATAAAACGTGTTATTCTATACTTAATTAGATTCCGAAAGTATCTTTAATCATAACATACTATCCTATTGACGACCCGCGTGGCGCAGCGGTCACCATATTGGTCTGACGCGCAATGGGTTCGATTACCGGCCAGACAGGTATCTGAATGATGAGTTTAAATTCCTGTTCCGGGTCTGGGTGTTTGTGTATTCGTCTTGTGTGTGTCCATGGTACCCATGACACAGGAAAATCCTACTGTGGGGCTATGAGTATCTAAAGAGTGTATTACCGAGGCTCCGTCCGCTTTAATCACGTCTACCACGGTAATTAATGCTCTATGTGTCAAATCTAGGTCATAAACTATGTGTGTGCCAAATATCATTGAAATCCGTACAGTATTTCTTGCGTGAACGAGTAACAAACACACACACACTCATTTAAAAGATATAGCACTAATGATGTAACTAATGATACGTATTATTTGAACATATGCGAATGCAAAAATGTTGTTTTTTTTCAGTTTTTGTTGTAGCAGGCCGGAGGATCTAGATTAGGCGGCCTTTTTTTGATCGTCACACTGCAGTTCGATTTCAATTTTGATAGATTTGGGGACCTTTTATGTAAAGCACTGCAATTCAATATTCGCGAAACATTCGAACAATTCTTACGAATGCGAATATCTAAAAACACGCGAATATTAGCGATGCGAATATTCGGTACACCACTAATAGGTACTTATACTAACGCTAATAATAATACTTATTATTTATGGTAAGCGAGAATGCCTGAAATGAACATGCATGCATGCATGATTAACTCTTGATAAGCTTAGAATGTTGTCTTAGGCAAACCACAGATGCGTTGCTACATCTTTGGATTCAATTGGATATTAATAATACAGTAACGAATAAGCATATACAATATGGCAAGAAGGTACTGTAGCTCACGGAGAAAGTTAAAACAAAAAATCAAGAAGAATGCATTATACAAATCTACAGGCTAGAGTCCAATCTTAGCTGGGCTCCAGATGCATTGCTTCCCTGAGAACTAATTTGGAACTGGGTCGCCTCGTATTAGCATCTTTTCCTTACCAAACCGTTCAAACCTAAACATAGCAGGGCCACAGTAGTACTATCTACAGTATTCTAACTTCCTACAAACGCACGAAACGCAAGTTGTACCTACGCGCCACGATTTCGGTATGCACTCGGTACCCAACAGCTAGCGAATGTGCCGGAGTGGCAAGCGGGCAATGTGACGTTTTTTAAGCAATGGATCTTTTTATTTAAATAATAATGTAGCGAAGAGCAGTTTTAAGCTATATTAGGCTGTTTTTGATTGCTTTAATTGTGCATAAATACGTCCAGTGTTAATAATTTTTATTTTGGTTTGTAAAATATTATTCACTATGAAATTTATAACTATCATTTGTGTACGATTTATTATTAAGTCTCATAAATATTAAAAGAACGCGTTGTTTTTTTACCTTAATCTACTGAAAAAAATACATAATAAGTAAGAAAGAAGTCAAGTATACTGATGTATTAAAATACTTTAGGAGGGTAGCCCTAATGCGAACTCTCGTCCAGCGCGTCTGTAGGTATAAAATTCAAGGACACGGCAGAGTTAGACTACTGTATGATATTAATACTGTGGCAGGGCTTAACGCTAGTCACAGGCAGAATTACGTGTGACGGTGTGACGGTGTGGAACGAAAAAGGGTAAAAACCAGCCTTAACAGTAATATAGATTTTAAAGGCAGTTACATGATAATTGCGATATTACGTCAAATCGTGATTACAATGGATAATACCGACAGTAAGACTAATAAATATTACGTACAAGGAAATCAGGTCAGCACAAGAGAAGGGAATATTAACTGTAGGCAAGGGCTGTAGCTAGCCGTTTATCTAGAGAAGTTGATATGTGAAACAGCGGTATGTGTTACTAAGAAGGGAAGGGTAGCTGCCCTCCTGCCACAAAAAACGGTAGAAAATCACTGCGACTTTTTTATCTGTTCGGAGGGTGTTACAAGAACCCTTAGTCACAAAAAGGTATAAAAGGTCTTGTTCTTTCCCTCCCTATGTGAATGCGCTCCCAGAAATGGATGGGTTTTTTATGGGTACTTTTTATAATTTCAACTTATGTGCTTTTAAAGGGATCTTCCGCCAGGCTACACGATCATGCCTGGGTAGTTTCAGACCGGAGGTCGATATATAAGACAAAGAAAAAAGGTCATGCATTACACCCGATGACCTTTTTTTTCGTCGTCGGTGAAAACTTCCAACCGGAATACGGGAGGTCGCTAGGAATTCCAATTAATTGTGGGGATTTTAGGGTTTTTTTGGAGGTTTTAAGGGGATACATTATTGATAGTTGATAACCCTGAGCCGCCAGGTCGCCACCACCATCTTATTTTTTTAACCCTCCTGAAACGAAAACCTGGCTACGTCCGTGCTTAAGTCAAAACTTCTTTTGTTTGTCAAGACTCTTGAGTCTTGACAAACAAAACGTAATATTTTTTTTCTCCCAAGGGCTTTTAAAACTTTTTCCATTGTTTTAAAAAGTTAATTATGAAACCTCACGCGTTAATTACTTACACGCGATGCATTTACGAGTAAGCGACGAATATTGTGGAATGGACAGAAACTGTAAAAGCATATTTCACTTTCAATGTAATTACTTTACACTGACGTCAGTGGTAAAGGTGATTGACATTCCGTCAGCGATTGACGATTGTATCAGACTGGATTACTTTTATGCAAGGCGACCCTCTAGTCTTCAGAAGTAGCCTTGCCAAGGCATTGCTATGCAGGGTTTCTCAAACTTTCGGTTCCACGGTCCCGTGTTAAAGCTTCCAAGTGACAGCGAACCCCCTTAACTAATTAAATCCCTCCCATTTTAATACTGAACGGGTACTCACGATATGCGGTTCCCGAATTCTTTTTGCCGATACTTCGAAACGCCGTGATCACGATCCATGCAACTGGGTCGAAATATCGATAATTCGAAGACCGCATATCGTGAGTCGGGTACTCAAGTATAAAAATGTGTCAATTCCGCGATAATATTAGTCTAAAGTCATATAAATCCCTCTCACCCAAAGAAAACAATAAAATTGATTGTTGACGAAAACAATGTTTTTATTTCAAAAAGGTAACAATGTGCCATAAGAAATATATTTTTACTATTAAAGTGATGGGTGTGCTTTTAGGAATAATTTTGGACAATTTTAACCTTAATTCTGACTAGGCATCAAGTCGATTTCTACCATGCTATGCCAGCCACCATGTGTGCCGCACGTGCCTGTCAGTCATCACGGTACCATTACGTAAATTTTGTCGCGAACCCCCTGCCATCGAATGACATACCCCTAGGAGTTCACGTACCCTACTTTGCGAAACTCTGCTATACAGTATAAGATACAGCATTGATTATCATATTCGATATGATACAGTTATACGATTATAGGCAATTACAACATGCATTAAACAAATACAAATATATATTTTTTTATCTGACTGAAGTAGCAAACGTGCATGCAGTCCACCTGATGGTAAGTGGTCACTGACGCCCATGGACATCTGTAATCAACTACACACAGAACATGGGTTTCATCTAAACTCAATCACAGATGCGTTGCTACTCCCGAGGACTATGATGGTCGCCTCATGTGAAAGTGTGCCGGCAACCACACCCTTCCATCGAAACGCAAGAAATGCTTCACGATAGAAATAGGTGTGGCGGTGGTACTTCCTCGGTCGAACTACACTGATTCTACCTTGAAAAATAATTATGTATTAAGCAAAGAAATACTTAAAATCAAATTATACGTAATTATAAGCAACAATATTACAAAGTAAATCAGGGCGGCGGTGAAACTATAATAATAAATTAATAAATTATACGCAGTACGTTAAAAAACTTCAGATAGAACTCTTGTTCTGGTAGAAGTTGCAGAAGAGGTAGCAGTGACTACTGGCCATCTGCGTTCTATCTGAAGTCAATAACAGATGCGTTGCTACTCCCGAAGACTATGATGGTTTATTTGCTAGTAACAATATTGTTCTTAATCTACTACAATCGGTACGTAACCCTGGCGTTATTTGCATTCACAGTATGATATACATATATTATGTATGAATTTATGTAGTCAGATCACTAAGATACTTCACGTCTTAAATCATTAAGAAACAATAATACGAGTTGTTTGTTTCAACCATGACTGTTTCATTGCTGTAAGATTTAATGGAATGTAGGTCTAAGGTCTTATGATTTACTAGGTAAAAATCGATGTATCGATTGTCCTGTGGAATAAGATATTTTCCCCCAGTATAAAGTATGCCTATATGTTAATCCAGGGAATCAGCTAGCTCCCTACCAAATTTTATGAAAATCGTTCCAGCCATTCAGACGTGAAGAAGTAACAAACATACACACTCCAAACTTTCGCCTTTATAATATTAGTATGATATAATATGATTAGTATTATATGAAGTATGAATACGCACATAATTTCAGAAAAATCGAACCTTGGACTCTGGATTAAATTGCCAAGTATTAACCATTATCACACAGCATTATCTTCTAGTGTTTAGATTAAGCAAAATAAATGTCAATCCACGTATTACTCAGTTCCGTCACACTTCACCAGCTTTACGACCGAACGTGTCTTGCGAAGGCTGTAGACAAGGTTGTTTAGCACCCTGTAGCTAATTCTATCTGTATCATTTCCTTGTTATAAGCTCGCGGGAAGGTGATGAATAAGATTTGAAGGCGGTTGAGTAGTGACCAGTCCAAGGTTCGAATCCCAGGCACGCATCGTTAATTTTTGTTAGTGCGTATTAGATGATTTATGTCCTGCCATGACGCTGAAAGAAAGCATCGTGATGATATGCATACTTGCAGCATAAGATTTAACATCTAAAAGATAATACGGCCTAAGCCGCTCCCACTCTGATAAGAGTCCCGTGTCCGACAGAAGAACTGTAATGGATGGCGATGGTTGCAGTAGATTTTTTTGTAGGTGGACGGTGGCGATTCGTGCGAGCTTCGTACTGTCGTACCATATACATACACGTTAAGCGAATGCTCGGCCGTGTTACATGGTAGGCGGAGTGGGTGATGTTAGGTTTTTTCGTTACGGAATTTCTTGATTTTGATCGCCGCGCTCAAAGCCCGCGATAAAAGCTATGCAATAGCTTAAAAACATACAAAAAACTAGTTTATTTCCGCGGCTCCATCCGCAATGGTCGCATTTATCAAGTTAATGAGTATCATGGGTTAATTCGGATTATAGTCCATCTATGTGCCAAATACAGAGAAATTCCGATCAGTAGTTTTTGTATGAAGGAGTAACAAACATACATCCACACAAACTCTTGCATTTATAATATTTGCAAGACTGTCAAATTCCAGTGTTCCTAATGTAATAGAACTAGTTTATTTCCTTCCGGCTACATATGTATAGTACTACTAGATGAGATAACCTGCTTCATTAAATTTAATATAGACGACTAACACATGTGGTCTCACTTACACACTATAGGAAAGGAGCGAGAGGTAAATAGATACGCTGTTATTATGATTTGTGATTTCTATAGAACCAAGTTACACATACATATTTAAAAATCATAAGTTCCGTTGGTTGGTCACTAGAACCGATTTTCAATGTCAAGTTCTTGGGAATGTCGGGTTTAGAAAGGATTTTATGTAACGTAAATGTGATCCGTTTATGTTATATTTATAGGAAATTACGTTTATTTTAGTCATAGGTGGATTGAGCACGGTTGTAGCAAACATAATTGGGGCCAAACCATTATTGTCCCACTGCTGGGCACGGATCTTCTCTCAGAATGAGATAGTTTTAGGCCATAGTCCACCGCGCTGGCCAAGTGCGAATTGGTGGATTTTAGCTCCTAGAACTTTTTTTTTAAAAAGAACACTCGGATGTGCATGTTTCCTCACGGTGTTTTCCTTCACCGAAAAGCAGCGATAATTAATTTCGAATACATAAACATAATTAAGGATGTTAAACGTAATAAAGTTTGGTTTAAAAGCCCTATTTGCAAGGAGGATTCCGTTCATGGTCTTGTTTTTAAATTTTAGGTCAAATGTCAATTTTTTTTTTTACCATATGTATTGCTATACCTATGCTTATTAATCTTGATATCACCTCAATAATAATACGTTGAGCTATGTATGACCTATATTATAAATGAAAAAAAAAAGTTAATATAAGAATGTTTTGATTTAAAAATACTTTTATATGACTTCCCAAAGGAGGTCGATTCGTCACGTTTTTTTTGTTTGTTCGGTATTGTTTCGCGATGCTGCAACCGATTGACATCATTCAAACGACATTGTATGCATCTAGTTTTACAGGAGGTCCCAATTTATGGAAAAAAATCTACTTTGGCGACCCGCGTGGCAGAGTGGTTATCATACTGGTCTGACGCGCAATGGGTTCCGGGTTCGATTCCCGGCCAGACAGGTATCTGAATGATGATTTTATACTTTTTTTCTGGGTCTGGATGTTTGTGTATTCGTCTTGTGTATGTCCATGGTACCCACGACACAGGAGAAAATCGTAGTGTGGGGCTATAAGTGTAGAAAGCGTGTAAGTGTTTTTTAACAGATTCCTTGGAAAATTCTAATACTTATTTTCTTATAATCTTAAATATATTCGCTGTTTCCGGATCGATTACAATTATCTTTTTATATTATTGTAGCCCTTAAGTCATGCGTTTTAATTATTATATGCTAATTACTGTACCATAATTACGACCATATACTTAAATAAATCGTGAAAACTAAACCAAACAAAAAATATATACATTCATAAACTAAAAACTTAAGGTCTAAATATACTAAATATACTAAATATACTAAATATACGCGTTGACAAAGAGTGGTTTGGCATTGTCCAGCCGCCACAAGGTTGGCGACAGCTGACCTCACAATGCGAAAAAACACTACTTTTGTGTCGTGACTAATCGAGTATTGATGTGATTTCTTTGAATTGTTAACTATTTTTATATGTTCAGTGATAGCCTGATAGAGCAGTGATAGCCTAATGGTTGAAACTTGTCCTCTCGATCGGGTGGTCCGAGGTTCAAACCCAGGCACGCGCCACTGATTTATGTGCGTATTAGAAATTAATTATCACTGCTTTTCGGTAAAGGAAAACATCGTCCTCACGATGTTTTCCTACTGACCCGAGAGTTCTTAAAAAAAAATGTTCTCGGAGGTGTGTGAAGTCCACCAATTCGCACTAGGCCAGCGCGGTGGACTATGGCCTAACTCTCTCATTCTGAGAGAAGACCCGTGCCCAGCAGTGGGCCAATAATGGGTTGATGAGATGAGATGAGATATGTTTGTATGTAAATAGCAGTGATAGCCTCAGTGCTAGATTAAGCCTGCGTGGGGCCTGTAGCAAATTCTCACCGGAGGCCCATAGATTGCCTTAAGTATGGGAATTAAATAAAACACAACTGTTAATAGTAAACTTTTCTGGAATTAATCTGGGAAAATTTAGAGATGACACTTTCTATATCTTCTTTCTGTTTAGGATTTTTTAGGATAGCACAGATAGTAAAATATAAATAGCAGGTAGGTGTTGGGCCGCGGGGAGCGTAGCATTTACTACTCTTGCTATATGGCTTATCCGGCACTGGAATATGGACTAGCCCAATGGTTAAAACTTGTTCTCTCGACCGGAAGGCCATAGGTCCAAAGCCTAGGCACGAATCACTGATTCTTCTCAAATTATTCGCGTAGTAAAAAATATTATCACTGCTTTAAGTAGAAAGTAATTTAAAGTAAAGACAACGAGAAAACCACATGAACACACGCTTGAAGTTCGTGAAATGACTAAATAGATGTCTAAATGATAACTTCTGTGATGGGTCTGGGTGTTCGTATATTGATTTATGTGTGAGTGCATAGTACCGAAATGACTGGAAAATGTTTGTGTAGGTTATGAGTGTTAAAACCTTATCTTTTTTATCTGACTGAAGTAGCAAACGAACATGCAGTCCACCATGGTAAGTGGTCACTGCCGCCCATGTACATCTGTAATCAACTTCATACAGAACATGGGTTCTATCTGAAGTCAATCACAGAGGCGTAGCTACATCATATAAAAGTGTGCCAGCAACCACACCCTTCCATCGATACGCAGGAAATGCTTAACGCTAGAAATAGGTGTGGTGGTGGTAGTACTTACCGATGGAACTACACTGGTTCTACCACCTTCAAATCTAACAAATTACCTCAAAATTGACAAGAATCGAGTCCAATGTCAATCTGATAATCATAAAGGTTCCCTTAAAAAGGTTAACATTTGAATAAAACACTTTGCGTGCCACAATGATTGATAACGTCTTGTCACGTAAACTAGCCGTTATTCGTTTTATCGGATAACGGTTACGTAGACTATATTTGATTTTCATATCGATATGGATAACCGTTTACTTATATCGGTATCAGCAATATTTTTATTTAGCACAGCCGATTTATATTGTACCTATAGGTAAACTATTTTTTACTTTGAAAGATTGTATAAAATAATATGGTTGTCATACTTATTTTTATAGCAGTTCTTGTGTTTCCTTAAAAGGCTGAAGGAGACCTAATTCTTCAGGAATGCCATCGCATCTGTGATTGGTTTTAGGTATATCTACATGAGATTGCTCACAGAATTCGATAAACGGCACCATTTATTAAAAGGTGGACTGTACAATCCTCTGCTACTTCTACAATATAAATGGTGTAACCTATCGACGATCGAGAGATGAAGCGAATATAACTATTATTCGCTTCAGCTCTTTCCAATTTACCTAGTATTTAAAGTCGTTATTGTTAAAAAAAATCGTTAATATAAGATAAGAGTTTTGCTTTTCCTGCGGAAATTAAGTGTTGGAGGTTTACAGTGGTTTTGTCTTTAATCGGCTAAGTGTTAGTATCGATATGTAAATAACTGAATGATAACGGTTTTAGTAACGATATCGTATATCAGATATAAGCGGCAACCTCCTAATGTGACTAGTGGTAGTATGTAGTATGTGGGGCGTTTGGTCCTTAAGAAATATTTCTTTGAATATTACATAAAATATTTACCGCATGTAACCGGGTCACACTAGAATGGGGTTACCCTTTTCTTGTAATTTTCAATTCAACTATTTATTCACTTGTTAGGGGTTGTTGACATTTGATAAATGGTTTTTGGGTCACGAGAAATCTTTAATCGACACGAAAAGGTGCTTGTTAATTTGAGGGTGTTATAAGAACTTAATGGCTTTTGTATTGACTATCCTACGGTATGAGGTTATATATACGCCATGTATTTATTTTACGTATGTCTGTTTATCATTAAGGCTGAAATTAATTAGTTACGTTTGCAAAAAAACTGTCGCTAAAGATATATTTAGATCTTTCTGACGACCCGCGTGGCGCAGCGGGTACCATACCGGTTTGACGCGCAATGGGTCCCGGGTTCGATTCCCGGCCGGACAGGTATCTGAATGATGAGTTTAGATTCCTGTTCTGGGTCTGGGTGTTTGTGTATTCGTCTTGTGTGTGTCCATGGTACCCACGACACAGGAGAAAATCCTACTGTGGGGCTATGAGTGTAGAAAGCGTGTGTTTCTATAATTTCTTTAGTGATTAGAGTAACACAATATAGCTAGAGTAGGTAGTCAGGTATTTCTTAACATTTGTCACTTTCGTTCGTTCGGACCCAGCCCTTTTTTTTTGTTTTCGAGGGGGGAAACTTTCAAAAAGTACCCAACGTCGTGGGAGCGACGCGGGTTATGTGGGATTCTTACCGCACTAAAACCCCCCCGGTGGCCGACCTCGACGCTGCGAAGAGGACTCCGGGAACTCCGATTGACCGCCGCCGGTGTCCTCAGCGTGTGCCCCATCGGGCTCTTCCCTGTAGGGCGTGAACTGGTCACCGCACGTACTGGTTTTTACGGCAGCATACAACCACACATGCCACCGTCCTTCCCGGGGTCGCTTGGCCTGACGGTTCGAGCTCCCACTCTTCCCGCCCGCAACCCCGGAAGCCTCTTTTAGTCGCCTCTTACGACAAGCAGAGGGTACCGTAGTCCTATTCTGGTCCCGGAACTACAGGGACATCGGACCCAGCCCTAGATAGTATTTTTTTTTTTTTGTTAACATACGAGTTTTTCTGTGTCTAAGTATTCCAGACTCCAGATGAAAAAAGACTAAAGAACACTTTTACGGGTACCCAATAAAAACCATAGCTACTCTAATGAGTATCAGAGAAATCGCAAGTACATCAGTTACACTTGCAAATCAACCTTCTTTTAATTCACCTCAATATATTATTTACATACATATTTATCTGTATAATGCCAAGGTTACGTACTTCCGGAGTAGTGAAATATTAAGTAATAAGTCATTTACATCCTGTCACTGATACAATTCGAAGGTCAGGTAATATTATGGTTGAGTCAAAAAGCGGTTACGTCTAGATTTAACCGGTTATAACTAGATGCAGTCAAACAAAATTGGTTAAAACTAGATAAAGTTGTGTCTAATTTTTCATCTTAAAGCTATAATCGTCTGCTAAATGTAGAACATCCAGAAAAAGAGGCAAGTGAAGGGCAAAACCTTATTTAAAGTCCATCTTTTTTTATAGTTGGACCTAATGATAAGGCAGACGGGCCACCTGATGGAAAGCAGTCACCGTCGCCTATGGACAGTTGTTACACCAGTGGAGTCGCCAATGCGTCGCCGGCTTTAAAGGAAAGCTCTTTTTGCACCTTTATGTCATACCCCATGTCATAGCGCTCCGGGAATACCTAAAGAGGAAGCTTAATATTAAAGGAAAGGAAACTGAAAAAAAAACAGAAACTGAAACTCATTTTTACTGAAAGGAAACCCGAACCTATAATGACGACAACCTCAACTAAATTGAATAAACAGGTTATTAATTGTACCAGTAAGTGCATGTGAGGTCAATGACTGGCGATCGATATGATTTCTATGGTGACCTATTTTAAGTCCACAAGTGGTTGCATATTTAGCCTTTAAAAGTCTGTCTTTAAAAGCTGTCACACAGATTTCGCATAAGCGCTGCTGATATACGTCTCGATCCGTGCGAGCCTCATACTGTCGTGCCATATGTACATACGTAGTCGTTAAGCGAACACTCGGCCGCGCTGCATGGTAGGCGGAGTGGGGGGTGTTAGTTTTTTTCCGTTACGGAATTTCTTGATTCGGTCGCCGCGCTCAAAGCCCGCTATGCAATAGATTAAAAAACTAATTTGAAATAAATAAAATGTAAATAAAAATTAACGTTCATACAACGACGTCTCTCGTAATTTTGTCGGCGTATGTACCTATATATGTATGTAGGCGGGACACCGCGTATTTATGAAAAACACGCTGCCGAAAATAATTATTTTAGGTAGTTTAAGGAAAATTGATTGTTTACTAAATAAGCAATATTTAGTGAGTTCTAAAAATGTTAATTTAGTTTACCCTCCATAAATTTGTTATTGTCACCTCACTAAACTTTATTATAAAAAGGCGAGCGCCTGCCGGTAGAAAAGATTCTTCTTTAACCGTCGAATCGGTCGGATATCCCCAACTTTGAATAAATCGAAGAATAACTCCTGCGTTTTACTTTAAATCTTCAAGAATGGATAGTAATGAAGACTCCTGGCCTTCCTGACGTCACGCCCACTTCGTTATGTATGTGTGCTTTACAATACCTCATAAAGATTTCAAAGTCTAAAGTCGACGATTGTAAATTTAGACATTTAGACATTTATTTATTGCATCATGCTACATTCATAGGGTCTTACAATTAGTACAGTCTGGGCATGAACCCTGCTAGGGTGTTGCAATCGATTAAGAAAATATTAAGTAAAATTATGATTAAGAGTAACTTTCATACAATTTAAATAATTTTTGCAGTGTCAAATTGTCAAAAATTCAGTCAGTAATATTAATAATTCAGATCGCGTCAGTAGAACATAAAACATTGATTTAAAATATTTTTTATAAAGTAAATTAAATCCAAAATAAAAAAAAATCACATATAAAAAGAACATAAAGTAGATTTAATTTGAGTGGTGGATTATGTCCTGTTTTTTTTGAAAGCAGACTTGAAGCGCAGTGGGTCAGTAATCGTTTTATTATGATTTAATTACGAGCTACATAACGCCTTTACAACCAAGTTGTCTTAATTAAATTATCATTTTATATACTTTTTGTATACATTATTAGATTAGTGACTCATATGCAATGACTGTTGAATAATAATGTGTATTGTTGTATGAGCGTGTGGTAGTATGCATGAAAATATCTGCCGTGTTTAAAAATATTAAGTTTGAGGTTAATTTCGTAATTAATATTTCTGACTCATTTTGTTCATTTCATATTTAATTAATCTAAAATATAAGTATAAAAACTATACAAATTATTATAATAGCAAATCTTATTTTTTTTATTGTTAATATTAAAAATGCGAAGTGAGGATGTGTGTGTGTTTGTTTTTCTTTCAAGCAAATCCGGTAGGGTTACGCTGAAATTTGACACACACATAATTTGTTACCTAGTATCCTATGTCTTAGTCTAAGAGATAGACTACGCATTACCGTGGTAGACGCGAGCAAAAAGGCCAAGCCGTGAGAATAATATACTTTAGAATACAAATTAAATACACTCATAAGATAAGATACTATAAGAGCAGTGATAGCCTAATGGTTGAAACTTGCCCTTTCGATCGGGAGGTCCGAGGTTCAAACCCAGGCACGCACCACTGATTTATGTGCGTATTAGAAATTAATTATCACTGTTTTTCGGTGAAGGAAAACATCGTGAGGAAACCTACACACCCGAGAGTTCTTAAAAGAAAAGTTCTCGGAGGTGTGTAAAGTCCACCATTTCGCACTTGGCCAGCGCAGTGGACTATGGCCTAAACTCTCTCATCCTGAGAGAAGACCCGTGCCCAGCAGTCGGCCAATAATAGGTTCATGAGAGAAATACACTCAACTTCATCCAAATTGTTAACCTTGTAAAGAGTTCCTAAATTGCTTGATTCATTAATAAAAACTAACTAAACTTTAGGTAAACTAAATTTACCCATGACCTTCTATTGTCAATTCAAATGAGTTGCTCGATTTCTCTTTCATTGATTGCAATTGAACAAATAAATGAGTAACCGCGTGTCGGAGCGATTATTACGCCAGGATGACCTATGATATGTTCCGGGTTCGATCCCCGGCCAGACGTACTCGTATATCGATAAATTTATGTCTGCTCTGAGTTTAAGTGTTTGTGTATTTGTTCTTGGCATCGGCGATACAGGAGGTAATCTTTGTGGAGCCGTGAATATAGAAAGCATCAAGTAGTTTTTGCCACGGACGCGCAAGTTGTGGAATGAGCTTCCTCCTGAGGTATTCCCGGAGCGCTATGACATGGGGTTCTTCAAGAAAGTTGCGAAAAGAGCTCTCCTACAAAGCCGGCGATGCATTGGCGACTCCTCTGGTGTTGCGAATGTCCATAGGCGACGGTGACTACTTTCCATCAAGTAGCCCGTCTGCCTTATCGTTAGGTTAAAGTATAAAAAAGTAGGTATCAATTAAATAAATCGCAAGTGCAAAAGAGTTTGGTTTGAACTAAGAGGTCACTTCACCTTTGTCTTGTGTGGACTGCATGTTATTTTAATTTTATAGAAACGATAAAAAGTATTTCGAAATCATCAAATGTCGTTATATGGACCGACATATTTTTCCTTCTAATAGTTCTATAGTATAAACTAAGTTGTTTAGAAGGAAGCGAGCATGCAGCATTTTCAAGGAGGTAGAACCAGTGTAGTTCGACCGGGGAAGTACCACCGCCAAACCTATTTCTAGCGTGAAGCATTCCTTGCGTTTCGATAGAAGGGTGTGGTTGCCGGCACACTTTCACATGAGGCGACCATCATAGACCTCGGGAGTAGCAACGCATCTGTGATTGACTTCTGATGGAACCCATGTTCTGTATGAAATTGATTACTGATGTCGATGGGCGGCAGTGACCACTTACCATCAGGTGGACTGCATGCCCGTTTGCTACTTCAGTCAGATAAAAAAAGTCTTGATTTAAGTGGTTATTGTTGGCCATGCCTATCAGAGGATGGAAGTAGACGTGATACTGCCTGAGGATTAAGTGGGACCGCCTTCTATAGGTATGTCTCCATAATTAGAACACATCAGAGCTTGATACCGCTGTTGTCCCATAACAAATACAGTTTAAGTTCCTTGCGGTTTCTACATTTGCGCTTTCAGTTATCCGTAAGTTAAAAAATACAGGTGGTAGTACCGGTATATTTCGACAGGTACCAGCGCCACACCTATTTCTAGCACGAACCATTTTTTGCGTTTCAGTGGAAGGGTGTGGGTACCGGCAAACTTTTATATGAGGCGACTATCTTAGTCTCCAGGAATAGCAACGCATCTGAGATGGATATCAGATAGAAACCATGTTCAATATGAAGTTGTTTACAAATAGTCCATAGTGTTACAAATAGATAGATAGTAAGTGGTTACTATAGTGTTGGTTTGCACTGTAGTGACCACTTACTACATACTCGTTTGCTACTGCATACTCGTTTGCTACTTCAATCAGATGAAAAAATATATACCTATATATTTTTTCGCGTGTAGTCGATACACGTATAAGATTCGGCGCCTTCTGTTTGTGTGGTAGATTTCTTAGAGTACGGCTGATCAATCGCGGTCTGTATTCGTGTTACATCGAAACATAACTCCGCGAACCTTTCTGGATAGGTGTAACGGGGCTGAATTCAAAAGTCATAAAACCGTAACGGTGCTTTCGAAGTTAAACCATAAAAATATTACCACTTTTTTTACCTCAACAGTAGGATTCTCTCCTGTGTCGTGGGTGCCACACATAGACGAATACACAAACACCCAGAACCGGAACAAGAATCTAAACTCATCATTTAGATACCTGCCTGGCCGGGAATCGAACTCGGGAACCAATGCGTGTCAAACCGGTATGGTAACCGCTGCGCCACGGGGTCGTTTATTTGATCTTTGTTCTTTAACCGTGTTTGATGGGAAATATCACAAACAACAGGTAAAAAGTCCCCGTTGAGACCGAGAAACGTGATTGTAATAATTATGACATTATCGGTTACGTGTCGGAATGGTTATAGAGTACAATATAGTGAGCCGCGATACGGAGCAGCCACCATGCCAGTCTTCGCAGCGGGTTCCGGGTTCGCTCTCCGGCCAGACAGAAATCTGAACGGTGAATCTAGATAATGTTCCGGTTCTAGGTGTGTGAATTTAACACGACAGGAATTATATTTTACAATAGATGGAACTAAATAATGCAATTTTAATTTTCCTAGTTACGTAGGTACCTACTTGAGAAAAAGATGTATTGCATATGGAATTCTTCGATTTTTCAAGTTATAAGTTAAAACTCCTCTGGTCCTGACAAAATATATTTATTACGTGCATACAATCGAATAAAAGTAAGACCCACTATTCAATTTTATGGGCACTTTTTACCCGTGTAAAAAGCTGGGTCTTAGGGGCTAAAGACCTTTTAGTTATCGAGGAGGAAAACTTCAAAAGATACCCGACGATGTCAGAGTAACGTCGGGTTATGTGGCATTTTTACTTCAGTAAAATCCCCCGGTGGCCATCCTCAGCGCTGCGTGGAGGACTCCGGGATCTCTAATGGAACACAACCGTAGTCCTCCGAGCACGATGCGCCCTTCGGGCTTTTCCCGTTGAGCATTGTACTCCCTACGCCTCCTGGTGTTTACGACAGCATGTGGCCACACATGCCTACTCGGGGTCGCTTAGCTGGACGGTCTGAGCCAACTCTTACCCTCCGCAACCCCTGAAGCCATTTTTAGTCGCCTCTTACGACAGGCAGGGGATACCGTGGCCCTATTCTGATCCCGGAACTACACGGTAAGGATGCTATAGACCTATACAATTTTTTTCAACACAACTGATTAACTAGACTTGACACAAAATTAGAAATACCAAGTTAAAGACAATTAAAGACAATATATATTTTTAACAGAGCTGCATAACCACATTCGGCATTATAATCAAGTATTTCTAAACAAATATAGCGATACAAGTCAGTAATTTAAATTCAAGTCCGCTCACATTGTTGCGGATAAATTGTTTCGTGTTACTGATGTAAGTAGGTATTATGTACAACCCAGTGATATGTATGTTTTAGAATACTTCGATCGGGGAAGTATCAGCGCCACACCTTTTTCTTAGCACGTACCATTTTTTGCGTCTCCATGGAAGGATGAGGTTGCCGGCTCACCCTTATGAGGCGACCTTCTTAGTCCTCGGGAGTAGCAACGCATCTATGATCTACTTTAGATACAACTACTGTTCTATATTAAGTTAGATACAGGTGCCTATGGGCGTTCATGGTAGTCACTTTCCATAAGGTGGACGGTATGCGTTTGAGATGGTAGAACCAGTGTTGTTCGGCCGGGGAGGTACCACCGCCACACCTATTTCTAGCGTGAAGCATATCTTGCCTTTCGATTGAAAGGTGTGGTTGCCGGCACAGTTTTATAAGAGGCGACCCTTATACGAGGACTACTCGGGAGTAGCGTACGCATCTGTGATTGACTTCGGATGGAACCCATGTTCTGTATGAAGTTGATTACGGAGGCCCATGAGCGACGGTGACCACTTATCATCAGGTGAACGTTTGCTACTTCAGTCAGATAAAAAAAACTTTTTAACAAAAAATATCTACCGACTTCCATGTCACAAAAAAGTAAAAAATAATTTAAATATATTTTGGTCTAGAACATACTCAGTACTTAGTACATAGTCCTGAAGTCGGTGCTCGACATATTTCGCTGGACGACGGTAACTACGTCCTATATGAGCACCGACTTCAGAACTATGTACTAAGTACTGAGTATGTTCTAGACCAAAATATATTTAAATTATTTTTTACTTTTTTGTGACATGGAAGTCGGTAGATATTTTTTGTTAAAAAGTTTTTATTTTACACTTTTTAGTGACTATATTTTTATGTTTGTATTTAAATAAAGCCTCTAAGTTTGCTTTGTGCATCTACATATTCACAAAAATTAAACATAAAACACTTTTACAATTCATACAAACAGGGCGCCCCCTCTGGAAGTACCCCTCCATCATCAGGGTTGAGGAGTTGAAGGTCAAATTTTTCATCTTATATTGTTGCTTAGTAATCTTATAACATATACGTTAGTACCAGGTGGCTAACTTCTATGGCTCAGGCTTGCAGTACCCTGCATCATCAGGGTTTAGGAGTTGAAGGTCAAAATTTTAATTTTGTGCCTCTGTTTGGTATTATTTTTACATACCCGTAAGCACCAAATTGCCAACTCCTATGGTTTAGAATTGAAGTACCCCTTCATCATCAGGGTCGAGGAGTTGAAGGTCAAAATTTTAATTTTGTGCCTCTGCTTAGTATTATTTTTACATAACCGTAAGCACCAAATTGCCAACTCCTATGGTTTAGGATTGAAGTACCCCTTCATCATCAGGGTTGAGGAGTTGAAGGTCAAATTTTTGATTTTATATTTTTGCTTAGTATTTTCTTTACATAACCGTAAGCACCAAATTGCCAACTTCTATGGTTTAGGATTGAAGTACCCCTCCATCATCAGGGTTGAGGAGTTGAAGGTCAAATTTTTCATCTTATGTTTTTGCTCAGCAATCTTATAACATATACGTAAGCACCAAATGGCTTATTCCTATGGTTTTGGCTTTAAGTACCCCTGCATCATCAGGGTTGAGGAGTTGAAGGTCAAATTTTTGTCCCATGAATTTGCTTAACAATTTCATTATATATTCGCAAACATCAAACGACCAACTTTTATAGTTCAGGCTAGCAGTACCCCTGCATCATCAGGATTGAAGAGTTGAAGGTCAAATTTTTCATAGTAAATACCTACATAGTAATTTTATTCTATATTTTACTCAATTGGACTTCTCCAGCTAAGGTTCGGCCGACTATCACTAATTTTATTATTTTGCTCCAAAAAGTTGAAGATCCTATGATTAGAACCTTATCAAACTCTTATCAGACTACCCCTGGAGTACATCCTTTCTAATAAAAAAAGAATCATCAAAATCGGTTGGCGGGATATTGAGTTATTCATACATTTATCGCGTACATTGAAAATGCAAATTTAAGACTTATGCGTTTTTCTTATGGATGCCCTAGTCAAAAAAATACTAAAAAAAAATGGGACCCTATGACACGCACTACCTTTCAAATAAAAAAAAAATCATCTAAATCGGTTCACCCAGTCCGGAGAAATGAGGTAACAAATATAAAAAAAAAAAAAAAAAAAAAATACAGACGAATTGATAACCTCCTCCTTTTTGGAAGTCGGTTAAAAAACATACTTCTGTCGTATTAAAAAAACAACGATCTAATTTCAAACTACCTACTTATTTAGCCATTTCGACTTCAACTTAAAATATACATGACGTAAGTAATCGATGAGAATTTCACTTGTAAGCGACTACGGTTGCGTGCTACCACGCTTGGCTTGGTGTAAATAAATTCATAGGTAATACTGTACGGATATTGGTGCCTAGTTTGGCGGTCCGGGATTTCAATCCTAGCATGTATTCCAAGTACCTTATTTACCTGACAGTACTGTTAAGAAAACTTAAAGGTGTGTAAACACTACTAATCTGTATGGTGCCATTGTGAGTTTTGTAAAAAAAAGTTGAAGAGTTATGAAGTCTACCAATCCAGTCTTGTAACGCCAAAATGCGGGTAAAATTACTTCTAAATTAATTCATATAAAAAACCTTTCTGACAGCAGACCGGTTCCCAGCAGTGGGTCAGTATTAGATTGATTACGACAATGCCGAGTACTTTTACTCATACCTCTGATACTATTTGTTTATGTGCTCACGTTAAACCAAACACGAGGCAATTTATCTGCAAGAATGTAAGCTGTCTTGAATTTTAATCATCGACTTGTAGCAAGGTCTATGTGGAAATAGGTATTCGTATTTCATTATCATGTCGTATGTGAGGTAATCCTAACTTGGCACTTATTCTATACTAGGTTATCCCTGCGCCTCCGTACGCTTTCCTCAATTTTCACCGCGTCAATGAGTAGATATTCCATAATATATGAGCGCAAACTATCTGTGTGTCAAATTTCACCGAAATCCGACCAGTAGTTAGTAAGAAACGCACTTTCATCCTCACAAACTGTCGCTTTTTATTATAATATTGTTATCAATATTACAAAAAGTGAATTTTAATCTCATAATTAAGATTCATAAAAATTATGACAATGAAAAAGGCACCTTTTCTTCATATCAAGATTTGTCGAGTTTGTACTCGTTACTTAAAATTAAATTATATGTAAATAAACTATATTAAACTTGTCTTTTCACTCATGTCTAAAGAAGAATAACCTAGCTAATGATTTTTGTGGAAATTGATTCATGTTTCAAGTTTTTTATTGTAGTAAAAACTTGAAACCAAACCAATTCGCTAACTTTGTCACCGTTAGTTAACACCGCTATCAGTTACTTATTGTCACTAAAGACACGAACAGACGTAAAAACTAGCAAAAAGTATCTTACGGGCTTTTTCAAGTTTTTCGTGAACCTATTAATACCGAAATACTGGCAATTATCTAGAATGTACGATACGAAACGACGTTTTGTATTGTAGCTGATTTTTTTGCGAAAAGCATAATATATCTTTCTTGTAGTTTTCGTTAGTTTATTTTCTCGATAACCCTTTTACTGTCCCACTGCTGGGTACGGGTCTTCTCTCAGAATGAAAGAGTTTTAGGCCACAGTCCACCGCGTTGGCAAAGTGCGAATTGGTGGGCGAATTTATTTTAACTAAAGTTTATTTAGTTTTATATAATCCTTGTATTTTGAAGTGAAACTTCTTTATTCGCATGAGGGTAAAATTTTTACAGATGAAACGTCACGCCGGTATGCAACGGAAGTGTCGGAAAAGAGAGAGAGAGTGATCGAGACCGATTGAGAGAGAGTAAGACAGGGCGAACGTAGCATGAGCAACTAGCCGTGGAGTGAGAGTAGGGAGCAAGCGAGTGAGAAAGATTGAGAGAAAAAGTGAGACAGAGCGAACGTCGTATCACGCCTTTTTCCCTTCCTCTTAATCTTGGAAATTTAAAGTTTTAGATTTGTATAAATATAAACAAGATTTATAAATTAGTTCGCCAAAGAAGTTTCACTTCTGACATGTGTACTTTGTACGCACGCATATTTTTTTTTATAATTAAAGCGTAGACATCTTGGGAGTCATGGAATGACAGAAAGGAATATTTTATACTAAATATAGTTTATATATTTTATTTATATTTTATATTCAATCTAAGGCTATATACCTATATATATTATATCTAAGGCTTGACTGATTTTTCTAACATTTTGCTAAGCTACGCAGATTATACGATTACATTTTTACAACATTTTCCTGTAGTTTTGACCGTATCTTTCCTTTTACATGCTTTTATATTAATACGTATATTTACACAGATTATTTAAAATGTTTTATTATCTAACCAACCTCGACCTAAAAACTATATTTAATATTTTTTGCATATCTTTTCTTATGAAGAGCGATTAATTCTTCCGGAACAGTATAATTTTCGTAATAATTATTAAATTTAATTTAAAATTGTAGTATCTTTTAAAATAAAGTCGTGCTAAATTCGTAATTAATTCGAAAACACGTAACTAACTCCGATTTTTAAACTCAATATTAAGTCTAAAATTATTCTATGGTAGAACTGTATATAACTACGGTCCATAGGCGGTAGTGACCATTTATCTTGGGAAAGGCTGCATGTTCGTTTGTAAAATGTATATTACTAAAAATTTTGGTAATAACGTTTTGTGTAAATTTAAATATGTATATGCCTCTTTACCCATACAACAACACGCGTTGAAGTCTTTTCTTTCGGAATAGTCGTTTAGTGGGATGTAAATGTTTTTTTTTATTTAGTTCCTGTTAGCCTTATCGGCCGGGACAAGGAGACTATGGGTTGGAATGGAAGTAAAAAACTTTTGATTGACCGATTTCAATTTTTTTTAAATCTCAAACTTCGTTCTGCCTTAAAGTGAAAAATCGAAAATTATCAGTGTTACTCCACTATATTATGCATGTATTACCTATATAAAACTTTCCTCGTGAATCACTCTATTTATTAAAAAATAACTATTAAAATTCGTAATGTAGTTCTAAAGATCTAAGCATACATAAGGACAGACAGCGGGAAGCGACTATGTTTTATACTACGTAGTGATAATGGGTAACACGAATAATAAGCAGTATTTATATCTTAAATTAACATAGGTCGTAAGAAACATGAGGAAAATGGTCTGATAAATAAAATAATATTCGTCTGAGGGAAACCGGAAAATATAAATATTCAACACGCATTGTTATTTCTTAAGTGGAATACAAATATATTTAGTTATCTACCTACTATATGATGTATCTTTAATCGCAAACGCAGATAGATTATAATATTTAAACAACTTAGCAAAAATCTTGAAAAAACAGATTTAATGAGGCGACCATCATAGTCCTCAGGAGTAGCAATGCATCTGTTGAATATATCTCCAGATAGAACCTATGTTCTATGTGAAGTTGCTTACAAATGTCTATGGGCGGCGGTGACAACTTAACATCAGGTGGACTGCATGCTCGTTTGCTGGTTCATTATTAAAAAAAAATACAATTTCCGAACAAAGTTCACAGCACGGCCGCTCCCGAGACATGATTAACATCGACGGGCCCGTAGAACAGAATCGTACCTATATGAAAAATTACCAATTTACAGTATGAAGCTTAGAAGTTTTGTGGACATACAAGAATTAATTACTTACACCAAGAAAGACGATATGGAAAATTATTGTAATAGCCATAAAGAAACTTATTAAATAAGTTCCTAAATAGCTATTACAATCACTAAAGGTTGATACTGTAAATTATTATAATTTTTCATATACCTACGATTTTTTCTAGGGACCCTTCGACATACCAGGCGCTCAATCTCTCTATGACAGAGATGACGTCATTTACAGTCGCTACTCCTATCTTAGCGTATTTATGTCAACTGGTATCCACACGAGGAACTTTTTGACCTGATACCTACATCACCTTTCCTTCACCGCACCACTCTCCATCCACATCAAAAAAAGGTGCGAAAAGAGCTCTCCTTCAAAGCCGGCGATGCATTGGCGGCTCCTCTGGTGTTGCAAATGTTCAAAGGCGACGGTGACTACTTTCTATCAGGTAGCCCATCTGTCTTATCGTTAGGTTTAAGTATAAAAAAAATGCTGGTATTCTGTACTTGTGCTAGAAATAAGTGGTACCATCTTTCGACATTGTATAACGAGTTGAAATACGTTTTTGAAAAGCTTGTCCTAACTAAAGGTGTAACTTCGAATAGTAGATACAAACCAGTTTCATATCAAGTAATCGCAATGTGTTACTATTTAATATGCTTTCGTAATTAAAACAGGATGATATAATCTATTCGGTAGAGTGACGTCGAAATTTGGCCTCTATAGTCTAGTGCGATTTGATAAGAACTTTAAATAATTCACCTTAAATTCCAGTATATTACATGGTAAGTCATAAACAGGAAGGCTTGTGTTCTTAATTTTTCACAAGTGGTTTACAGGGCCGTATTAGCCAGCGCGGGGCCTGTAGCAAATTCTGACAGGAGGCCCATAGTTTACCTTAAGTAAGGGTATTAAATAAAAAAAAACTGTTACTAGTAAACTTTTTCTGGATTTAATCTGGAAAAATTTAGAGCTGACACTTTCTATATCTTCTTGCAGTTTTTTTTAGGATAACAAAGATAGTCTCGTACTCTCTAAAAAAGTTCTCGGAGGTGTGTGAAGTCCACCAATTCGCACTTGGCCAGCGCGGTGGACTATGGCCTAAAACTCTCTCATTAAGAGAGAAGACCCATGCCCAGCAGTGGGACAATAATGGGTTGTACCCCATGTACTAATCGGGAAGATTTAAGTTATAGCACCGTGTCAAATAGAGGTTTCCGTTGTATTTTGTTTTTTAAATTTCAAGAAATTAAGTTTATTATTCATTAAACAATTTATAATAATTAATATATTTACAGTATATACAAAACAAAATATTAAAAATAAATAAAACATTTGAGGCAACGACGCCAGCATTCTTGGGACTCTATCAAGAGGCAGCGATATGGACTCTTTGTTTTATTTATAGTTTATTTTTATTTATACTTTTCAGAACTTCTTGTTTATTGGCGATATTTTAGGGCTTTGAACATTTTGGTCTCTCTTCACAAATCTATAACCGCGCTCTTGATGTAAAGTATTAAGTACTACACGAACTCTCAGTGCTTTTTCTACAACACGCTGGTACGGAGGACCTTACGAATCGTGTTAACATTGACCGGTAGAACAACGTGAGCACTCATACAAACCTCATACGGTTGACTGTGACCACCGCATGTGAACAAGCACGTAGAAAGTGAACGTTTGTACGCTAATTCATTGGATAGCACTTTCTCAATCATATTACGTGAAAGGTGATAGATTTTCGATGTTCGACTATTACGCCTATGTGTTGTGCCTTCGAAGGCTTCGAATACCTGCTTTAATTGCATTCGCTTAGCGCTGAAAGTGTTCTCATGAAACGGCCTAAGTTTATAATTATGAAAAGTCCTTTATGCCTTTTTATGTAATATATATTTTCCTTTTATGTAATATATATTTTCCTCTAAATGAAATATTTCTATTTTTGTTAGTACTTAATAAGCACTCAAGGAAAGTTTTAAAGGTATTATGATTGTATTTAATAAATTTAATTAGGAGGTAGATGTAAATACTATTTATACCTACCTCCTAATTAAATTGGAGATATAAATGTCAATGCACATTTAACATGGTCGTATATGAACACAGTAAATTATGAAATTTATCCATCCACCTGCATTTTGAGATCCTTTCTGGACATAGGACTATTAGGGAATGTTCCCAATAGCCATTGCGCTGACAAGCTTATTGGTGATCACAGTGGGTGCTGATGTTACACATGAAAGCTGCTGTTCTACTTTTACGATATCTACACCAAAAGTACACTATTAAAGACCGACAACACATGGAAAAATGCTTTTAAAGAATATATGCAATTAGCTAAACCCCGCAGCTTCGCCCGCGTTATAAAAATCGATGTATCGGTTGTTCCGTGGGAATAAGACACTTTTATACAATAAAAAGTAGCCTATATGTTAATCTAAAGTGTCAGCTAACTCTCTACCAAATTTTATGAAAATTGCTCCAGCCGTTTAGACGTGAAGAAGTACAAACATACACACTCACAAACTTTCACCTTTATAATATTACTATGAATGATGATAGTGATGTAACGAAAGTGCGAATGTTTTGCGAATATTTAATTGCAGTGCTTTGCAAAAAAAAAGTCGCCAAATTTATCCAATGAAATTGAAGTGTATCTAATTCCTCGGGCCTCCTGCACCAAAACCTTAAAGAAACAGCATTCGCATTCGCGAATGTTCAAATGGTAGCATTCGTCAGATGACCATGGGTCCGTGGTCATCTGACATGAAAAAAATCATGTCAGATATGTCTACCAGACTTGTTCGAGCTTCCGGAGACCGAAAGGCCGGCGGCTACTTTGCACAAAGATTAAGTCTCGCTGTACAGCAAGATAAAGCCGCCAGTGTTTTGGGAACCATGCCTCACACGGCAATTTTAGATGGCTTGTTTTATTTATAATAATAAGTTCCTTATTGTTATTTATTTATTAGTTTAGTTTTTATTTAGTCTAGATACAATATCTTACTTTCTATAAACTAAACAAATTGAGCTACAACATTCATTGCATCACTAATATGCAAGTTCTTTAAACTTCTATTAAGAAGCATATTACGTTTAGTTATAAAAATCTGTTTTATTATCGTTATATCTTATGTCAAGAATAAAAATAATTATGATACAGCGAATATGAGTTAAAAGAACAGTTTTATGCATTTGTATTGCGCAATATACGCAAATAACCTACGTTACTTAGGGTACGCCCATATTTACCGCATTGAATCATTATACATTAGTCGATATTTTTGTAGACTTAAAAAATGGATCAATATCTATATCTATAATACTTGTAAAAGTGGCAAAAATTACGTTTGTTGCTTGGGAGACCTCCTTAAATATTTATTGTATTTTGTTTTTAGATCTTGTTGTTATAGCGGCATCGGAAATACATCATCTATGAAAATTTCAACTATCTGTTCATGAGATACAGCCTGGTGACAGACAGACGGAGACACAAAGTACACATTTACGTTTTCATCTTTAGCCCTACATTGCCATCTATTAGCGAACATGTTAACGGAAACATAATAAACTCATACTAAGGACAATGGCGGTATAATTGGAGTGGTTGTAATTTTATGCAGACAATTTGATAAATACATTACAATCGACGTGCAATAATAAAACAAAACGCAATTTATTATAAACAGGAAGGAATCGATTTTGAGAAACAATGCGAATTATCTCAGTATTATCTGTGGTCGATCTAACGTCAAAATGACGTATGGTTCCCACGCTCGGTGTGGCAGCGCCCTTCGTTGTTACTGGTTGGCAAAGTCGAAAAATGTAAATTAACTAACGAGTTGTATTTTAAATAAAATGACTTTTAACGAACTGTGTTGTAGTTAAAACGCGCATTTCAAAGAAAAATCTTGTTAAATTTTGATGTGTTTTTAAACTTAATGAAACGGTACAAATAAGAGACAAACATTGTTTATTATCTATAACATGTATAAAATTTATTCCTAATTCAGATTTTTCTTCTTGGACCTTAACCCAGTAGAAGGTTTAATGGCGAAAGAAGTAGAGGAGCAGAAGGGTTTTTGTTAAATTTCCACGATTTCAGATCAGTCTAATTACCTCCCCCTACCCCGCTCGCCGAAACTACCACAAAATTTGGGCTGCGAGAAAATGAGATCTGTGATCACTTCGGTCACAAAAACGTAAATTTCAATAAAATCGTAACGGATTTTGTTTATTTGACTGAAGTAGCAAACGAGCATGCAGTCCACCTGATGGTTAGTGATCACTGCCACCCATGGACATCTGTAATCAACTTCATACAGAAAATGGGTTCTACCTGAAGTCAATCATAGATGCGTTGCTAATTTTGAGGACTATGATGTTCGGCTCATATAAAAAAGTGTGCCGGCAACCACACCCTTCCATCTAATCGCAAGAACTGCTTCACACTAGAAATAGGTGTGGCGGTGGTATTTCCCCGGTCGGACTACACTGGTTCTACCACTTTCAGAAAGTAGCTTCGGTTGCAGCAAAACATAAATTAGGGGCCGATTTATCGATAAATTCACTCCAAATTGTAAACAAATAAGGGCTAAGCAACATTACGAACACACAGTTGGCAGCCCTGCGAATAACATAAATTTCAATGTAAAAACTGGTAGACCATGAACCGTTGGTAATCACTTGCATGCCACTCAGCTACCTACGTTATAACTTTAGCTTTTATGGCACTACTTTTGATTTGTATTTTAAGCCCTCTTTAATTTTATAAGGTACTTCAGGTACTATTAAGCTGTTACAAAGTTTTATGTGTTGTTGTTTGTTGCTATGGACGTTTGTATATTTAATACTTGAGATTGGTCATAGATACATTATCGATGCATATCAGGTTAGATACTTACATTAAACATTCTTTTTACAATTGTTATGTTATTTTTTTTTAAAACTAGTTTCTCTGTTACTTTTTTCTTAATCTGTGCGTTGCATTAATTACAATTACCTGATTTTTGCACCCTACCTATTCTTTATTTTCACCTTAATCTTAACTCCACAACCTTAGGTTGTCTGGAAGAAATCGCTGTTGAGCGATAAGGCCGCTTTTATTATTTTCCTTGTTGGGTACAATAAAGCATATTATTATACTAACCCTCAGAACTAAGTTGGAATTTAATGGAGAAAATGTCCCCTTTATCACCCTTTAAAGTGGAATGTAGAAGCGCCAAAAACTCTGCGACTTGCTGAGGTTAATATAATATACATTCATCTCATCAACCCATTATTAGCCCACTGCTGGGCACGGGTCTTCTCTCAGACTGAGACAGTTTAGGCCATAGTCCACCGCGCTGGCCAAGTGCGAATTGGTGGACAGTGCGAATTGGTGGACATATACATTAACGATAATATATTATTACCTATTTGGTTCCATTAAACCATCAGCCTTTTGAAGTTCACTGCTGGACATTAGAGTGGCGTCATTTACGGGTAAATGGTGCCACTCTGACCACTCCTGTGCCTTCTAAATTCAGTGCTAAGCCTACTCAATTTTTCACTGTTTTCTTGAGGTCAACTGTTCACCTGGTCGGGAGGTAACCTGTGCTCTTTTTCCCGTAACGCTTTCGCCACTAGAGAGCTTTGGGTTCTTGGGATCATTAATTTTCTTAGGTTAATCCACCCACTAGTCCTTTAAGGTCCTCAGCTGGTCATATAATTTTAATGAGGGATTTGGTCAATAGTCACTGTGCCGGGGATCCACATCCATGGGAAGTGGAGTGGTGCTAAGACCGAAACTACACGGCACTGTTGTAAGGTTAAAAACCTCAATTGTAAATAGTTTGTGAATACGACTTACCTTTAGTATAATCGATGTCAGAAGTGAATACTTCCTTCTATTGGTTTTTCGAACTATTTTAAGTAGAAGAGTTGCAAGGACAAGTTCAAAAAACTTTAGGATTAAAAATCGGCCTTGGGCTTAACGCCACATCTATTTCAAGCATGAAATATCTTGAGTTTTAGAATTTACCATCAGATTGATTGTTGCACATTTGTTCTATATAAATTTTCAATATTTTTATAAGATCCAAGTATCAAACGAGTATTCTATCTGAAGTCAATCATATGCGTTGCTACTCCCGGGGACGAAGATGCCTTATATGCCGCATCTTTCCACCGAAACGCAGGAAAATCCTCACGGTAGAAGTAAGTGACAATACGTCCCGTTCGTACCATATATCTACCACCTTTTAATGGTTATTGGCATTATATGAAATACGTAACACTTGACGCGTTAACTGTACATGAAGCAAGCATAGCCCAACAACAATAGCAACGAGTCATCGACTTTCACACGAGTAGCGGTATGGACTTGCCTTATAGGCAACACATGGGTAAATAACCGTGTATATGAATTGAGAATCTATATTACATTGTCATTGTTCTACTAGTGCCCTACTGCATGGATGTATATAAGATACATTTTGTGGTTGCCGGCGCATTTTTATATGCGGCGACCATCTTAGTCTTCGAAATAGGAACGCATCTGTGATTGACTGGTTATCTATTCGTCGTGTATATATATTTTAGATTGATTGATTTCCCTGCCTAATTCAGGTTGATAATACGTGAAGCAAAAACTTGTGTCGTATTTTTAAGTAATATGCCGCGGACGGACAAGTATGAAATTTTGCACAGTTATAGTGGACGTAGAGAAGGAGTGCAGAATGTTAATATTATCATTATCATTCATTTAAATTTCTTAATTTAATAAAATGTAATATAATTTTTCGCCAAATTACCGCCAAAACGTGCCATTGACACGTCAGTTGTCGTTAAACACCGTGACAAAGATGGCCTTCACGCTACGAACCATAGAGCAAGACGTTACGGCTGTACCACCGAAAATGATTGGCTATTAAACTTACCGCCTTAATAAATATCTACTGGCTTAAATTTATTTGATAACATAGCAGTAATAATCGGATGTGATAGCAAGTTTAGAAATAAAGTAAACTAATGCGAAATTTCCATTTTTTGGAAATAAAAATCATGTGTAGCGTTTTGTATAGAAAAGTATTATTAAAAGGACGTTACACTTTTGTTTGGTCTCGTGTACCACGAGTCGGAACTTTTTAATTACGTTGATATTAAATTAAATGATAAACTAGACTAAATTAAAACTAAAATTATAAATAAATAACAGTAATGAACTTATGAATACAAATAAAACAAGCCATCTAAAATTGCCGTGTGAGGCATGGATTAAATGATTAAGAGTAGGTTTGCCGAAATTGTGTTTCTTTACTTAACTTACACGCATTTTGTTTGTCATATTGAGATTTGTGTTTCCAGTACGACAATAGTAGATTAATAATAAAAAATATGTTGTAAAAAATCTTGCAGAGGTTTATATTGCATCACAGCAAGTTAAAAAGTACCTACTACTTAGTTTATTTCCGCGGCTTCGCCCTTTTTCATTCCTACAGTGTGAGTATTCTATGTAAATACACATACTTTCGCCTTTATATATATTTTTTATCTGATTGGAACAGCAAACGAGCAGGCAGTCCATCTGATGGTACGTGGTCACTCCCGCCTATGGACATGTAAGCAATTCCATATAGAACATGGGCCTATGGAAATGTAAGCTATTCTATATAGAACATGGGTTCTATCTGAAGTTAATACCAGATGCGTTGTTACACCCGAGGACTGAGGTCGCCTCAAATAAAAGTGTGCCGGCAAACAACGCGCCCTTGCATGAAAACGCAAGAACTGCTTCACGTTAGAAATAAGTGTGGCGGTGGTGGCCCGGTCGAACTACTCTACCACTACTAATGATAATAATCGATTTAAATCGACTACAAGCATACATAGTGTGGTATGTACACGCGCCGATGTAACACATATTTGACTTTCGCGTAAGTTGGCAAGGTAAAATTTACATGGTCCGACCGGGAAAGTGCCACTGCCACACCCATTTCTAGCGTGAACCAGTTCTCTCACGTTAGAAGAATGCGGTTGCTGATTCACTGAGGAGTTGGTCAACTAATCTGCAGTTGCCAGTAGAGCCAGAGTGGCCAATGCACTGCGGCTTTATCATCTTGAGATGTGTATCGTTTAAGTAGAGTTTAAAATTCATCATTATTATCCCAATAATGATGAGGTGAGACAGATGTTTCTTATCATTCACATTATATGCACATCTTATTTAGGGCTTTTTTACGAGAACATGTGGGGCGCGTAGTACCACCCAAAAGAAGTTTCGAAAAGTTCAGTAACAAGTACATTCTGCAAAGGGCAGTAAAGAAATATTTGGCGAACAATTTTTTGGGATTTAATACTTTTGGTTTTATATCTTTTGGAAAACATATTTAGGAGGATCCACCTTTATTATCACCTCGATAACTCAAAATCTGGCTGTTAGTTTCTACTTTTTATTTCCAGAGATATTGTTTTTAAAATATAAAATAAACAATTTACTTAACATTTTTACTCAATTTACTTGAAACCATGGCACCAACAACCAACCAAATGGTGGGGTAAGTGTGACACGAAGGGCCTGGTTGTAATTATGTTAAAGTCATTGTTTTTTATGTAAATATCTAGAGTGAATAACAAAAAAGAAATAAATCCCTTTAAAATAGAACACTTCTCATGAGAAGTACTCGCAAAAGCCATTGTTTATAGCGTCATTATTTTTAATAAAATAAAACGCCAAGTGTTCCTTCGAACAGCAATTATGTAGGTGAACAGTCAACTTGTTCATAATGCCAATTAACTTCGCCTAGTTTTGTCAAAGGAATTCACTTTTACTTAATACTCACGTCTTACAACCGGTTCAATAGCGTAACTCCAAAACACAGGTTTCTAAACAGTGTAAACAGTAAATTTCTCACAGCAAAATCACAACTTTTCACACAACTCGAACTTAACTGGCGTGGCCGAGTAAAAACTTATGGTTCCTAAAAGACACTAAAATACTTATTAAAGTTGTTTATGCACCAAACTTAATATCACACAAAAGTTTGTTAAGGATTTAGACGGAAAACAAACTTAAAAGTATGAGATTTCGATCGAGTTATTCAGATTGAGCGCACGTTTATTCCCTCCCGTGCTTTTTCGCGACTGAGTGAGAGAGAGACTAAAACTATGAGACTCGTTTAACAAGTGAACGCACGCCGTTCCCCGCGCGTGAGTGAGTCAGTGAGGCCAGAGGACTGAGACGGTTAAAGACCTGTTCATACATTCGACCATTGTGAAAACGTCTTTAGATATGTTAGACGGCTTGGTGACCAAACTTTTTTTGGTGATTTCTATTGACAGCCGTTTATTTTTAGTTGTAAATGGGGGTTTTTAACATTGCTTATGTTTAACTCTAGATGTAATTGAGGGAGGCCTGAAGCGGCCATCACGTTGTTTTAATCCGGAATCTGGATTAGTTCGTTGTTAAATCCGTTTCAAATCAATTCTTCATTTTGAAGTTATCGGTGTGCATTGGTATTTAACATAATTACATAATCGAACGATGTTATTGATAATATAACATCGTGATGAAACCAATATGCGTCAGATAGAGACACAAAACAATAAAGATTCAAAGATGGGTGAATCTGCACTTGTGTGGTGGCTAATGCTATGACCTAAATTCTTCAGATTTAAATGGAGATCCGGCCCAATAGTGGGAGAATTATTTTATTGATAACAACAGCCACAGCGACTGTCGTCTACCCTGACAACCCCAGTAGGTTTGATTTTACACATAGAGATGTTACTGCTCATCTCCTGGATTTTGTTCCTTAGTCCTCGCGAGCTTAGATTGAGCGGATATTCATGACACCACACGGCACTGTGACGATACCTCCTTCATTTGTATTAATAAACGTTTTGTTCTGAGTTGTGATAATATGCCGTTATTTCTTCTTATTTTATTAAAATCTATGCACACTATCAAAAGCTACTGCTATTTTAGTCAGCAGTGATCTTTGTAAATTTTTGGACATCATGTACAGAACCATGATGATATGTCGATTTCCTTAATGCTGAGGGCGTGACCCCCTACACAGATCACCTTATTCCGGACTATATTACGCCAACGGTGCCGGTTCTCCGCAACGTGAAAGGCATCATGCATCTTATTGTCGAGAGTGAGTTTGGTCCGACCAGCGCATCGGACTTCGTGCTCTTGGTCTCTTCCCCTGACTTGCCTGGATATCGATACGATATAAAAAAATGTTTTATTGACTTAAATGTTACTTTTATAAATAAAAATTCTTATTTTATTAGTTGTAACAATACGCCGTTATTTCGTCCATTGTGTGAGTGCTTCACTATACCGTTTAATACGTCAACATTCCGCACTAGGCGTGTATTCAGGGTCGCATGCCAAATCTACGTTTGTTGATGGGTTTTCCCGCGGTTTAAATCAAAACCAGATAACGTAAACAGAAACATGATGATATGTGTAGGTGCAAATAGCGTATCGTATATCCATAGATCGCATACATAATGGAAGTTTACGTCTGTATATCGATAATATCAGCAAAAAAAATACTGGATTGGAAAAATACGGGGAGATTAAGTAATACTAAAATTTTCTATATTTTTCTAAAATATTTGTTCGTCAGTATGTAAATAATCAATTAATCAAACCAAATTCTTAAATAAATTAATTTAAGCTGGAGACATCGCGGAGCACTGATCGTATAATGTCTATGAAGTTCCTATTTATGTAGCTATGTATAAAATAATTCTGTGTTAGTAAGTTTAATAAGGTCGCAGTTGTCACTTTTATTTGAGCATAAATTCTGTCTTGATTAAACCATTTCTAAGATGGCTGAATTTTTTTTTCGACATTGGCACTTAGCCAATGTCTAAAAATAGGTAATATATCTATAAATTATTTCTAACATTAGTGTCGCGGGGCGTGCGTGCCGTGCGCCCCACGTGCGTGTCGTGAGTGCGCAGGCGCGTCCGTCGGCTAAAGCGAGTCCTCACCGACGGCTCTTACCGCGACGGAGGGGGGGGGGGCGGGCGTGATGTAGATACGGACGGACTTTCGCTCGTCCGGCGCCGGAAGCCCGCTCGTGTGTGTACTTCGCGTCGGGGAGTTGCGCCGTTCTCTTCCTGCGTCGATGTAGAGGGTGCGGGGGGTAGGTGAGGGGGGAGGAGACGTTTTCAAAAGAAACAAGAATGACGTTTTTTGTCTAAGCCTTAATGGACCAGCCAAAGCCTAGCCCTAATCCCCCTTGCCTAGCCCTAATATTCTTCGCTCTTCTTTCGCGGAGAATCTTCTTTCTTCCTGCTGCAGAAGGTCCTTCCGTCCTGCAGAGTTTCCAGTCTTCAATCTTCAGTCTTGAGTCTTCAGAGTCTTCTTTCTTCTTTGGAGTCTTCTTTCTTCTTTGGAGTCTTCTTTCTTCTTTTTCTTCTTGGTATTGCTTCTCTCTGGAGGCCATGTTCGCAGCTAAAAACCCGCCTGGTCCGCTGCCCTTCGGCATTACCTTAAAGAGAGCCGCACGGCTCTAAGCCCATATTGCCTAATATTTCGACCTAATTTTCACTTTGGCTGACCCATGTCCGGCTAAATCTTTATTTCTTCCCAAAATCTTACATACATGTGTCATACATCGTTACATTCGTCTTAAAAAGATCTATAAAGCCATACAATTCTTATTCTTATATCTAGAAGGACAAAAAAGTTATTCATAAAAGACATCGTAAAAACATAGCAATTTTGTCTTATCCTATACTTATTTTCCTTAATAACTCCTAAGCTCTAAACCTTATCCTTATCTATTGTACATAAAAATGTAGAGGAATTCTTAACCTATCGATCTACACTAATTATAACAATACAACTTAATTAGAACTATCAAAAATTATAACAAACATATGATTTACATAATACTTCCATACAATTTTCTTAAACCTATTCTCTATCTCTATTTACATCTTGCATCTCTTTCATATCGTGTTATAATCATAGCTTGAGTCTGTTGTGATTCTATCGTAATGAACACTTCAAAAACATTTCTCTTAACTAAATTCGTAACGTATTTCTTAAGACTTATTCATAATACAATTATCTTATTCTTATCATACATAAAGGAACTTAATCTAATTAGATGAGTCGCCGACATCCTCCCCCTCGTGCGTAGCACCAACTCCTGACCCGGCGACTCCGTGCTGCTGGCCCGATGCGATGACTGCCTCCCCGCAGTCTGGCTCGCTGTCCGCCGACCCGCTGCTCGGCTCGACGGCTGCTCGCTCCTCGTCGCGTTGCGCCGGAACCAGTAGCACCACCTTGGAGCTGGGACGTTTCAGGATGCCCCCTGCCGTGCGCACCTCCAGTACTCTGGTGCGCCCGTCGGGTCCAGGATAGGTTCGGACCACCTCACCCCTTGGCCAGACTCCTCGCGGCAGCGTGGCGTCCACTATGAGGACCGTATCCCCACACTGCAGGTCTCTCTTGGCAGCTCTTGCGTCGACTCTTCTCGGGATCAGAGTTGGAAGGTACTCTTTCACCCATCTGCTCCAGAAGTGGTCGGCTAGTCGCTGCGCCGTCTTCCATGTCCGCTGGCCGGTGAGATCTTCGTCGGTGAATATTCCCAATCTTGTGCCGCAGGATCTCCCAATGAGGAAATGATTGGGAGTAAGGGCCCCTTCTTCCATGTCTTCGTCGGCTTCGATGAGAGGTCTTGAATTTACCAGGTGCTCTGCTTCCAACAGCAGAGTGTGCAGGACTTCTTCTTTGGGGTGTCGCTCCTTGAGGGTGACTGCCAGGGCCGTTTTGACTGACCGGACCAGGCGTTCCCACGCACCCCCCATGTTCGGAGCCCCAGGTGGTATGAACTTCCACCTGATGCTCATCTTCTCCGCCGTGGTGACCATCTCTTCCTTGTTGAGGTCGGCGAGGGCTTCTTGCAACTCCTTGTTGGCCCCCACGAAGTTGGTGCCGTTGTCGCTGAAGATCGTCTTCGGCATCCCTCTTCTCGCCGCCATCCTTCTGAGCGCTAGGATCATGGAGTCCGTTGACAGTGATGCTGCTACTTCTACGTGGACCGCCCTTGTCGTGAGGCACGTGAATAAAGCGCCCCACCTCTTCTCATGGCGCCTGCCGACTGTGACGCTCATGGGCCCGAAGTAGTCCACCGCGGTGCATGTGAACGGCGGCTCTCCATGTTGCAGCCGTTCCAGCGGGAGGTTCCCCACCGGCTGAAGCTGCGGCGTCCCTCGGTACACTCTGCACCACTGACACCGATGAACCGTCGACTTCACCGCAGATCGTAGTCCCAGGATCCAGAAGCGCTGCCTTAACTCGTTGATCACCGTCGCGTGGTTACCGTGGTTGAACTTCTCGTGGTAATACGCGATGAGCAGCCTGGTGACGTGATGCTTGCTATCCAGCACCACGGGCCTCTTCTCCTGCCGAGTGTGTACAGCTGCGTCGATTCTTCCTCGGAGACGTAGTATGCCATCTTCCATAACGACGTCTAACTTCTTAAGCTTGCTATTCTTCTCGAATGGCCTTTCCTTCTTGACGCAGCGTACTTCTTCTTGGAAGCTCTCTTCTTGGCTTCTCCGTATGAGGATTCTTTCGGCTTCTTTTATATGTCCGGGTTCGAGGGGAATGAATCTTCTTTCTTGGGTCTCTTTGTTCACGGGCTTCGTCTTCATCTTGTTCTTCTTCTTGATCTTTCTCCATGTAGGATCTTGACGCTCGGACTTGCGGGACACGTTGACCACTTGCTTCCTTCTTCGGCACAGGTCGATGAACTGCAACACCCTTGCGGTCGCCCTCACCAGTCGAGTCCACTTGGAGAACTTGACCGGGTTTGGAGTTGGATGCCGGTCGACGGGCTTCGTTGCCCCCACAGTCGCTCGTTCCTTCTCCTCTCCCGTGGGCCCCGCCTTGAAGGTGCGCGGCTGTGGCCAATCTTCCTCGTCGAGTGCCAGGAACGCAGGTCCGTTGAACCACCGGTGTCCGCTCTCGAAGTCCTTGGGCACGCCCCTCGTTGCGTCGTCAGCTGGGTTCTGGGCCGTTGGCACCCAGCGCCACTCTTGCGGCTTCGTCGTGTCCTCGATCTCTGCCAACCTGTGTGCAACAAAAGGCTTGAAAGTTCTTGGGTCTGACTTGATCCAGGATAGTACCGTGCTGGAGTCGCTCCAATATGTCTTCCTTGTGATGGCGATGTCCAGCTCCTCTTCAATCGATCGCGCCATCCTGGATCCCAGCAACGCAGCTTGCAGCTCCAATCTTGGGATGGACACCGGCTTCAATGGTGTGACCCTCGCCTTTCCTGCTAGGAGCACCACCCGATGACCACCTTCCTCGTTGCGTTGCCTCAAGTAGATCGCGCAGGCATATGCTTCTTCACTCGCGTCGACGAACACGTGAAGCTCCCCCTCGGTGTTGGACTGCGCGACGCACCTTGGCACCCGAAGATCTTTCAGCAACTGCAGGTCGTCCAAGTAGTCTTCCCAAATCTTGTTGTCCTCCGCCGTGATGTGATCGTCCCATCCGACACCGCTCCTCCAGATACTTTGGATAAGCTTCTTCCCTTGGATGAGCACCGGCGTTGCTAGCCCCAGTGGGTCGAATGTTGACATCACGGCGCTTGTGACTTCTCTCTTGGTGGGAATCCTCTTCCTCTCGACGACTTCTTCTTCCACGTTGCGAAGACACGTCCTGAACCCTATCTTGTCGCCCCCGGTGAACCACCTTAGACCCAATGTCTTTTCTTCTTTAGTTCCTAATTCAATCTCTTCGTTGTTCCCCTCTGGAGTGAGCTTCCTCAATACCTCTTCATGATTTGATGCCCAACCCCTTAACTCGAACCCGGCCTTCCTATGGATCAGATCCACTTCGCTGGCTATCTTGACCGCTTCTTCTTCCGTCCCGAAGCTGTGCAGGTAATCGTCCATGTAGTGATTGCGTTCAATCGCTCTTGCTGCTTCGGGGTATTCTTCCTTATGTTCGGTCGCATTCTTATTCTTCACGAAGATAGCAGCACTCGGAGAACACGCGGCGCCGAAGATCACTGAAGTCATCCTATATTCCTTCGGCGTCCCACTCCGCTGGCTTCCTCTCCATAGAAACCGAAGACTGTCTCGATCCTCTTCCCTTATCTTCACTTGAAGAAACATTTCTTTGATGTCAGCTACCACAGCAATAGGCTTCTGCCGGAACCGCAGTAGTACTCCAAATAACGACTGCAACAGATCTGGTCCCGGCAGCAGCTCGTCGTTGAGGCTCCTTCCTTGATACCTCGCGGCAGCATCGAACACCAATCTTATCTTCTTTTTGGTAGGGTGCGTGACGGCGAAGTGAGGCAGGTACCATTTCTTCTCCGATGTGGACTCATGTTGAACTTCCTCGGCGTATCCACTGTTGAGAAGATTCTTCACTTGACATTCATATTCCTGCTTCAGTGCCGCATCCCTATCCAACTTCTTCTCAATATTCTTCAATCGATTTTCGGCTTGTCCATAATTGTCCGGCATTCTTCCATTTTCATTCTTCCATATTAAGCCGGTCTCGAAGCGCCCATTGTCCAACCTCTTCGTAGTCTTCTCCAATATTGCCAGAGCCCTTTCTTCAATGTCCGTGGTCGGTCGACGCGGCTGAATCCCCAACGACTCCACGGCGAAGTGGTCCTTGATGACCCGTTCCAATTCTTCTTCTTTTGAAGTCACATGTGCGCAGGTTGCGAAGTTCACAGGCCTCGATGCTGCTCCATCGGACCCATGTAGCACCCACCCTAGGTAGGTCAGCGATGCTACGGGTTGACCCCGCTTCCCCTTGCGCGTGGCTCTGGACACGATGAGCTCCCAGTTGTCTTGTCCAATCAGTAGCTTGGGTGACTCCTCTTCGTAGTACAACTGGTCAGCCATCGACTTGAGGTGAGCGCATTCTTCAATCCTCTTCTTGTCCAGCCTCTGAGGCGTCAGGCATATGTCATCTATCGTACGCGCCCCAGAGATGGTCCTCTTCTTTGCCTGGTGCATCCCTTTAATCTTCATATTCAACTTCATGGAGTCTTCCTTGGTGATGGTTCTTCCTCCAACGGTTTCTAGGGTGAGCGCCTCCATGGGTCCCTTGAGTCCAATTCGCCGCGCGACCGCCGCGTCGAGCAGCGTGACCGTCGAACCCTCGTCCAGCAGCGCCAGCACCTTGGCAGCCCCCCTTGGCCCGTACAACTCGACTGGAACCATCTTCAGATACGCCCTTCCTGTCCTTGCCGCATTCACCGGGAGCATCACGTTGTTTGCAACTTCTTTCTTCTCTTCGCGCTTCGGGCTGGGCCCCCGTTGCTCGTGAAGCACGAAGTGGTGCCACCGGTTGCACACCTTGCAGGGAGGACGCCGACATGTCTCCTTCTGATGCCGCCCTTGCAGACACCTGTAACACATCCGTGACTTCTTAGCGACGTCCCACCTTTCTCTTACCGGTAGTTGCAAAAACTTGCGGCACTCGTGGAGGTGATGCTCGTTCTGGCAATGTGGACAGGAGGTCTTCCTTTCTTCTTCGACCCGATCAGACGTGGTGTGTGCGAATTGACGCCGGGGAGGCTGCCTCTGGTGCACAGTCTCCTGCGTCGCGTAGTCGCGGTCCGCTTCCCTGTTGAGAAACTTCATCATTAGCACCAGGTCTGGATCTTCATCTTCCTTGTCGGCGGCATAGTCGTACCACCGGTAGCGCAGCACCGCCGGCATCTTGTCCACGATGGTCTTCACCATCTCCGGCGAGTGTAGGTACTGCGGTCTTCGAAGCCCCCGAATTGTCGCGACAGTGTTGTTCACCCGGCTGGCAAACACGCAGACGTCGCGCGCACCTTCCGTGATGCGTGGCAGGTTCTTCACCTTCTCCAACTCCATCAGGATCAGGGCTTCTGGTCTCCCGAACCTCCGACGAAGGGCTTCCAATACTTCTTCCGGTGGGCACTCCGAATACAGGAGACTCTTCACCGCCTCCCGTGCCGCACCCTTGATGGACCGCCGCAGCCGCGCCATGTTGAGAGCATCTGTAAACATAGGCGCAGTATCTTCATATACCGTCCTGAAGGCGATCCACTCTTCGCTCCTCCCGTCGAAGTCCGGCAACTCGTGCACATAGCTCGGCGCACTCCTTGGCGCCGCGCTGATTGCCTTGATGATGGCCTCCGCTAAATCCTTGGTCCCGTTCGTTGAAGGTTCCTCTTGATCCTCTGGCTTGACGGCGGCAATTGGAGGTTGGATGGCGCGCCCCTCCTTGGACGTGCCTTGTTGGTGCCCCTCCTTGGGCACCTCCCCCCGACGTACCTCTTCGGACATCCGACCGACCGTCGACTGCACCCATGTCTGGACGTTGGCGTCCCATGCAGGATTCTCTTCTTCAACTTCGGACTCTTCATCTTCCACCTGGCCAACTCCCATTGGGCCCGGGCGAGTTCCGCTGCTGCTTTCGCTTCGTCTAATTGTCGGCGCGCCAATTCCAGCTTGGCTTCTCGTTCCCGACGTCCCGTAGACACGACGGAGCGAGTCTTCTTCTTTGCTGCAGGTGCTGCCGTTGCAGCAGCTGGAGCAGCAGGAGCAGCAACTTCCGTCTCTGAAGTGACTCTTGACTCGTACGTAGTTAACGTTCCCTCTGTAGTTGTGCCCGAGGTTCCCGACGTTCCCGAAGAGTCAGTTGTCCCTTGTGCCTCTTCTTCAGCACGGGGCGCAGTCGACTGGTTCGGCGGCGAGGTACCCCTCTGGCTCCTGGTGACAGGCATGACGACGTCAGTAACCCGATGTCTCGACGAAATACACGTAGATCCGGCTCGAAGGACCAGCAGATGTCGCGGGGCGTGCGTGCCGTGCGCCCCACGTGCGTGTCGTGAGTGCGCAGGCGCGTCCGTCGGCTAAAGCGAGTCCTCACCGACGGCTCTTACCGCGACGGAGGGGGGGGCGGGCGTGATGTAGATACGGACGGACTTTCGCTCGTCCGGCGCCGGAAGCCCGCTCGTGTGAGTACTTCGCGTCGGGGAGTTGCGCCGTTCTCTTCCTGCGTCGATGTAGAGGGTGCGGGGGGTAGGTGAGGGGGGAGGAGACGTTTTCAAAAGAAACAAGAATGACGTTTTTTGTCTAAGCCTTAATGGACCAGCCAAAGCCTAGCCCTAATCCCCCTTGCCTAGCCCTAATATTCTTCGCTCTTCTTTCGCGGAGAATCTTCTTTCTTCCTGCTGCAGAAGGTCCTTCCGTCCTGCAGAGTTTCCAGTCTTCAATCTTCAGTCTTGAGTCTTCAGAGTCTTCTTTCTTCTTTGGAGTCTTCTTTCTTCTTTGGAGTCTTCTTTCTTCTTTTTCTTCTTGGTATTGCTTCTCTCTGGAGGCCATGTTCGCTTTTTTTTTGACTTTGAAAGTCGTCCTATGCCGCGGCGTGGCGTCGCCGCTTGGCGTAAGGTCTGCGGGCCTCGAGGATCCCCTCCTTACCCGGGCAATTCCCTCAGTGGAAGCACTGTCCACCGGTGATGTGAGCTGCCGTCAGGCAGTGTTGCAGCCTTCGGCCTTCTGTGACCGCGCTATGCTGCTACGCAGATTTAATCCTCCAGATGGTCGGAGGATACCTGGCCCTCGAGTTCACGAGGGAGCGGACGCCCCTCGGGGGGTCGAGCGTGAAGGGGCGCGAAACCTCGTAGATGGGCATGTGGCCCACTGTCAGCGCGTTCGTACATACGACGCGCCAACCGGGCCACAAACCTGTCCAAGGTTTGCACCTTAAGGTCGCGCTCCAACACGTCGTTCCGAACGAAGCGACCCGCCCCGACGATCGCCCGGAGGGACAGGTTCTGCTGCGCGCGGAGGCGTTTCCTGTTGGACTCCGACACCAACGCGTACCACGCCGGCGCCGCGTAGGTCAATCGGGATCGGACGTACAGCTTGTACACCTTTAGTTTAGTTCGGAGCGGCAGATGAGATGCAAGCACCGGTCGGAGCATCGCACGTGCAACACGGGCCTGTCGGATCACGTGGTCCACCTGAGGCACCATGTGCAACGTGCGATCGATGTTACATCCCAAGTACCTAACTGTGGGCTGCCAAGCTACCTCCCGATCACGAAGACGCAGCGGCGGCGGCATGCTGCGTTTGCGGCTGAAAAGTGTCGCGACCGTCTTACCGACATTGACGGCCATACGCCACTTATCCAGCCACTCCGGTAAGAGATCCAACAGTCGTTGCATCCTGCGTGTAGCTATTGCGGCATCACGAGAAGACGCGAAGTATGCGCTGTCGTCCGCGAACAGCGCGAGCTCCACGTCCCTTTCCCATTCCTCGAGGTGACCTTCGAGGGTGGGAATGTCGTTCGTGTAGAAGGCGTAGAGTAGTGGCGAGAGGCAGCTACCCTGTGGTACACCAGCACGTATTGGGCGGGGGTCTGAGGCGACGTTCTCGACCGACACATAGAACTGCCGCCCATCTAGAAATGACGCCACTAACCTCACCAATAGCGCCGACAGGGGTGACTCCAACAGCTTGAAAACGAGCCCAGGGTGCCATACGCGGTCGAACGCCTTCTCGATATCGAGGAAGACGCCGACCGTGTGTCTACCATAATTGGTCTCGCTTGCAAGATGGTGGAGCACTCGTGTCAGCTGCAGCGTAGTCGAGTGACCGGCGCGGAAGCCGAACTGCTCGTCCCTTAAAACAAGTGACGGCCGCAGTCGCCTCAGCGCCAGCCTCTCGAAGAGCTTTGCTACGGTGGGCAGCAACGTGATGGGACGGTAGCTGGCCGGGAGACGTCTGTCTTTCCCCGGCTTCGGGAGAACTATCACCTTACCCATCTTCCAGGTGGTCGGGAAGTGGCCGGTGCGTAGTATACCATTGAAGAGCCTTGTCATTACGACTAAGGCCCTCCTCGGGAGCATCGCCAACGCCATGTTAGGGACTCCATCGGGGCCTGGCGCCTTACGCTTCGGTAAACGTAAGGCGGCCTTCCGCGTCTCCGAGGGCGAGATGAACTCCAATCCCTGGGGTGGCGGTGTCGGGCGTCCAAGGAAGTCCTCTACCCACGCCTCTACGATCTCGTGGTGTTCGGCGACGGCAGCGGCTGCGGGGTGTGGAGAGAATTGCTCTTCTAAGTGCCCCGCATGAATCTCCGCCCTTTCTTTAGGGGAATAACATCGCCTGCCCTCACCATTAAGGAGTGGGCAGACGGTCTCCTTCGTTCGGGTGAGCTGCCTGGTGAGATGGAAGAGTGAAGTCTCGTGCTCACCTGCCTGGTCGACTCTCGCCTCCCAGGAGGCGCCACGGTACTCCGCCATCTCAGCAGACAACTCCTCCGCCAGGTTGTTGAGGTCACGCTTCACCCGGGGGCAGCGGGTGCGCGCCCATAATCGGCGAAGTAACCTTTTTTTACTTAATTTTCTCTCCAGGTGGGCCGGGAGTCTGGCGCGTCGCGATGACTGCGGTATGAGAGTGGTCGCCGCGTCCAACGCCTCCCGGACTGTAGCCGTGAACGCGCCGGCCGCAGCTTCCACTCCCCCCGGTGTATTGAGCGCCTGGGTGAGCTTGACCCCACCCATGGTTAACTGAAAAGACTCCCAGTCCACCCTTCGAGTTACCGGCTTAAAGGCCACCGCGTCGGCCCCCAGACCAAGCGTGACCAGGATTGGGAGGTGCTGCGTGTCCAGATCATACAGCACCTCCACATGAACTGGGCATCGGAGATTCCTGTGGAGCACTATATCCAGGACATCGGGGCGAGAGGACTCAGCCGTGGGGATGTGCGTAGGCGATTCTGGCCCAATCACCTCGTAGCCCATCTCCTCGGCGTCAAAGTACAGCATGCGTCCCGCTGTATTGGTGATTCTGGAACCCCAAGCCGGATGTTTGGCATTGAGATCACCAGCCAGTAAGGTCGCAGCGCTCTCGTCCAAGATGGTGTGGATGTCCTGCGGAATAAGTTGGGGACCAGGCGGTCGGTATGCGGCAAACAGTCGCAGTTCCCGTCCCCCGGCGTTCACAACGGCCCCGATGGAGCGCGTGCTCACGTACGGGGGCAGTGGAAGCACGTCGTGTACCAGATCGCGGCGAATCGCTATGGCTGTGCCCCTGTAGGGGAGCCCTGCCTGCGATATTTCGTCGCGCCGGTACACGGCGTAGTTCGGGAGCGTAAAGGCCAGTCCCGGTCGCAGCTTCGTCTCGCCCAGCAGCACGACCTGTATGTCCTGCTCCCGGACGAGCCGCCGCAGCGCCGGGATATGTTGGCGGACTCCTCCCGGATTCCAGTACAGAAGTCTAAGTTGAACAGCCATAGTGGAACCCGAGAGTGTCAGCCAGGATGGACTTTATGGTGCCTACAAGCGCTGGGTACCGCGCAATAGCCTCACTGATGGTTGCTATTGCCGCCACCAGATCATCGGCCGGCGTATTGATCCCCAGGGCCTGCAGGGGGCGAGGTGTGGGAGTGGGGATGAAGACGGAGCGGGGGCGGGGTGATGGAGGCTGGGGGGCTGGGGCTACCTGGACCTCTACCTCCCTCTGCGACCGCTTACCTTTCCCCTTCCCTTTGTGAGAAGGGGCCGCCTGTGCAGCTTCCGGAGCTGGAGTCGGTGCTGGAGGAGGCGGCTGATGGACTGCCTGAGCAGCCTTGCTGGTGGTGGCTGTTCTCGCGCCGCTTCCCGAGGGGCGCGGCTGGTTGACTGGCTTCGGCTTCTGCTGCGGCTGAGGAACTTGAGCAGCCGGCGTTTCCACCTGCTGCTCGTTGCGCCTCGCCTTAAGCCTCTTGGCCTTCCTCCTGCTTTTGCGCACGTCTGCGCGCGCTGCAGGAGGGTTGGCCGGTGCCATCAGCGATGCGCCCTCGGTCGGCGCAAACTCCTCCACGACTCGCACGGGTACCGGCTCCCTACGTGTCGTCTGCGGTTGCTGCGCGGGCGCTGTGGTCGATGGGCGGGGCGGAGGTACCACCATCCCCCTGACGCGGGCCATCCTCCGGAGGTACACGCACGACCTGGTATTGGCCGTGTGCGCACCCCGGCAGTTGGCGCATCTGGGGGTGGCGTTCCTAGGTTCAGGGCAATCCCGAACTACGTGGCCCCCCGCGCACCGGACGCATCTGGCCGGCCGGTGGCAGTTGGTGGAGGAGTGCCCCACTGCTTGGCAGCGATGACACTGGGGGGGGCCGAAACGACCCCTCCACGCCTCCACAACGACCCCCGGCATAAACAGGAGTTCCGTCACCCCGTAGAGGCGGCGCAACTCCGGTTCGGCCATCCGGTCCAGCTGCACGTAGAACACGCAGCCGGGCTTACCTCGCCTGGATGGGATATGACGGGCGAATCGTGCCGGGAATCCAAGCCGTTTTAAGGCTTCGGTGACTCCGTCCGGGTCCGTCATACCCGGCAGGCCCTTAACCGCCACCTTGGTGGGGCGATCGTCCTGCGGGGTATAACAGAACCATGAGAGTCCTGGTTCTATGGCGGACAAGTCCGTCAAGTACCGTTGGATTACCCGGTACTCATCGGCCGTCGGTGGCATAAACCTGATGCCCCGCCCGAAGGGCCTCGCATGGGGTGCGTGGCCCAGCTTCTCCCGCAGCGCCGCGAAGTGAGTGGGCCAACTCGGCATCCGCTCGACCACGATGGGTGGGTACGCCTTGCCGGCCGCTGCAGCACTCGAGGGCTGGCGGGTGGTGTTGCCTGCAGAAGTAGTTGGTAACGGACTTACTTGACGCGGCGGAGCAGGCGCCGCCAGCGCCGCCGCATAGGACGACTGGGCCTGGGGTTCTGGATACGACCCCAGGCGAGATGATTCGGCCATCGGTGTCGATGGCCGGACTGAAGTGGACGCGGCGGCGGGCGCCGGCGTCGACGCCGACGCTATTCCGGCGTACGATGTCGAGTCCAGCTCGGCGTCCGTCGCCGCGGTCCTTGACGACGATGATGATGGTGAGCGCGGGGGGGACCTGAAAGAGCGGGTACGACTCACCAATATGGGGTACCTCCCTCCTTTCCCGTCGGGTTCGGCTTCGGACTCCTCAGCAACAGCGGAAGCTCCGGCACCTTCGCAACTGTCGACATATTCGGCATCCGAATTTTCTGAGTCTTCGGGAGACAGTGGACCTCCGTCTTCAGGCGATCCTCCTTCTATTTCGGCCTCTATGCGCACCACCTTCGCCGGCAGCTGTGCACTCTCCGGCGAAGATGATGGCTGGCGCTGGGTCTTTGGTGGCCGCGCAGTACCTTTCATCGGTCCTTCCTTGCGACCGCCAAAGTATATCAGCGGGTTGCCACGTTGCCCGCGTCTTTCCGCAACTTCGGCGAGTTGTGCAGCGGCGGGGCCGGCCACCGCTTCGATCTCGCCCGTATACAAGTTTCTTCGGACGACTTGGCGTCCGGTGGGTAGTTGTCGACTTGTTGAGGGTAGAGCGCCGCCGTCCCTTTCCCTCACCGATCTTCCGTCCCTCTCTTCTGAAGGTTCGGTGAGGGTAGGGACGATATTACGATCCATGAGGGTAGATCTGAATCTTCCGTCTCGTTCACGCCAAGCCTCTCTTTCCCACACTGATGTTGAGCCTCTTGAGGGTATTCCTCTTCTTTATGCACCTCCTTTGCCCAAGACGAATTTTTGCGCAGCACTGGCCCAACACCGGGACCCTTTCCAATGAAAGGGGCGGTGTTGGGCGCGGGACGTTACGTCGCGGTGGTCGCAGTCGGAGGCACTGGCCCGGGGGGCAATCAGCACCGAACGCAAACGCGGAGCCATGTTCGCAGCTAAAAACCCGCCTGGTCCGCTGCCCTTCGGCATTACCTTAAAGAGAGCCGCACGGCTCTAAGCCCATATTGCCTAATATTTCGACCTAATTTTCACTTTGGCTGACCCATGTCCGGCTAAATCTTTATTTCTTCCCAAAATCTTACATACATGTGTCATACATCGTTACATTCGTCTTAAAAAGATCTATAAAGCCATACAATTCTTATTCTTATATCTAGAAGGACAAAAAAGTTATTCATAAAAGACATCGTAAAAACATAGCAATTTTGTCTTATCCTATACTTATTTTCCTTAATAACTCCTAAGCTCTAAACCTTATCCTTATCTATTGTACATAAAAATGTAGAGGAATTCTTAACCTATCGATCTACACTAATTATAACAATACAACTTAATTAGAACTATCAAAAATTATAACAAACATATGATTTACATAATACTTCCATACAATTTTCTTAAACCTATTCTCTATCTCTATTTACATCTTGCATCTCTTTCATATCGTGTTATAATCATAGCTTGAGTCTGTTGTGATTCTATCGTAATGAACACTTCAAAAACATTTCTCTTAACTAAATTCGTAACGTATTTCTTAAGACTTATTCATAATACAATTATCTTATTCTTATCATACATAAAGGAACTTAATCTAATTAGATGAGTCGCCGACAATTAGGTAAATCCTAAATAAACATAATAACTAATAAGAGCTTAAAATAAAGCATTAACTTTAAAGTTATAGATAAATGAATTATAGTTACCTTATAATATTATGTGCCGTTTCATTTATCTTTAAAAGCAAGTGATTGTAATTAAATTATAATTCATAATACGCACAGGATTAAAATTTGGACCAGGGATTCGAACCTGGGACCGAGAGACCGAGCTTTAATGACAATCTATTGTTTTAAGTGTTATGTAGTTATGTACATACAGATTTTGTTTCAATAAACTTTCGCATTAAAGACACTGGAATTTCCCGGAAACTTTAGTGATTCTGGGTTTTTCCGTTTTAATAGAGTGATTGGCAACACCACAGTACAAATATGGATACAATGGCAGAACGACGTAATTACGTTTTAGTTTTACTTTTCAGGAGAACGTTTTAAAAGTTTGACATTAAAAATATAAAGTTATAACTCATCATTCAGATACATTTTTTTTACTTATGTACGTTACTCTTTTATCAAGAATAATTTTAAATAATTTCGTAAGGAAAATATAAAAAATACTAATACTTACAAACGCGAACTTATGCCATTCGGCTTTTTGGTAATTATGTCGTTATTCTATTGGATAAGCGATATGTTTGTATAATTTGTAATATATATATCTGCTATTTGTATATCTACTTTTCATCTACATATTTATATATCCTTTTTTTTCTCTTTCTTTCTTACGTATTCTTATCTTTTATATTAATTTCCTTTTTTTTTGTACCGCCTTCAATTTTCTCTGCACTTCCCTAAGGTTGACTGGCAGAAAATGCTATTAAGCATTAAGTCCGCCTTTTGTCCGTTGTTTTCTGTGGTCAATAAAGTTTTAATAAATAAATAAATATGTAGTAACACCGCTTGACTCATTTCTTTATTGCTCCTATCAATTTGTTTGTGTCATTTGCTTGTTCTGGCGCGAGATAGCGTGGTTATTTATAACGTATGTACGTTACGTACCTACTTATTACATAGTTTGGGATAGCCCGTTTATTTTTTAATTTGAGGAATGGATAACGCTTTAAAACTTACATTTATGAGCTTTTTATATAATTTAAGTACGAAACCAGTATGCAATTCACCTGATAAGTGGTCACTGTGGCCAACCTTTTTTATCTGAAGTCGATCAAAGATGCGTTGCTCCTAAGCAACCACACCTTTCCTCCTCGCGTAAGATTTGCTTCACGAAATGGGTGAGGCGGTGGTACATCCTCGGTCGAACAACACTGCGCACCTTTATTCATAAAAAGAAATAACTCAAAATTTATGATTGCGAGTTTATGCAATGAAGCGATGTGGGTGATAAACTCGCAAAACATAACTTTCGACTTAATTCTTTTTATGAATAAAGGTGCCACTGGTTCTACCACCCGATAAAGGTTGTTGTCCCCAAGGACTAAAAAAAAGAATAATTAAAATCGGTCCACTAACGGCGGAGTAATCCTTGTACATACATAAATAAATAAAATATATACCGGCCGAATTGAGAACCTTTCTCCTTTTTGTAGTCGGTTAATGACCACCTCATATGAGAGCTAATCGGCACCCACAATTCAGCCGATAAATGAAATGAAATGTCTTTATTTTATTTTGTATAGGCCTGCGGGTGCACTTGCAAATTGTCAGTTACATTTTTTTTCTTGCAATACCACCGGATCGGAATACGACCTCAACTGAGAAGATCCGGCAAGAAACTCAGTGGGTTTGTCTTTTTTTTATAACCATTTTTTATTTAAATATAATTACAATCCTGTTTTTTTACATGGTAAGCTCCAGTATCTTGCCTTACAGTTCAGTAAAAGAGAGCCCTGTAAAGCCCTGTAAATAAAAACTGTCCTACATCGAAATTGATATGGCGGTACTTCCTTAAAAACGCTTTAAAAAAATGCTTTCTACACTCATAGCCCCACAGTCTGATTTTCTCCTGCGTGGGTGCCATGGACACACACAAAGACGAATACACAAACACCCAGACCCAGAACAAGAATCTAAACTCTTCAATTAGATACCTGTCTGGCCGAGAATCGAACCCGGGACCCACTGCGTGTTAGACCGGTATGGTAACCGCTGCGCCACGCGGATCGTCAGATACGGACTTGGTCGGACAATACGCGTTCCACAAAAATATTCTGAAAATGATATGGGTTTATTTCTTAGATATATTTATATCTCAATTGACGTCCTTATTTTCATTGTCACGACTAATTTGTAAGGTTATCAGAGGTCATCTTAATTACATAATTACGGTGAATAAGTTGAAGTGTTCGCATTTAAGTCTGCGCCAAGATTCCGGAAAATTAAAACTAAAAATATTGTCCTAAAACAATTGACTATATTCGTTAAACTAAATATTTTAGAATCCAGAAAATATCAGTAATTATATATGGTTTTATTGAATACTATTTTATTATTCAAATATTATTATTTTGTTATTTAAATAACATTACACAAATTAAAATAAATATAACGCCCTCATAATATTAAGAATACTTACCAAATAATAAGTAGTGTGAATCTGCAACATGCACTTGGCATGCTAAATTACTGTTTTTCTAAACAATTCACATATTTCGTCGGGTGACAAGAAAAACTCACTAACTATAAAATAGTATAATCCCAATTTTTTTCACTTAATACACTATTTTTTAACAATACATTTGCATTTCCTATGTTGCCCCGTATTGTTTAACTATTTTATGTCTTTTATTATTTGCTTTTTTGTATATTATTAGCTGCTGACATACCAAAATTGTTATGTTATTATTTTGTACACCCTACCTTCTCTTGGAGATAAATATATTTCCTTCAGCCACATTAAGGTTGTCTGGAAGAGATCGCTATTTAAGCGATAAGACCGCCTCTTCTACCTTTCAATATGTGTCTTTATTTTTGTTCTATTGTTTTTTATGGTGTACAATAAAGATATTTTGTATCGTATTGTATTGTAATACATTATTATTACATAAATATATATGGATACAATAACCTGTACGATATTTTATTTAATGATATAACTTCAGGACATTTCATATAAATGAAATTTTGGGAATATTATTAAATGCTGACAACTTCATGTTGCATATTCTGTAGTTACTAGTTAGTACCTAAGTTTTTCCTGTAACCCGACGATTGATTTTGACAGAATGTGTAATGTAAATAAATGCTTACGTCGCTTCAATACTACTGGTATACGGGTTTTCACGGGTTGCAGCGTAAGATCGGTAATAAATGTGACTCATTCGTTTATTTTAGCTTGCCAACAGGAAAATATTGAAGAAAGTAAGAAAACAGGAAAATGGGTAATTTGAAATAAATTTTAGGGATAAGATGAATCAGAAATCTATTCATGTCTATTTATGTGACATGCGATATAATCTAAACGATTTTATTCATATTAACGTATATATAATGTATCATTGTCGTCTTAATTAGCAGTGTAATAGGCTATAATAAATTTAAATTGTAGCGATTGGAAAGAATAAGAAGTAGAGACTTTCTTAATTAACTTTACAACATAAACAAATGAAAATTAATTTGAGTATATGGCTATGGCTATATGTTAGGTACATTATTAGTATATTAGAGGCGACTAAAAGGGGGCATCCGGGGTTCCGGGCGCCTAGAATGGGAGCTCGAGCCGTCCGAGCGGCGACCGTGGGACGAACGGCGGTAGGTCCACACATAAAGACTAAACGGAGCGGTGGGCTCAGCCGCTCATCTGGGTGGAGGGCTCACCTATGGGGCAACGTACTGAGAGGACTCCGGTTGCAGCGTGGGCCACTGGGGAAGGGGGGGTTTAGTGCGGTAGGAATTCAACATTACCAGGCGTCGCTTCTACGACGTCGGGTAGCTTTTGACTGCCCCCCCCCCCCTAAAAACCTTTTAATAATACTGTTGTTATTAGGAAAGGTGTTGCAGTGGTGTCTTCAGAGTTAAACAACAGGATACTACCACATTATTGACTTTACTAATTCATACATGTGCAAAAATAAAGTATTTATTTTAACATAGTTAATATTTTTGTATATTTATTACATAAAGAGTTGATTATTCATAAATAAAAGGCAGTATTTTTATTATATTTTATTGATATAATTTTGTACAAATAACGGCATATAATACATGGGACAGGTCTCACATACAAAACTAACGCTAACCAAGCTATGGTATGCCACGCGGACCTACATGATCAACTTAACTAAACAACCCGCACTGGACCGTTAAATAACCCCTGTTTTAGATAAATTGAATGATTTTGGATGTAAACATGATGATCAAAGTTACTAGGAGTACGTAGTGTAACAAAAAATATCTGACAATTTAAAAATGCTCCCTTAAAAGTCCGTGAAAAATGAAGACATTTTGTCTATGTTTTGTGTATTTGTAAAATGAAAATTATATATAAACGTAATACGACACACGGTTCATTTGAATATAGTACAAAAAGTAGTAAATAACAGTTATATGTGGTAACAAAAGAATTGGTAAATCACGTTGAACAAGCATAAAACTTTGCTCAGCAGTTATTTCTATAACGTAAATGAGCATGAAATTTAAAATTTCATCCCTAATGGGGTTAACTAGGAGATGAACGCTCGTGTTGTATAAATGTATAAAATGTTGATTTTACATCATAGAACGATCCAGTGTTTAGGGTTTGCTTAAATAATAAGTGATGTGTCATAACGCAATGTCGTAAATATTAATATCAAGCAAAATGTTCGGTAATTTTCTTTCAATAACAAAAACTTTGGCTACAAATAAAAAATGGGTAATTTTTATTTTGGTATTCGTCATAACAATATAGCATGATCACTTAAACATATCTTTCATTTATTCTCATCAAAAATATCGAAATTATTGATGCTCGGAAACATTACCTCATTTATCCATATAAAAAGCATAAAGTGTTAACGCGCATTTTAGACATAATTTTATCGTAAAAAACACGATTTAAAAAATGATATGCAGTATATAGTGCAATAAACGTTAATTTTGTATAAATCGATCAGCAGAACTGTAATTTTTATGCGCGCCAGACATTGTATTGTAATCTGTTGATATATTAGTAAAAATGCGAATTATTGTTACATCGTGATTGCAATTAAGATATGTATATATTAAATAATTAATATCAAACCCTGTGGAATATCTAATTGACAAAATTATTGGTACAAATCAAATCCCAGTAATGGGTTCGTAGCAAAGGATTAATATATTTTATTAACTAAATAAGCATATGGGAATAATGAAACAGTCATTATCAATGATATTTGTATGCAATATTGAGGATTGGTCATGTTTATATTTTCTATAGCTTAAAGAAACGGACGTCGATTCAATTTCTACTGTGAAAAATGTTCGTGAATTTTGATGTAAACATCCTTATTAGGAGTACAACGATCCAATTGTATTTTCACATTATGTACATATATGAAGCGCTATATTGGCCTACCAGTTACATACATTCTATGACTAGAGCGGTGCTAAGTAATTCAACGTTTGTTTGAATTAGGGCCAATTAACAATGTCATTGAATCTCGGTCCGATTTTACGTTCGTGCTTCAGTTAATTATTCTTATGAGAAACCATGAGAATTCAAACCCACTATAAGTCTCTATTATGACATAGACGATTTACATTAAACCCACGCACACGACAGTTTGTTGTTATTATTACGTTTCGTATTTTCCCTGTATGTATTATAGAACCTGTTATCGAAAAACTAAAATAGCTCAGCTTTGTAATAAACCTCAAAAATGGTGACATATTTTTTGTAAAGTGGTAAATTTTATAGCAGTGTAGTGTCGCATTAAACAACACATATCACGTGACGTCTATGAGGTCATGGTAAGACATCGATATAAAATCCCGAATGTGGTTTAGCCACTGTGGTCATCAACATCGGTCTTAGACGCGGGGAGAAATGATAACCGATAACCATTAGAAGAGGTCTTTCCAGCAGTCAGCAATGTTTTTTTTTCTCCATTGTTTCATTACTTTCAAATATATGTAAGTTTATCCATAGTACTTGAACTATAAAAAAATATCAACTTAAAGATTTTCAGAATATGTGGATGGATGGAACATGGACATTTGATCAAAGCATGTCATATTAGTGATAATTGTTTTTTACAGAAGAATATTTAACTCGTACTCGGACAAAGAAAATCGAGATTGAATGACAATAGCAGATAGGCCCATTTGACAAAAGCAAAGCAAACAGCACGCGAAATAAAGCTAAGAATAACCGCTTAGTAGTATTTTTCTTGTCACGCGGGTTCACATCCGCGTGCGTCTCTCACCCGCATGAATTAACTTGTTACGATATTACTTATCTCTTTGTCAGTAATTTGCTTGATGTGTGATGCTTCATACTGAGTTAATCCCGTAGCACTATAAAATGGAGCACTTTACAAGGGCACAAAAAGCCGATGACACAAAAATGGCTCTCCGTACCATAAGTACGAGTTGCTTATGCGACAGGAAAAGTGTCTATGAAACTATTGTGTGAGAGCTGCACATATGCAGACAAAAACCATACACAGACCCGCGTGATAAGATAAAGTCTCTAACACTTAATGTAAAAAGCTCAATAAATGTATATTATATCCAAACACTATGGTATTAGTTACTACTTACATTCCTCTAAACCACGTCCATATGAAAATTTTCAATATACAAACGCTAGGTACGTGTACTTAAACTATTATAAATACACTCTCATTATAACAAATCGTGTTCATCTATACTTAGGTTAACTTAACTAAAGGATATAGGAAATATATGAATATATTAAAACGACTGAAAGAAGGAAATATTGAGTTTTATATATTTGTCAGGATCTTCTAACCTCATATCACATTTCTCATTATGTTATAGAACCATTAAAATATTTGGTGTCAAATTAATTTTACTTTATGGAATCGTGTCATACTTTAATATTATAAAGGCGAAACTTTGTGAGTGTGTATGTTTGTTACTTCTTCGCATCTAAACGGCTGGAGCGATTTTCATAAAATTTGTTAGGGAGTTAGCTGACTCTCTAGATATAGGCTACTTTTGTAGGAAAATATGTTATTCCCACGGGACAATCGATACATCGATTTTTTTAACGCAGGCGAAGCTGCGGAGTTCAGCTAGTAGTTTAATAAATACGAATACTTCTATCATTTTTTCTAGAAAAAAGTATTAAGACCTTTATCTGAGATCAAGTGACATAGTCCAAAGACTAATTAAGATTAAAGTTTAAGGTACATGTCAAAGCTTTTGCCTTCAAACGTATTTACCACTTCCTTGTCACACATTTGTGTTCAAACGTAATTGCCACTTCCTTTAAAATATAATAAATCAGTGCAAATTACTTCATTGGGGAAAATAATTAAATTGATTGCTAGTGACTAATGTTGGTACTGCGTCGTTCATCTTGTTCAAATGTTTTTTGCATATACAATAATTAGCGGAAAACCGAATTATATTACATATTTAGCCTCATTGTATAAATGTTACATAATAGATTGTACTAGTCGCCCGTCGCATCGGCCGAAATTCGACCGTAATTTAAATTAAAAAACTAAACTTCATATTGTCCAAATTAGTACGAATATTTCTCTAATTCAAATCAAATGTAATCTGACATTCTTGACGTTGTGTCTTTTCATAGTAAGACATTGACTCTTCTATTTCATTTACTAAGTACATATGTGTTTGTGACAAATGCAAGGCAGTGTGTGTAATGTGTTTTTAGTTGATTTTATGTATGAAAAATGCATTATTTGAAAAAAATATTAACATTCTGCACTCCTTCTCTACGTCCACTATAACCGTGCAAAATTTCATACTAATCCGTCCGCGGCATATTACTTAAAAATCCGTCACAAATTTTTGCTTCACGTATTAATATAATAATAATATAACTAGGCAAAATTCGTTGCGATGTGATCAAAGGATTATACCGGCCGATTTGAGAATAGCCTCCTTTTTGAAGTCGGTTAAAAATATAAATATTATAATCGATTATTTCACGAAATATCCTTTAGAGTAGTTAACCTGAGTTTTACAGTAAACTAATTATACGAAATAGATAAACAGAAATACGCGTGCAAACCACTTGTACGACTAGAACTTTAGTTTAACATTACAAATAGTTTCTCATATCTACTAGATAGTAAAGCACTTCGAAAAGTTGTTCCATTGATTATGGAAAATTATAGAAGGAGTAATTTTAATAAAATATCAAGGGAAATGTAAGTCTTAGAATATAAAAAGATATGTTAAAGGCGGTTGAGATCTAATGTCGCCTAAAAATGTTCTATTTGAATATAATGATAATATAAAAATGTAACAAGGAAACACAAACAAACAGTTGACTTGTATTTTTTTAAAGGTTCCTGACGACCGTGGTTCAAAAATGTACTCTTTAAATGAAGCGCAATTTCTACATATTTTTTATACTCTAAGAATAAATTCAAGAAAATGCAGAAACAACGAGAATACATTCGCAGAAATCACATTACTTACTCTAAATTGACTAACGGTATTCATTAGGGTTGCCACCCGTACTTTATTATAAAGTATTGTACTTTATTTCGAGCAATTGTACTTTATACTTTATGTGAAAAATAAAGTATGCGAAAATACATTATTTTGCATGATCTGAGTTTAAAAAAGATTGATTATAAGCAGTTTTGTATGAAACAAAAATTCTATCATTTCTACGTTTCCATAGCAACCTTATTTAGAAAGTAGTTTTATATGTTTATATTTGGTGACTTTTTTACCCCTTCTTTTCGCCGACCACCACCACGCGCCATTCTACAAATATCCTGGAGCCAAAAATATGGAACAAGATAAATTGTACTTTATTTTGAAGCTACGTACTCTTTTATTTATACCTTTTATAGCCAAAGTACTTTAATCGCTGAAAAAATGGTGGCAACCCTATTATTCATTAAGTATTCGTTCGTTACGCAATAACGCTGTGCTAATTAAAATAGTTGGACAAAACGACATTTGTATTGTAGTGTTATTGCCTCCGAAGATAATTTTGAATTGATATGTTATTACGGAGATGTTGTATAAAACTGAAATAAACATAACTATAGATACTTAAATTATATCCCTACAAAGCGCCGATTCATTTAAATGAATGTTGTTATCAATAAATGAAAACATAATACTTATTCCACGATTGTCACGTTTCAATGAAATATATGTTAAATGTATATGAATAAGTTTGCACATTGACTAATCTGATGATACAGTTTAGCAAAGACATTGATACATTTAAATGAATCGGACAATACATTATACTGAGTCAGTTAATATGTTGAAAGATACGGACGCAACATTTTAATAAATCATCTAAATTTAAATGATACAGATATTATGTTTAAATGAATCAGTGGGTGCATTTATATGAAACAAGAGCAACATTTAAATGAATCGGTTGTTACATTTATAGGAAATTGTTCTACGGTGTGCATTTCCCCACGTTGTTGGTGATTGTGTGTGGTAGTTTCGATAAGGACAGGGGTATATCGAAGTCGCCGCTTAAGGATATTTGGGAGACGCAGCCAACTAAACCGCTCTTGTATCTTCCCATGGTGTTTATTTCTATTGACGGAAGACCACCTGAAAAAGGGTTTGGATTTAATTAAACACGCTTTCTACACTCATAGCCCCACAGTAGGATTTTCTCCTGTGTCGTGTGTACTATAGATACACACAAGACGAATGCACAAACACCCAGACCCAGAACAGGAATCTAAACTCATCATTCAGATACCTGTCTGACCGGGAATCGAACCCGGGATCCATTGCGCGTCAGACCGGTATGGTAACCGCTCCGTCACGCGGGTCGTCTAATATTTCGTTATCATAACAACAATATGTATTGGATGTTCTTGTCGTATAAAAATCTCTCGATAGATTAGTATTGTTTAAGGAATTAAAAAGAAAATGCGCGATAAACGTACATACATTTACTATAGTCAATATCAAGTATCCATTTTCAGGAATCATTTCAATGAATTATTGGTTTTTCATATATGATAATATGCTATATAGACCTACATATACCAAAGTTGCGCTCAAACAAATTACTAAGGGCGCGTTCCAGAAGACGCTCACAAAGCCCCAAACGCCCAAAACGCTGTTCCAAAAGACGACCGCGGTCGTTGTGGTCGCGGCGAATACGTCACTCATGACGTCATGATTCCCGACGCTCACGACGACCCATAGAAGAAGTAGTAGTAGCAGTAGAGAATACGTCAGTAACGCTCACAAGCTAGTGGAATGGTAAAAACTGTGATCATGAGCGTGAGCTTTGTGAAGGTCTAATGGAAGGTACCCTAAGTATAATCGTTTGTGTGATTCAGTGCTAGGTACAGCGCCATCTAGTTGTTGGGCCGACAACTGCTTTTGTAACGCATTTTCGTTTCATCAGGTTTCAAATCACAACGATTTTGAAGAAGTTTTACTTCAAAATCTACTTGAGAAGTCATTTAGCTAGTACCAATAGCATGCTTACCTATATAAAGGCCGTTTTCTGTGTTCAGTTGTTTAAGTTTCCCTGGTGATATTCTACCAAGGGACCCCAAACCATCTACTTCGAGAACACCCGCTTGTCTGTTCCTGTAAAAAATTCTATCAATTTACTTATAGAGCACAATCGATTGTTTTAAATAACTTTTGTGAATAAATAAAATAATAAAAAAAAGTCACAAAAATATTCAGCTTGTTAAAATATAAAACTTTCTTCACTACATAAAAATATTGTTAATTAGGTAATATTACTGACAGTGAGATGAAAAGAAAAAGATAAAACTGTTTATTTCTCTATATATCGATATATCATCAATTTACATTAAAAAACATTTTTGAACAAGGTTTTAGTAACGTCGTTTTATTTTTCATATTTTTCACAAAAAACACGTAAATTGACATGCACTTGATAGCAACTGGCAACCGTAAGCAACTCTATACAAACAGTCTAAGTCAATCACAGACGCGTCGCTACTCCTTAGCGCTAAGATGTAAGAATACATACATAAGTATGTGAACCGGCAAACACACACTTCTAGCAAGACGCAAAAACCGCTAGACACTAGTAATAGGTGTGACAGGTGTGAAGAGTACTTGTTCAAATTTTTGACGTGACAACGTCTTATAATTTGATGGAGCCGGCTTCAAGCATCAAAAAACGCGGCATTACCTCGCTCTGAGGCGTTCCATTGAAGGCTTGAAGTGCAAGCGAGACCGCGGAACGAGCGACAAAGAGGCACAGTACAATTATGTCAAAAAAATGACGTACTTGTATTTTGCGTACAAATAAATGTAACTTGATCAATTCCGTTGTGATTTCCATTTACCTCTTTCTCTATATCCATACAAATATCTATCAAATGAATGAATTTAAAATTTTCTTTTGACAAATACAACCATCAGTATTTTCTTATGACGTTGTGACGTTCAATTATCGTCGGTAAACCGACTTTACAGACGACCGATTTTTTTTGCAAGATGTTTAAGATAAATAAGTTTACAAAAGCCTACCTTGTTGCTCGTGCTCTATGCCAAAGACCATCATCGATTTTCGTGTGATTTGCGATGATAACAACTTCACCGCTGCCCAAGTCGTACCTGAAATTTGACATATACAATCATGGATTATAAATGAAATACATAATTACAAATGTAATGATTTCACTTGAGGATTCAAGATTAGGCGGGAGCTTGAAACCAGTTGATGGTAGGCTTGATAATAAGATTAAAAACGGTCTTCCGATAGGGGAGGTAGAAGTATTTTGTTACACTTAGGTTTAGTGGCGCAGCGTGGCTACATGGCGCAGCGTGGCTACATGCCGCCCGGGGCGGAAGTAGAATGTACCGCCCATGAACTTAATTTTTTTATTCGGCGAAAAAAAAGGTTGTGAACCCTACCTACTCTTTTCACCTATTTCTTATGGCGAACTGTAACTCAGGTTCTTTTGACACCTATCACAGGCACTCACCAGGTACACTTGGATATAACTGTCTGATTCGCTTTGTCTCCCAACTGTTTTACCTAAGACCCTTGAATACAATGTATGATTACTTAATTGTGAGAGCAAATAAATGATTATTTTGTTATAATTATATTATTATACTATCTCTCTGCAAATTGACGAACAAAAAAAAGGTCGTCAAAACGAAATATTTTGCCGCCTCCCAAAAAGTGCCGCCTGGGGCGGATACTCCTCTCCGTTACGACACTGCTTAGGTTTTCCTATCTTAAGAGGGGTGGGGGGGAATTTAATCCTAAATACTTTCACTGCATCTGCCTCTGTAATTAAATGTAAATAAATTTTTAAATAGTGTAACATTTTTTTAAAATAATGCAATGGCATACGCACTTGACATTATCGTTCACACATGAAGGGAGCCTGTTGTTAATGTGTACCATGCAGTGCCGGATTAAGCCAGCGAGGGGCCTGTAGAAAATTCTGACAGGAGGCCCATAGTTTGCCTTAGATAAGGGTATTAAATAAAACAAAACTGTTACACGTAAATTTTCTGGATTTAATCTGGGTAAATTTAGAGATGACACTTTCTATATCTACTTCTTTCAGTTTAAGATATTCAGGATAGCAAAGATAGTAAAATATAAATAGTAGGTGTTGGGCCAGGTCCCTTCTAACCACGGGGCCAGTAGCATTTGCTACTCTTGCTATATGGCTAATTCGGCACTGGTACCATGTAACTGTCCACCAATTCGCACTTCGCCAGCGCGGTGGACTATGACCTAAAACTCTCTCATTCTGAGAGTAGACCCGTGCCCAGCAGTGGGACAATAATGTGTTGACGATGAGATTACACGTTTGTTTGTTACTTCAATCGAACCTGGGTCTTTTCAGTAGCCAGATCAGTACAATTCTCGCAGTATACAGTAAAAGTCTCCTATTCTAGAGAAATCGAGTATTATGTCTAGCTTAATATATACCATGTAATTACAGTACCTGTAAAGCAGTAATAGCCTAATGGTTGAAACTTCCCTTCTCGATCGTGAGGTTCAAACCCCGGCACGCACCACTGATTTTTCTAAAATTATGTGCGTATTAGAAATTAATTATTACTGTTTTTCGGTGAAGAAAAACATCGTGAGGAAACCTACACACCCGAGAGTGCTTTAAAAAAAAAACTTCTCGGAGGTATGTGAAGTCCACCAATTCGCACTTGGCCAGCGCGGTGGACTATGGCCTAATACTCTGTCATGAGTGAAGACCTGTGCCCAGCAGTGTACCAATAATGGGTCGACGACACACAGTACCTGAACACGAGCACGGAGTTCTCGATGGCGAGCGAGAGGAAGTCGGAGGGCGGCGCGGCGCGGCGGCCGCTCCACACCAGCAGCCCGTCCGGCTTCACCGACCGGAACCTGATGTTGATGTCCAGCGTGTAGCTCAGCAACCTGAGATATAACTCAACCAGCTATCATATTGTTACTTTTTTATCTGACTGAAGTAGCAAACGAGCATGCAGTCCCCCTGATGGTAAGTGGTCACTGCCGCCCTGCGACATCTGTAATCAACTACATATAGAATATGGGTTCTGGATACAGAACCAACTTTATACAGAACATGGGTTCCATTTGAATTCGAACAGATGCGTTGCTACTCCGAGGACTGTGATGGTCGCCTGATGTGAAAGTGTGCCGGCAACCACACCCTTCTATCAAAACGCAAGAAATGCTTAACGCTAGAAATAGGTATTGCGGTGGTACCTCGCCGACCTACACTGGTTCTACCACCTTAAAACTTGATTTATAATACACCAGTTACAAAAATAAAAAAGAATGGTTATAATGAATCAGTTACACGTTACATTACGTTATGTCCTGGTACGTTACGTCATTATAAATTATGTGTCGTTATAACCTGGTGATTTACGATACGTTACATGTTACTTTGTGGCATGTAAATGATGTAATGTTTATAAGTTTTAATTTTTAATACACTACGTTACGTTACGTTATGACCTGGTATGTTACGTCACGGACGTTACGTTACGTTACAGTCTGGTGCGTTAAGCCACGTTACAAGTTACGTTACGTCGCGTTAGAGTAAGTTACAATCCATCACTTTACCTTACGTTATGTCGTCTGATCACAAACGTATAAACATTTAAAAGTTAAACTGTTTGATAAATGAAAACTTAGGTAATTAATTATTCTAGCAAGTTTTAACCCAAATATTTACCGTTTACGGCAAAAATCTCATCTTTATAATCAAAGGAATAAGCCGAGTAGTACACCTAATATTTTCATTGAAATGTATGAACTGTATACGTCAATAAAAACTCAATGGATTTTTACCATGTGTAGGAGAAATCCTAGTATTATAGTTGTATACGAAACACTTAGCTTAGCTTAGTAAATTAATATTGTTTTTCCTAGAAACGGACAGACAACAGACGGAGCGACAACGGGCGAGCGTTACTACGATAACGCGGCCGAAGACCAACGAACAATTTGGGAGTCATAGACAATATTCGCTTTCCCCGGGGTATCCACTTCACCCGGGTTTCCCCAAATTACATGTACGTAAAATATTTCAAAAGAAAATTCCTCTTACCTTTTCATAGTCTCCTCATCATCAATGTGTATGAAACTGTCAGTTCCAGTGAAACTTGGATAAGTGTTCATGTCACCCCAATTGACATCATTGTCATCAAAATACTTTACTTGCATGTACGTTTGACCATCATACTCTGGTCCTTCTGTTAGTATACCACTATCTCTTTCCACGATATTCTGTCGATACTGATATTTCTTGGTAGCGATGTATTTCTTTTTCTTATACTTTTCTATGTGATGTTGTAATCGTTTCTTTGTTTTTACTTTGTGATATTTTGCTTTGAAACCCTTTTTTGCGACAATTGAATGGTGAATTTCGTTTTCTGTTATGTTCCGTGGATACTGTGTTATTGGTTCGAGTATTTCCTTACAAAGGTTGTTCCTGGGAAGAGATGTTTGTTATTCTTATTACTATTTCAAATGAGTCATTAATTAATAATTATGTATTCCATTCATTGTCCGTACAATAACTACGTATTTTGATAAGCAAATGAGTAATTTAAATACGTTCGTTACAGGAAATTGACAAAGAATAAAGGTTTAATACACGTCATTAATATCCTTGTAAGCTATTCACTTGCAAAATTATAATATTCAGATAACTGATTTTATATGGGGTTGTTTATTACAGACGTCTATGGTTGTCTTACCATCAGGTGGACTCATTTGCTATTATAAATAAAAGTGTGTATGTGTGTGCAATTCAGACACAACACAGGTAAAACTTTAAAGGTATTGAGATATTAATAATTAAAATTGATTAAGTAATCACAGCTGTCCGTATTCAGACATCTTATATCGCATATACCAAACTTGAAATCTCATACAAGCTACGAAGTAAAGTCAGTCAGAAAGGAGTACAACGCCATCTAGTTGCTAGCGCCGACAACTGCTTTTGTAACGTATTTTCGTTTCGTTAAATTTCATATCACACTGATTTTAAAGAAATTTCACTTCAGAATAGACAAAATGGCTATTGCATCGACATTAACTCACGTGCAGGTGTTATTGGGTTCCTCACAGTTGTCCACGTTGACTCCACCGAGTGCTGACGACACCACTGACAACTCTTCGTCATTTATCACTAACTGGAAATTTAATACCACTATAATAACATTTTGAGGTTCTAAAAATAATTCTACACTACGTAGAGACCATCAATGACAAGAGTAGTTCCGTCCGAATTTAATATTTTAGAAATTATCAATTTAAAGAGTAAAATATTAAAATCTTTAACTGCATCTGGTATGTGATAAATATTTGAGTGGTCATAATCTGTAGGCTTCTATTGCAGAGGTCAGGTTTAACTTGTTTAGGTAGGCCATTATACGAGTATTTATTTTTAGGTATTCATAGACAAGATGTCTATGCAGAAAACTAAATAGGTTCAAATTTTGTATTGTCTCCTTCTATGAATGTCGGAAGTTGAATACAATTTCATTTAGTTAAATAAAAGTAAATTATTACTGTCTTTGTTTTTTTTTATTCTTTTTACTTATCTGCACTGCTTGCATTTTTGTACAACAGAAATTAAATATTAATAATAATATTATTAAAATAGGATTAATAGTAAATGTCAATTAGTTACAGATTCCGATTTTTTAAAATTTAAAACAACTCACCTGTCCAACACAGCCGCTAAATGACGTGCGTAGCGCTAGTCTCGGTGGTAGAGGATGAGGTGCACCTCCCAACATCATAGGCTGCTTGAGTGTCAGGTGTCTCGCGGCGCCTCTAGACAGCACCGATCTAGTGGTGTCTTGAGTGTCTGTGCGGTGTACCGATCGGACGCGTAGAGCGGCGCGGCGACCCGAGCGACTTACTGAGACGTGGTGCCAGCTGTTTGCTTCTAATGGGTATGCTGACCTAGAAAAGGTAAGTATGAAATGAAATGTCTTTATTTTGTATAGGCCTACGGGGGCACTTACACTACCAACGGATCAGAAGACGTCCTCAATTGAGAAGATCCGGCAAGAAACTCAGCGGGTTTGTCTTTTTTTGTAATTTTATAATATTTTTTAAATATATTAACAATTATGTTTTTTTTACATTGTAATAAAAGTTAGCTCCAGTATCTTGCCTTACAGTTACAAAGGAAGAGGCTCCTTTGCATAAAATAAACTTACGGTACATTCCGTTTATTTGGTACAGTATCGGTGGAAATGCTTTTACATTTACGACATTAATAAGCCATTTAAAATTGTTAACCTTAACATTACATAAATTACACATAAAACCTTTAGGTACACGATTAAAATTTATAATCATAAACATTGAACCTGAAAAATATTTCAAAAAAATCAGAAGCCTTTTTGAGTAGGTACATAAGATTAAAAGGACTATTTTAAGTATCTGTTACACTTACTCTACTTGTGTTATAGTATTATATTTGGTGTATAAACTTCATCAGAAATAGAGATCACATAAATTGGGCGAAGAGTTGAAAGACGTTATATTTCATAAGACATTATTTTGGACTATGTTCGGACAAAGTCTGTTTCGTGGCTATTGTAAGAGGCGATTATGGGATTTGTTTCGGGAAATGAGCAGAGGCCAGAGGCGTTATCTGTAAAACCATTTACCTCTTGCGGTCAGAGTTCCGCAGTTACAATTGCGTGGACTATTGTATATTTCCGTGTCTAGCAAAACATACCTACTAATCTAGAGGGAGGTGGGGAAGTATGGAATTTACGGACAATGTACACTTTATTCTGGTAATTCATCTATAGAGATGCACCGAATATTCGGATGTTACTCGGTATTTGGCGTATTCGGCATGTTTTCACTACTAGTATTCGACCGGATAATTCGGTAGTTGTGCCGAATATATTTGCTTCGAGTTCTTCTATTTTGTTGGCTACACACGTCACGGTATAGGACAAAAAGACAAAACTTTTTTAATGTTATAAATCAAAGAAGTCCTATGAAGAGTGTGTTAAATAAAGCTAGTATAATAAAACAATTAAACTTCAAATATTTTTTTTTTTAATTTCAATCACATTTGCATTTTTTTCCAAAAACTTACATCAATATTTATTTGTAAACCTCAAATTAACATTTTATTTTTTTTATGAACACACTTTCGTAAATCTTTTTAATAAGAAATGGTAAATCGAATTATTTGGTAGAATATCTGGTTCGGTATAAGTCAAACCGAATATTCGGTATTCGGTGAAACTATTATTCGACGTATTTCTATTCATCTATATCAGTGATCGGCAACCTTTTTGGTAACACGGACATAGAAAGGACATAGGACGATAACGGACAGCCTTCGGCAAGAAAAATCAAGATAAAACAATAGTAAAGTAGTATAGGTGTAGCTATTTTGTTTATTTATAATTTAAGTCGATAAATTTTCCATATTTAAATAAGCCAGCGATGCATAGACGACTCCTCTGATGTTGCAAATGTCCTTAAGTAACGGTGACTACTTTCCATCAAGTCGCTCGTCTGCCTTATCGTTAGGTACACCTATTTATAGCACCAAGGACGGCCACCAGGGGGGTTTTAGTGTGGTAAAAATCCCACATAACCTTGCGTCGCTCCCACGGCGTCGGGTACCTTTTGAAGGTTTCCCCCTCGAGAACAAAAAAAAGGTACAACTATGAAAACACGTGGTAATAAGCTATTTTGATAAATCCGCGTGCATCAAAGGCAGATTCTAATACAATACGCAGCCCTGCACGAAGATCACAAGCCGCGGGTCACCGACCTGATCTATAGAAAAGTACGAACCTAACAAGAGCTATCCCGGAGCCGAGATCAAACGCGAACTCAACAAAGTAATCCCGGAGATGCAACGAGAAGAAATCCCCGTCGCCGCTAGGATGTTCCGAGTTGTACAGAAGTAGACCGTCCCCGTTCGTCGGCTTGAGGGTTATCTGGAAATAAATGTAGTATTTTAATATTACTAGGATATTCACAGTATATGCTTCATTTCGATTGTTAAGTTGTTCTTATGGGAAATACTAGTTGCCCGGCGAACGTCGTTGAGTGTGAAATCGAGTCGAGTGAAAAATCGGAGATTATCAGTTTCTCTACTATATTTTACATTAAAACCTTCCTCTTGAATCACTCTATCTATTAAAAACTGCATTAGAATCCGTAGCGTAGTTTTAAAGATCTAAGCATACATACGGACAGACAGCGGGAAGCGGACTTTGTTTTATACTATGTAGTGATATGAACGATTCACATAAATATATTTCAGTATATGTACGTAAGTATGGTAAGTAAGGTAGTATAACTAGGTGGACCCAGCTGCTCATTTGAGCCTGATGGGGCAACGCGTTTAGAGGACTCCGGTTCCGTTCCTTTGAAGATCCCGGAGTCCTGTTTGTAGCGCTGAAGACGCCACCGGGGGGTTTTAGTGCGGTAAAAATCCGACATAACCCTGCGTCGCTCCCACGACGTACCTTTTGAAGGTTTCTCCCTCGAAAACTCAGGTAGTATAACTAAGTTGTATTAGTGTTTTTCTATAATATTGAGATGGCAGGCTCGTTTGCCATCTCATCTGTCCATCTGATAGTAAGTAGCTACTTCCGACCATGGAAATTTGACATTTGTAATACCATGATAAGTATGTAATATTGTACTAACTATACGACTAACTATGCTCGTTCTATTACCTTATAAAAGTTCTCTAAGTTATTTGACAAATATTCCCAAATTTACTTATTGAGGAAGATTGTTTGAGGAAACTCTTTGTTGTTTCCCAAATGCAATTTAATATTTAGTTTATAATTAGGTGACTAATACGATGTGTCGTCATAGGAACATCATATTTAATGGTATGGTTAAATTATTAGTCAGATTTATTACGTCACGCTCAGTACCGGTTAACCGCGATAAGACAATTTTATGGTAAATTCAAATCTGTGCATGGATTGTGGTCTTGGCACGTGCGGTGGTAGTATCACAAGAGCCTTAAGATGCTTCGTTTATGTCTTTTTTCTTTTTTATCAGACTAAAGTAGCAAACGAGCATGCAGTCCACCTTATGGTAAGTGGTCACTGCCGCCCATGGATATCTGTAATCAACTATAATGGTCGCCTCATGTGAAAGTGTACCGGCAACCACACTCTTTTATCGAAACGCAAGAAATGCTTCACGCTAGAAATAGGTATGGTGGTGGTACTTCCCCGATCGAACTACACTGGTTCTACCACCTTCAAGGTGGACTGTATGCTCGTTTGCTACTTCAGACAGATAAATAAAAAGAGTTGCGAGAGGTCGCCACCACTCCACTTGCTAAAGGATATGATTGCATCCACATAAATCGTATCTGTGACTGTGTAACCTGTCTTACCTTATTTACCTTACCGTACTTACCTATCCATCTATTTATAGATATTTATTTCTGAATATACAGATGCAAAACTATAGACAGATTTGCAAGATGGTAGAGGGTAGGTACATGTTTCGACTGGGGAGATACCAACGCCACGCTCATTTTTAGCGTAAAACATTTGTTGCGTTTTAGAGTGTAGTTGCCAGTTCATTTTTATATGAGACGAACTTCTTAGTCCTCGGGAGAAGCAATGCACCTGAGATTGACTTTAGATAGGATACTTGTTCTGTATGAAATTGCTACTTGTCCATGGGTAGCGGTGACCACTGATCATTAGGTAGTCTGCAAGCTCGTTTGATACTTCAATACTATAGAAAAAAAGCTACAGACATTGAACGTATCAGACACGGGCCGTGGCAGACATAAAACATTTATATATATAATGACTCGTAACATAGCAATGCAGGCACGGACCATGCCACGAACATAACTGTTGTGTAGAAATACACAGTCTGTCACCTTACGTGTCTGACACGCTCAATGCCTGTAGACATAAACGTATCTTCATGCGTGTATGAAAATAGTATACCATAGTATGTGAAGGCATTCCTTTCAACCCATATATCATAATTAAAACATACGAAATTGATTTGAATTTGTCAAATAACTAGCTGAATCCCGCAGCTTCACCCGTGTTAATCCAGGGTGTCAGCTAAGTCCCTACCAAATTTTATGAAAATCGCTCCAGCCGTTTAGACGTGAAGAAGTAACAAACATACACACTCACAAACTTTCGTTTCTATAATATTAGTATGAAGTATGATTGTGGACCAAGGTAATAGATACCCAGTTGATTGTATGAGATCATCACTTAACATGATTGCGTAGAGTAGTTTATTATACATTTTTTATAAAATTGAAGTAGCAACGAGCATGTAGACCACCTAATGGTGTGTGGTCACGAAAGCTCATGTGTGAACACGGTTCTGAGACAAACCATAGACGAATAGCTAAATCTAAGGACTACGATGGTTGCTTGGATGGGAGGCATCACATATCTTTGAGAACTTTTTTTAGAGAATCCTCACGATTATTTTCGCGACAGGAGTGATTAATAATAAAATTGATTATACAAAAAATCTGAGAACCGTCAACCTCCTTATTTTTACCAAGTTCAAACAGGCGAAACTTGGACTTGCGATGAAAAGGCCGACAATCACCCACCACGCCATATTTGCCTGGTCACCACTGATACCACATAATTACCACAATTTCAGAAACGCATGCAATTTTGATAGTTTCATGTAAATACCTGTATGTCCAGCCAAGACAGCGCTGAGTTTCCAAGTCCTGGAAGCCGAAGGTACGAGGATCCGTTGAACCGTGGTACCTAAAAATTTACAAGAAAAATTCTTAAGTCTTACAAAAATATTTGTCAATTTTAGCTGTGTTACGTTATTACGTTACGTTATACGTGTGTTACGTTATTTACTAATAAAGTAATTTCATTGATATTTTTACTGTTTAACAATGTGCAATTATTATTTAATACCTAATCGTTAACAATAATATAATTCAATATTTAAAATAATTTAAAAACAATTTATAAACAGAAAGTAGTATTTCATTTTTTTCATATTAAAAAGAAATTTTCACAATCATTCTTGAATTAGAACAAAAGTAGATAATTTAATTGACTTCACAGTTAATATTATTAAATTACTGGGATTGGGATTATTCCCAATGCAGATAAAAAATAAATAAATAAACATGAGCCCTCAATTTATCTATTAGATATCAATTGATCGAGTTATTTTTATTTGCCTCATTACTTATTCAAGGTATTTAAGGCTTATTCAATCGATATGTCTGTCCTTCATGATACGAATCACATTGGGTCGTCCTTTGACAGATATTTATAGCTTTATTTACTCAATGTCTGTCTTGCAAGTGTTTATAAGTTACTTTTTATTTGATTGAAGTACCTAGCAAACGAGCATGCAGTCCACCTGATGGTAAGACGTCACTGCCGTCCATGGACATCTAAGCAACTTTAAATAGAACATAGTACCCATGTTCATCATCTGAAGTCAATCACAAATGCGTTGCTACTCCCGAGGACCAAGATGGTCGCCTCATATAAAGGTGTGCCGGCAACCACGCCCTTCCATCGAAACGCAAGAACTGCTTTACGCTAGAAATAGGTGTGGCGGTGATACTTGGTGGTCGAACTACACTGGTTCTACCACATGTAATTTGTTTCACTTCTCCATTTTTTATTGGGATGATAATCCCAAAGGAAAGAGGTTATCTATTAGTCTCTTTTATCTTGTAGTAGCACAGCAGCATGCTGTTCATCTGATGACGAGTGGTCACTGCTGCCATGGACATGTGCAAGAAACTTCATATAGGGTAGAAATTCTATCTGTGGTCAATGACAGATGTGTTGCTACTTTCGAGGACTAAGAAGGCACCTCATATTTATGTGAGCCCGTTGCGGGCTATATTCGTCGGGTCTTGTATGAAGAATACATCTAGTGTTACTATATTGAGTTTTGAAATATTATGTAATAAGATTGAAATGTTTATTTGAAGCGTACCAACATATTCTTACAGGAGTAAATTTATAAATCCTGGTCTACTAGGTTTAGTCTCGTTTCGCATCAACCCATTATTGGCCCACTGCTGGGCACGGGTCTTCTTCTAGAATGAGAGAGTTTAGGCCATAGTCCACCGCGATGGCCAAGTGCGAATTGGTGGACTTCACACACCTCCGAGAACTTTTTTTTTTAAGAACTCTCGGGTGTGTAGGTTTCCTCACGATGTTTTCCTTCACCGAAGGAAAACATCTTCCTTTAGTCTCGTTTAGTAGCTTGAATTTGTTGGTTTTAACTAAACGATTTTGTCTGCTTATACGAAAAATAGTGAAAAGGTCATTGTTATTATTTCATTGAAATTTATACGTAAGTGTGTAAATGCTCCTATTACATAAAATCAGTGTTAAAAGGACTTAATGTTAAGGTCATTACTAATAAATGCGGGTACATTTTCAAAAAACTAATTAAGGATCTTGTTAGTCAAGCAGTTATTCATTTGTACTTATAAACTCAAGGTTCTTTAAACCCTGATCTTCCAACTAATTAAAGTCTTGCACTAAGTCTTCGAGTAAACATATTACGGTGCTCATTTTAACTTTTCTCTGGAAAGTGCGTCATGCTTCTTATAAATTTGTTTAAACTTTATATCTCCGTCAAATATCTTTGTTAAGCGTTTAATTGTTACATACGACAAATTTAAAGTACAAAGAGAGAAAAAATACAGTTTAGTCACATAAACGAGCATTGCAGCAGAATAGAAAATAAATAATAAGAACGTAACATATTAACATAATTATAATTATATATTACATGTTTCGTATTTAATGGCAAATTAATAAAATAGACGTGATTTTAATGTAATTTGATAAGCAAATGCACTACATGGCCGATAAATACGGTAAAAATGGATTACCCAAATAGAGTCACACTGTCCAAGGAATTAATAAAAAATAGATTTATTGAAATAGGGCCTCAAAATTTTGTATGGCGCTAATTAAAATTCGACAGCAATTATTGAGACGTTTCCGGATGGCGTCATATGAGTATAATCACAAGTGAAGCAAATTAAATTGCTTTTATAAATGAGATTCTTGGTAGTGTAAAGGATTAAAATAAGGTGCGAGGTTTATTTTTTTTCTTTAGCTTTTATAAACGTATAAATTTTGGAATCTTGGTAACTTTTTTGCAATATAGAAAAAAAACGTAAAACGACAAATATTTAAGTAAAAGATAACATCAAACAAAGAAATAATAATAGGCGAAAACAATGCATGAATTATTATGAACAAAAGCTCAAAGTGTAACATTCATAGAAAAAGCAAATGAGAAAATTTACAAAGAGACAAAAGAGAGGGTTTCTTTGAAAGCGGAAGTGTGAATCGTAATTTAGGATGGTGATGCCGACAATGTAGATAATTAGTCAAATGATGGGTGTGGTGACAAAGGTGCTATCTGTAACGGTGTTGAAACATTAGAAAAGGATTAATTGTTTTCAATTGTAATTGAAATTTAATGGCGTTAGTCAAACAATTGGACATAGTGTGGAATGCGTACGTTGAGATTTATTTTGTAGATTTATAAATAATGGACTTGCCCAAAACGATGTAAAAGGGCATTATTACATGCCAACTAAAAATTAAAATGATTTTTGCATACTAAAATAATGAAAAGTTTAAAATGTTACAATTATTGTTAATATTAAAATCTATTCACAACCAACTTCTTATAAAAATATTATCTGAACATTTGGTTTACTGTTTAAATTTATGACTGTAGAAAAAAATACAATTTCTGCACTAAAACACTAGGATTTTCCCTTAGACGACTTGGATACACAAAAAGCCTCAATTCTGGATCTGCGTTGTTGGACCTAAATTCTTTATTGAGATATTTGTCCGGCTGTACAAGAGGCCGGAATCCGCTGCGTGTCGGAACGTTTCAATATGACTGTAAATAATGTCATATGCAAGTTTTTATAAGATTTCGTATACTTTTGAGTTTCATTGAATATCTCAAATAAGTGAAATTTCATCTTATCTCAAAAAAATAACCAATATTATGTACATGTCTATCACGGTAATGTGTATTATCACATATAATCCATGTCTTTTAAGCCCTATAGTTTGATATGCATATGAAAGATTTCAGCTAAATCCAACTGGTAGCTTTTGCTTGAAAGGGTAAGAAACACACATACATCCTAAAAAAATTCGCATTTATAATATAAGGTAGTATAAACAAATTATAAGAGTTGTCCGTACCTTCAAATCCAGGGTTATTTCACAGCGAACACCCGCATAACCAAGAGGGCATAAACAGACCCTTGCGACACACCCGCCCCCATGTTGACATTCACAATTATCTTGTTTATCATCGTTTTTTAACTCATTATCAACTTCAACAACATTTTTATCTCTTTCCGTATTGATTTGCACTTTTTTAATCCCATTAAAATCTCTATAACTCTTAAACTGTTCTACTGAGTTGTCCAATTTGTTCTGATCGTCAATCTTCGAGTCTCTCATGACGATGTCGTTGTCTTCAAAGTGTACGATGTCGTTGATGTCGTAGACACCGTGATTGGTGTCGTGTTGGTGTGGGATCGTCTCGCTGGTTACTTCACTGGGTTTCCACGGAGCTAGTGTTGGTGCGCACTCCCCTGTAACAAATACACACATTTTACTACAATAGTCGTGAACCCATTATTTTCTCACTGCTGGTCATGGGTCTTCTCTCGGAATGAGAGATTTATAGGCCATAGCCCACCGCACTGACCAAGTGCGAATTGGTGGACTTCACACTTTTTTTTTATCTGATGAAGTAGTAAACGAGCATGCAGTCCACCTGATGGAAGTGGTCTCCGCCGTCCATGGACATCTGCAAGCAACTTCATACAGAACATGGGGGCGACCATCATAGTCCTCGGGAGTAGCAACGCATCTATGATTGACTTCAGATGGAACCCATGTTCTGTATGAAGTTGATTACAGATGTCTATGGGCGGCAGTGACCACTTACCGTCAGGTGGACTGCATGCTCGTTTGCTACTTCAGTCAGATAAAAAAAATCAATATTTGCAAAACATTCGCATAATTTGCGAATGCGAATATCTAAAAACACGCGAATAGGCGCGATTGCGAATAATCCTCGCATCACTAGAGCACACAGAGCCTGTCACTCAGCGGAGTATTGATAAAATGGCTCTCTCGTGAGCAGAATACGTAACGATTGTGACGCGACTGAAAAATAAATGAGTTTTTTTATAATTTTACATTTTTCCACGTAGTTATTTAGTTTATTTATCTCCAACGCGAGTGGTTTTACCTTGTAGAGCAGCGTTTGCTGTATTCAGGACTGTGTCGTCAACCCACTATTGTCCCACTGCTGGGCACGGGTCTTCTCTCAGATTGAGAGAGTATTAGGCCATAGTCCACCGCGCTGGCCAAGTGCGAATTGGTGGACTTCACACACCTCCGAGAAAGAATTTTCGGGTGTGTTGGTTTCCTCACGATGTTTTCCTTCGCCGAAAAGCATGATAATTACTTTCTAATACGCGCATAATTTTAGAAAAAAACAGTGGCCTGGGTTTGAACCTCGGACTTCCCGATCAAGAGGGCAAGTTTCAACCATTAGGCTATCACTGCTCTATGCCAAACAAACGGATGGACAGAAAACAGAGTTTATTTAGGTATACGATATTTGAGTGAGAAATACGAATAATTCTTTTTTACGAGAACAATGTGCCTTTGCTGCGAATTATTATATATACGTAGTTAGAAAGAATAAGTCTCTAACAACGGTTTACGACCAAACGGTCGTACGGAAACGGTACGGAACGGTACGGAAATGGTACGGAATATGTGAAAATAAAGACATACATACATTAGTTATATTACATGTTATTTGCGACATGTGCCCTCGTGGCTGGCAAAAGGATTGTAGGTCACACAATTTGGATTCAAAGTCACGTATTAAACGTGAACGCACGAGTGAATGACGTAAATTCGAATCTTTGAACTATGTATATGTATAGAGTAAAAGATTGCATCTATATACGGTTGCGTTAAACATGTGCCTACATATGAAGGTAATCAAAGATTCTGGTTTGTATGTATCGTTTTCTTAATATGACGGCGGTAAAAATATATGTAAGCAATCAAAAATTCTGTCTTCTATGGCACCTTTAGGTTAATAATGATAGTAAGTTACTGTGGGTACAATAATATATGTATATAAAAAATAGATTTTCACGGTGCTAGTACCAATACCTAAAGTTCGACCGGGGAGTAATCGCCACAACAATTTCTAGCGTGAAGCAGTTCTTGCGTTTCTGAAATTACTATTTGAGGCTACCATCTCACTCCTACAGAGTAGCAATGCAGCTGTGATTGACTTCAGATAGAACCTCGTTCTGTACGAAATTCCTTACAAATGTCATTAACGACAGTGACTACTTACCATCAATTCACTTGATCAATTCAACCACCGAACTTGCTTGCTACCTCTTTTGTCAACCCACTATTGCCCCACTGCTGGGCACGGGTCTTCTCTCAGAATGAGAGAGTTTTAGGCCATAGTCCACCGCGCTGGTCAATTGTGAATTGGTGGACAACTTGCTTGCTACCTCTTGCTTTCTACCTCGACCACATAAAAACAGAGGTCGAAAATTATAAGTTCAAAATACCTAAGGCCATACCTAAGGCCGTTCGTAAACAGACTTAGGAACACCGTCACCATACCTCAAGTAGAATCAAGAACAAGATACAACTTTGTAATCCGGTTAAACTCAACTGCAAACTTCTTAAACTTCCTGGAGATACCGTATTTCCATTAGTGCGATGTAACTTAAAAGATTAAGGCTCTGTTGTTACTGTTTTTTTTATTACAATGTAAAAAACATGATTGTTAATATATTTAAAAAAATATTGAAATAACATACAAATTTTATAAAAAGACAAACCCTCTGAGTTTTTGGCCTGATCTTCTCTGTAATTGACTTCACATGTTCTGTGTGAAATTGTTAACATGGGCGGCAGTGACCACAAAAAAATGCAACTTTTCTCTGCAATCGGAACTGTTATTTGTTTAAATTTATATTTTCTTTCGAGCAATGTTTTACGGTAAGTACTTTTCTTAATTCTTAATTTATATTCTGTCCAAGTTCAGGAACTAATGACCACGGTACTCCGTAGTGCGGGCAGAGTGACGGAACTATAAATTACATGAAATTAACGAACTCTACAGAGCTAGAGAAATACGCGAGATGGAAGTTAAAAATATTTATTTGTTTCATATTTCACGTGGACGTTTTTAACAATTTAAAATGTAGGTTTCAACACGAGTATAAATACATCGTTATCTATATATTAATATGTGAAGCAAAAATTTGTGATTCGTTTTTAAGATACTTGCCGCAGGCGGAGGAGTATGAAATTACGCACGGTTATAATTGATGTAGAGAACCATTGCGCCATGTTAATATTATTTTCAAATAATGCATAAAAAATCATAAAATCAACTAAAACACATTACACTCACTACCTTGCATTTGACACAAACCCAAACATAATAAACGAAATAGAACGTTCAATGTCTTACTATGAAAACACATAACGTCAAAAATGTCAGATGTCTTTGTCAAAATACCCACTATTGCTTTTTAATGCAGCATATTAAATAAACCTCTTTTTACCTTTAACGGATGCGTTCAAAATAACTTGAAAGTCATTACAGTTTATTTAAATTAGAGAAAAATTGGTGCTACTTTTTTTTGACTGAAGTAGCAAAAGAGCATGCAGTCCACCTGATGGTAAGTGGTCACTGCCGCTCATGGACATCTGTAACGAACTTCATACAGAACATGAGTTCTATCTGAAGTCAAACACAGATGCGTTGCTACTCCCGAGGACTATGATGGTCGCCTCATGTAAAAGTGTGCCGGCAACTACACCCTTCTATCGAAACGCAAGAAATGCTTCACGCTAGAAATAGGTGTGGCGGTGGTACTTTCCCGGTCGAACTTACTTTGGACACTCACCTCACTTTGGACAATATGAAGTTTAGTTTTTTAAATTAAATTACGGTCGAATTTCGACCGTTGCGACGGGTAGACTAGTAGACAGAAATATTCATAGTTGTTATAATATAGAAGAAGGAAGCGGTGGAACCTTGGAGTCAAACCACGACGAGTTTAAACTTTTCATCCAAACTCATCCGGTGTCATTTTATTTCATCGCATAATTCATGTGTATATTTCTGTGGCCTTGATGAAAACGGGTGTAAGACTGATTTTTTGAAAAAAAATTTTTATACCGTAATTGTAAGAGACTGCGTAAGAAGGACGGTAATGGTATCCGATCGTATGTATGTATGTAGGGCCATTTTTCTAACACTCGCATACAGTTACAACGGATTGACGGATTTTAACAGATGACATATCATTTTAATACGAATAACAAAATAGCCAATTACAAACATATAGATATATTACTGGCTTTGTAACCCGCTGAGTTTCTTGCCAGATCTTCTCAGTTGAGGTGGTGTTCCGATCCGGTGGTAGTGTAAGAAAAAAATGTAACTGACAATTTGTAAGTGCCGCCGTAGGCCTATACAAAATAAAGACATTTCATTTCTAGCTTTCATTTGATAACCATATACGGGATTTCCCTGTGATATTTCAACAATATTACTTGTTCTAAACGTTTTATTAAGACAATATCTACCAGTCTTAGTGTAAATCATACGATAGATTTCTATCGTCGATTTTGATAGAGGAACGAAATTTTGTGAAATCTGGACTTACACTCATTTACATTAGGTGCCAAGATATTACATACGGCATGTTACTTCAGTATGACACTGCGATCACATCTAGCGCATTTCGCATGCAAATGGAGAGTTCGTAACTCACAGCTGGGTTTACTTATGAGAAAAACTGTCAGTTACGGAGATGTGTTTTTGATTAGTTACATGGTCAGTAATGGTCGGTATGGTATGGTGGAGTGGTCCACATGACCCAAAGGGAGGAGTGGTCACCATATAGATCTGACACGAAGTGTTAGATAATTAAATTGCAGTTCGATTGTAAGTTAGGCGTTGTCAACTATGTATATCTGTGAAAAGGTTTTATCTTAAAACGAGATAGAATACCTTTATGCTCTAAAAATCTGCGGTGGTAGTACCACTACGGTCAAACTATTTATTGTATATCTATGGTTCTATTATCTGCAAAACTGATGTCTCATTTTTAAACTAGCTCTTACCCGCGGCTTCGCCCGCAAGGTCAATGGGAATTAACATTAGCATTTGATAGCGTGATTCAGAACTTGCAAATGAATTTTATTAATGCCATCTCTTAACAATGTTTGGAACTACAAAATATATATCAACTAACAAAACATCGATATTCTCATGGGAATGAGAGAGACCGGTAAGAGGTAGCCTATGACACTCTCCGTCCTCCTATCTCCCAGCATATAACCATATCATATCATAGCTATGTAGCGACGTGAAAGAGAGACAAACACACGTTCACATTTATAATATTTGTATGGATTCGGCAAGCCGTTTGGGCTGTAGTGCGTGCCTAAAAAGTAAACACATATACAAACAAATAAATATGCTCGAAAATTTCACTCTCCTTCTGATGAGTCGCTAAACAGAACCCATAAACGAAATAATTATCACCTACATAACTCACTTCTATCATTCCAACCGCAGTGCGTAACATGATATAAATCAAAGGCAGGCCATAAATATACCCCTCGTGGTAAGGAATATTAAAACTCAACATATGATACTACACCTATCCTTCTGTAATAAATACTATCTTTAAATTCACTTTTTTGAAGTTTGATGGTGCTAGAACCTATATGTTTCGACCGGAAAAGTAACACACACACACCTATTTCTAGCGTGAAACAATTCCTGTGTTTCGATGGAAGGGAAATGGGAGTGAAGAAGGGAAGGGAATGTAATGCTCACATCGTATAAAAGAAAACCAGGAATTACATTCCCGGTTTGCTTTTATACTTTGTTTTTATTTGAAAAAAGTATTAGCATTGCACAATGCTTTTCTACATCAACTATATGCATGCGTAATTTCATACTTCTCCGTCTGCGGCAAGTATCTTAAAAACGAATCACAAATTTTTGATACACGTAATAACATATAATTATAAAAAAACTTCTATCAATGCCACGACAGTGCATAACACGATATAAATTAGGCAGGCCATAAATTTACCCCTCGTGGTAAGGTATATTAAAACTCAACATATGATACTACACCTATCCTTCTGTAATAAATACTACCTTTAAATAATTTACTTTTTTGAAATTTAAAGGTGGTAGAAGCCATATATATGGTTTTCCTTGTGCTTCGGTTAAAGTGTGTGGTTCCCGGCTTGATTTTATATTAGGCGACAATCTTAGTCCTCGGGAGTAGCAACGTATCTGTCATTGACTTTATTTTGTATGAAGTTGCTTACAGATGTCCGTGGGCGGCAGTTGCCACTTTCCATCAGGTAGTTTGCTTACTCGTATGCTTCTTTAATTTTACTAGGCACCCATCGCAACGGTCCAACGGAAATTCTACCATTAATTTAAATTAAAAAACTAAACTTCAATTTGTCTCAAATTCAAATATTTTTTTATAATTTTCACGTTATTTTAAACGCATCCGTCAAAGGTAAAAAGAGGTTTATTAACTAAGTTGCATTTAAAAGCAATAGCGGTTATTTTGACAAAGACATCTTCATAGTAAGACATTGAATGTTCTATTTCGTTTAATAAGTAGGTATGTGTTTGTGTCAAATGTAAGGTCGTGAGTGTAATGTGTTTTTAGTTGATTTTATGTATGTTTTATGCATTATTTGAAAATAATATTAACATTGTTAAATAAATATTATATTAACATTAATTATTAATTCCAACAAGCTCTTTTTAGTAACAATATGCGAAAACAAATAAAAGGTGTTTTGTAATATTACAATGTAAGAAAAATTCGATTTAAAGCACTGTATGTTTTCCTAATAAAATAAAACAAAATAAATAAAATTGCGCAATCCTTCTCTACATCAACTATAACCGTGCGTAATTTCATACTCCTCCGGTTGCGGCAAGTATCTTAAAAACGAATCACAATTTTTTGCTTCACGTATTAATATATAATTATAAAAAAAATCATTGCCACCGCAGTGCGTAACACGATTTAAATCAAGGCAAGGCCATAAATTTACCCCTCGTGGTAAGGAATATTAAAACTTAACATACGATTCTGCACCTATCCTACTGTAATAAATACTACCTTTTCGGGGAAACGTCGGAAGAATCCATTAAACGGCTCGTTAAAACGTTTATTGTTAATTTTCAACGGGAATTTAATTTAACGTTAAATCAATTTCACTGCTGTTTGAACTTAGCGACATTAATCTTTTATTGTCCCACTGAGTATGACTCCAATGAAATTGTATTCTACACTTTTGATAGGACACTTTTTAAAACTCTTTTCACAGTTGTTCAAAATCTTAAAGATTTTTTTTCTAAGAATTCACGAAAAAAAACACGTAAACTAAACACGCACGTAACTTATGTAAATTATGTAATAATACTTAGTTTCTAAAATATATATATTTTCGAAAATTCTAAAAGCGTAGAAAAATACGCCAAATAAACATGTGGTCGAACTGATTGTAAGTAAAATGTGCTGCTCATGGGAATTTGTAATCAACTAACTTCGAAAAATCAAGTGTAGAAACCCAAGCCTTCTTAATAAGTTACCCAGCAAATAAACATGGTTTCCACGTGTTTGTACGGGATAACTGCTGCTTTTAAACATTTGTAATAAACTCCACATTAAAATAAAGGTTTTCCCTGAACCTAATTGTAAATGGCCGGCTCTGGGGTATACGGTCGTCTTATAATTTCAAGGTGGTAGAACCAGCGTAGTTCGACCGGGGAAGTACCACCGCCACACCTATTTCAGCGTGAAGGATTTCTTGCGTTTCGATAGATGGGTGTGGTTGCCGGCAAACTTTCACATGAGGTGACCATCATAGTTCTCAGGAGTAGCAACGCATCTGTGATTGACTTCAGATGGAACCCATGATCTGTATGAAGTTGATTACAGATGTCCATGGGCGGCAGTGGTCACTTACCATCGGGTTACAACCAACGAACCGGACTGAATGTTCGTATGCTACTTCAGTCAGATAAAAAAAATGTAAGTCGCCTCATATATTATCCTTGATTTAAGTAACCGAAGCGGGCGAAACCGTGCGATAAACCTTGTATACAATATTCCAACTTATAATTTTCCTATCGAAAAAAACTTTTCAAGCTGATTCCATCATAAAATTCTTCCCTACTTTTTCGCGACAAAATCCTTATATCCCGCGGGAACCGTCCTTTTCAATAACAGGATCGAGGCAAATCTGTTGATGGATTCCCACCTATTTTTATTACTAGCACTTTATAAAGGACCGACGCTTATTTTGAGACTAGAGAATTCTTTTTATATCTATATTTTTTTTGTTGGAAACTGCAAAGCGTTCAACTAATCAAATAGCAATTGAGCCCTTGGTTTTTTAAATAGAACATGGATTCTATCTGAAGTCGTATGCGTTGCCACTCCCGAGGACTATGATGGTCGCCTCATGTGAGAGTATGCCGGCAACCACACCCTTCCATCGAAACGCAAGACATGCTTCACGCTAGAAATAGGTGTGGCAATATTACTTCCGCGGTAGAACTACCACTGGAGAAAATATGTACGCTTAATATCCTGTACAAAAAAATTCAAATCAACACCAAACTTAAAACTGCCGCAACACGGGTTATATCCAATTTTGACTACAAATTTGTTTTTTCACCGCGAATTCAGTTTTCCGGCTTATAAACCGATTTTACAGAATAGCACTATCTAAAACGGTCCAATTGACGGGACATCCGACGGCCCAAACTAAATTGCGGCGCGGGATTCCATCTTTGCCACGAGATTTGATGTTCATGTCAAAGTAGGGCTGACACTAAGCTTGTTAGTACTGAAGAAAAAACGACATTCCATGTGCTTCCTTTCATAAATTTGAACTGTTTTTTGGTTCTATCTGAAGTCAATCACAAATGCATTACTACTTCCGAGGACTATGGTGGTCGCCTCAGGTGAAAGTGAGCCAGCAACCACACCCTTCTATCGAAAAGCAGAAATGCTTCACGCTAGAAATAGGTGTGGCGGTGGTACTTTCTCGGTCAAACTACATTGGTGTTACCACCTTGAAAACTAGTAAACGAGCGCGCAGTTCACCTAATGCCAAGTGGTCACTACCGCCCATGGACATCTGTTAATATATACAGAACAAGGGTTCAATCAGAAGTCAATTACAGATACGTTGCTACTCCCGAGGACTAAGATGGTGGCATCAAAAGAATATACCGAAATAGGTCCGATTTCCAAAAAAAAAACCAAATTGTGCAAAAAGCAAATATTAGACCGATTTAGTCTTTACTATGGGCATATATTTAAAACCTGAAGCTCTTAATAGACTAATGTCGATAATATTTGAACAAAAAAATAGTAGGATGAAATTGGAAAAGTAACAGAATGGTGTGCATAGCCACTTACCATCAGGTGAGGTGCATGCTAGACTGCTACTTTAAACGTATAAAAAAAAACGTGCGGTACTCGGGGACTGCCGCGGTAAAGCTATTGCATAGCATTGTTTATCAACTTATGCAATTATAATTATTTATTTATGCAGTATTTTTTTCTTTGATAGTATATACTTTCTCACAAACAGCTGCTTACATATTCGTCCGCTCGTCTCGATCCGTGCGAGCTTCCTACTGTCGTACCATACACATACACATTAAGCGAACGCCCGGCCGCGCTACATGGTAGGCAGAGTGGGTGTTAGGTTTTTCGTTACGGAATTTCTTGGTTCGGTCGCCGCGCTCAAAGCCCGTGATAAAAGCTTTGCAATAGCTTAAAAACTAGAATTGTAAACGTCAAAGTTAATTAGAAAATCGCACAAAACGAACCAGACGCAAACGGTTCAATTGGCAGATTTCTCGCACCCAAACTGAATTTCATCGACGGCTTCAATTCTCAATCCTCTCGCAAACCGTTCGTGTCACAATACGTTAGAATAGGGTTGTCTGTTCTGTTTGTACCACTAGTACGAGCTTATATCGTTTCTTCCAAACAATAGATTACGTTTTCGCTCATCATTTTAAAGCAAAGTAATGGTGAAAACTAAAACGTAAACGTGCAACGAACATAGGTACGTGAGTACAAAAACTTATAAATTATTGGGAAACCTAATAAAGTCGTTTAAGGGTACTGTGCGCTTAGTACCTACGAGTTTATTCGGTTTTCTTAAAACAATTATTGTTTTAAGTGTCAGCCTATACGTTGCACTTACATTTCGCGTTAACGGTTTTGGCTATATACTTGAAATGTGCTTTGCAATTATAGTTGAAAACATAAACAATTATTGTTTTAACAAGACGAAATATCGTTGGTAGTGCCCCTTTATAGTTCCCTTACTGAGAAACAACTACAACTGTTTCGGCCTTAAAACAGCAGTATAATGGGCTTATTGTATTGTAGTTTGAAGGGCATGCTGAGGGAATCTTGTGAGAGGGAGTTGTTGAGGCGTTTGAACTTAGTCCTGAAGTTAGACACGACTCAGGTAAGACTATAATTTTCTCGAGAGTTTGGATACAGATGCAGATACAGCGGCAGCGGCCACTTATCTTCAGGCGGACAGCATACTCGATAGCTTCTTTATTGGACTCGCAAACGACTGTGAAGTCTACCTGATGTTAAGTTTTGCATGAAGTTAGCCACAAACGCGTTGCTACTCTTGAGAATTAATTTACAAAGCCCCGGAGAGGTATGTCTCCTTACAACACCTTTCAGACTACACCGGAACGTTTAACATTGCTGTTATTAGCCAAAAAGTGTTCTATCACCTTCAACGTTTCATATTATAATGTACACTACAGATGTAGTAACTAACTTGATACCTATGTATAGAAAAAATGTAAACAGAAACATTATTTAAAGCGACGATTCAGGTAGGATTTTGCATCCTTTGAAATTTCCATAAGGCTCTATGGGATTCGCCCTATTTTCTCAAAGCCCGAGAGGTTTAGTAGAAGTTTTCTAACTTCATTTCAAAATTACCATAGGCCTTTCAAGATATTCCATTTCGATATTATCATGGGAATTTGAGTGGATTTTAATGTGTTTCGTTTTTAAATTATATATGTCGGCGGGACACTGCGTATTTATGAAAAACACGGCGCCGAAAATAATTATTTTAGTTAGTTTAAAGATCGAAAATTGTTTGTTTATTAAATTAGCAATATTTAGTGATTTTTAGAATTGTAATTTAGTTTACCCTCCATAAATTTATTATTGTCACCTCACCAAACATTGTTATAAAAAGGCGAGTGCCTGCCGATAGCAAAAGATTCTTGTTCAACCGTCGCAGCGATCGAACCTCCTAAATTGTGAATAAATCGAAGAAGATAACTCCTGTGTTTTACTTGAAATCTTCAAGAATGGACAGTAATGAAGACCCCAAGCCTTCCTGATATCACACTCACTTCGTTATATACATATGTAGTTGAGGTTATCAAGACTCCAGAAAAAAAAAATTGAAAACAACAGAGAAAGTAAATAAAATAAAATTAAATAACATAAACTAGACTAAATAAAAACTAAACTAATAAATAAATAACAATAAGGAACTTATTATTATAAATAAAACAAGCCATCTAAAATGGCCGTGTGAGGCATGGTCCCCAAAACACTGGCGGCATTACCTTGCTGTACAGCTAGACTTAATCTTTGTACAAAGTAGCCGCCAGCCTTTTGGTCTCCAGAAACTCGAACAAGGTTTTCATAGATTTCTATAGTGAAATCTTTGTAAGTGATCATTATTTTAACAAATACCCATTATTGTCCCACTGCTGGGCACGGGTCTTCTCTCAGAATGAGAGTTTAGGCCATAGTCCACCGCGCTTGCCAAGTGCGAATTGGTGGACTTCACACACCTCCGAGAACTTTTTTTTTTTTAAAGAACTCTCGGGTGTGTAGGTTTCCTCACGATGTTTTCCTTCACCGAAAAGCAGTGATAATTAATTTCTAATACGCACATGAATCAGTGGTGCGTGCCTAGGTTTGAACCTCGGACCTCCCGATCGAGAGGGCAAGTTTCAACCATTAGGCTATCACTGCTTAAAATGTTTACTAAGAAGTTAGCTCAAGCATATATAAACCATTTTGTCTATGTATTTATTCGCAATTAAATGTAGCGATCAAGTAGAACTTATTATCAACATTGATATTCATATGCATTTACATTTTAATGTCATACAAATATAACGTCAATAAAATCTACAATTCTAAAACTAATAAACCTATGATGAAATATCATTATTATTATGTGCTGCGTTAATTCCGTGGCTTCGTCCGTCTCAGTCAAGTCTACCAGGATAATGGCGACCATATGTATTACTTTAGGTCATAGTACTATGTCTGTGCTGAATGTCCACCAATTCGCACTTGGCCAGCGCGGTAGACTATGGCCTATAACTCTCTCATTCTGAGAGAAGACCCGTGCCCAGCAGGGGACAATAATGGGTTGGCGAGAGAGTGTGCTAAATTTCCGCAAAATCCGGTAGTTTTTGTGTGAAAAAGTATTAATCACACATACATGTGATTGTCACTTTTTCACAGGTTTGTAGGTAGGTAGGTAGGATTGTAGACAGGGAAAAGAAATAGAACGACGTATCGATAACTCCTGGAAGAGCTTCTGGTCCATGAAAGCGTATATGAAGGGAGACCTTCCGATATCTCTAAAACGTAAGCTATTAGATATTTGCATCCTGCCCATCCTAACCTACGGGGCGCAAACATGGTCACTAACCGAAAATCAAAAGTCCAAACTCAAGGTTTGCCAAAGAGCAATGGAGCGAATTATACTTGGTATTAGGATCACAGACAAAGTACGAAATACCACCATTCGCTCCAGTACTGGCATCTCGGATGCAGGTAAAAAAAGTGCTAAATTGAAATGGGAGTGGGCTGGGCATATAAGCAGAATGCAGGAAAGCAGGTGGGCAAGAATCGTCACACAATGGGTACCCGAAGACGGTTATCGCCGAAGAGGAAGACCTAAGAAAAGGTGGTGTGATGATCTGGTCAAACACTCAAAAGACTGGCAGGCCCTGGCGAAAGATAGAGAGCAGTGGAAACATATGGGGGAGACCTTTGCCTAGCAGTGGGACAATATAGGTTAAAAAAAAAAACATGTGATTGTTACTATTTCACAAAGTACTTTTTCGCAAAATATTCTCGTCAACCTATTATTGTCCCTTTGCTAGGCACACGTCTTCTCTCAGAATGAGAGAGCTTAGGCCATAGTCCACCGCGCTGGCCAAGTGCGCATTGGTTGACTGCCAAAATATTAAAAATATAAATATTTATTTTTAATAAAAAGTATACTGTTTTTTCTAATATCTCTAAGAATACGTGTACAAAAGTTCATGATAAATAATCGGTTAAGTCGTTTTGGCATGAAAACTTATTAAGTAAACTGACACTCACATTTATAATATTAGGGAAGTAGGGATTATTATGTAATTGATTTTTCTCTTATTAACTGAGCATTTTGAATCCGGTATATTGTCATTCACAGGCCTAAGCCAAGTGATTGCCACTTACAAGGAAAAAAAGTGGGCGTGGTAATCGAATCCGTGATGTTGAAATGTCTTTCAATTTGAAGAAAATTTGGAACAATTCTGCACGTGTTTAGAATCACAGCTTTTTGTTTTGTACCAAAGGTACGTAATGATGAGTTTAGTGTAGTAAGTATTAGTATGGGTACAACCCATTATTGTCCCACATTGTCCCACTGGTGGACACGGGTCTTCTCTTAGAATGACAGTTTTAGCCCATAGTCCACCGCGCTGGCCAAGTGCGAATTAGTAGGCAGTATGAGTATATGTTTATTGAAGTGAAACTTCTTTATCGGGGTTGTTGAAGTGAAATGAAACTTTTTTATCGGGGTTGGAAAAAAATTTAGTGTAACATTTTTTCGTTACGCGCCATCTTTTTCTGTTACGCGCCATCTTTTTGTTTCCGTTATGCGCCATCTTTTTGTTATTCCTACCACGCGTGATATTAGATAGATTATTATAGATTAGATTATTAGATAAAGTTTAATAAAAACCTTTTATTAAACTTTATCTAATTTAACTTTATTTAACCAATTTCTGTAAAGTTGCATATGGTAAATTATTTTTTGAAAAATAACGTCATAAAGAAGTTTCACTTCTTACGAGTGTACGCTAGTACACGCACACATTTCTTTTTAAATTATGGATGGATGGAAATAGCGTGAAGCAGTCTTTATATTTCGATTTTAGGAGTGGTAACGCATCTGTATTCGAGTTCTGATAGAAACATCATATTGAGTTGGTCTGTAACATTCGTGATCGGTAGTGATCAATTACTGTCAAATGGACGCCCTGCTCGTTTGTTAATTCTATATTTAAGGAAATTTTTATTCAAGGCTTTAATTTAGGCCACATTTCTCCTCAGCTAAGATTCTCATTTCTCTAATTTCTTGGTGGATTGATTAAAAACATCCATTGAAGGCAGTGGCCACTTACTTGGCTTAACACCAGATGCACTGAATGTTCTATATTATACAAAATACACCAATTTAATATATAACTTAGATATGTATGTTAACAATGTAAACGATAACATTATTTAAAAACTACTAATAAAATATGTATTATTGTGAAATTTTAAGAAGTCGATTATTATATAAAATAGAATATATTTAAGAAAATTCTATTTTATCCAATTTCAGTTACCTCTTTACACATTACATAGAAAACCGTCAGGATTCAAAAGTCTAGGAGCCCTATCTACAAACACGCGCTGTCACCGATTGTCGCGACAAATGGAACGTTTTAAATCCAATCGAAGCGAATATTTGCTTCGAAATCGATCGGAAATAGTCGCACTCGGCAAAAGTCCCTTATAGGGTGTCAAGCAAAATGCGGTGTAATGTCCGAATATAGTTGTTTACATTTTGACAAAATTGTAGAAAAACGAAAAATAGTAGTTTGGGCTGTGCGTTGATATGCCAGTCATTCAGTCAGTTTTCTTGTTTATTTATAGACATATTAATAAATAAAAACAGATTATTACAGACAGATTAAACAGACATTATTAAATACGTCAATTTAGGTTGGTTCGAGTATCATTTATTCCTTATCAAGAGAATATAAGAGTCTTATAAAGAGAATATAAGATAGAATATACCTAGCAATTCTATTTTATCCAATTTCAGTTACCTCGTCCCTTCTATTAGATAGAAAACTCTTAGGACCCAAAAGTCTAGGACCCCTATCAACAAATACGCGCTGTCACCGATTGTTGCGACAAATGGAACGTTTTAAATCCAATCGAAGCGAATATTTGCCTCGAATGCGATCGGAAATAGAGTCGCACTCGGCAAAAGTCCCTTCTAGGGTATCACGCGAAATACGGCGTAATGTAGCCGAATATTATATTTGTTACGTTTTTGTCAAAATCAAAAAAAAAAATTGGTTTGGACTGAACGTTGATATGTTAGTTATTAAATTAGTTTTTCTTTTCCATGTATATAGACATATTAATGAATAGAAATCAATTTAAACAGGAGTATTACTAAATGCGAGGAATTAGGTTGGTTTGAATATAATTTATTCCGTTCTCTATAGGAAAATAACCTAGGAATTCTATTTTATCCAATTGCAGGTACCTTTTCTTTTTCATGTATATAGACATTTTAATGAATAGAAATTAATTTAAACAGAACTATTACTAAATGCGAGGAATTAGGTTGGTTTGAGTATCATTTATTCCGTTTTCTTCTATGGAAAGTAACCTAGGAATTCTATTTTATCCAATTCCAGGTACCTCTCCACTTCCATAGATAGAAAACTCTCAACATTCAAAAGTCTAGGAGCCCTATCTACAAACACGCGCTGTCACCGATTGTCGCGACAAATGGAACGTTTTAAATCCAATCGAAGCGAATATTTGCCTCAATACGTTCGGAAATAGAGTCGCACTCACAAAAGTCACTTCTAGGGTGTCAGAAGAAATGCGGTGTAATGTATCCGAATATTAAATTTGTTACTTTTTGTCAAAATTTGAAAAAAAAAAAATAGTAGTTTGGACTGAGCGTTTTAATGTATGTCAGTTATTAAACCGGTTTTTTCCTTTTCATGTATAAAGATTAATGAATAGAAATCAAAGGCAATTGTTACATTTTCAAAATTGTTATAAGGTCGAAAATGTGTATGGAATACTTTTCGTTGATAGTTGAAAATGATAAAAAATATGAAAATTAAAAAAGTAAAGTAGTAAAATCGTATTTATGCGAGCTTGAAGGAATTACTCTCTTAATACAATCGGTAAAGATATTAAGATCTAAATTAAGTTTTAACGCGCATGAAATCACACAGTACAACTAGTATTCAATAAAATCTTAAGTGCGAGGCTTTCGTCTTTCGCATATGCGTTGTTCTACCGCATATGCAGTTTGTTCCACTCTGCACCCTAATATAGTCAATCCAGGCTTTTGATCAAATCGCTTTGCTCTGGATAAACCTTTCGCCGTCGGATTGAGAATTTCTATTGCATTTTCTGAGACAACTTTATCCTAAAACCGTTCGAATAATGCAATGTCGTGCACACTATTTTAACAATTGACAATGTTTTCAACGAGCTCAGTTTGGAATTTTCGAAAATATCTATTTTTCAAAAAGTCCCAACTGAAATACACTCGTGATTCGAAACTGAAATATATTTCATGTGAGACTGTTTGAAAAGTAGATATTCTCACATGTATTTTTTGCCGTTTAAGATTACGATTTTCACATTGTAATACCACCAAAATGAAAAGTGTGTCTGTCCATAACTATATTTTTGGAAATACATTTCCACTTTTTCCACCTTCTTGCTTCGTTCAAGCAAGAAGGTGCTTCTAGAAACGCACCTGTGATTGACTTCACACACACACACACACACTCACACACACACACACAGACACGCGCACGCACTCACACAAATACAAGACGTCTGCACACACTACATTGTATTGAACATATTGTTAAATAGCGACTAAAAATTGGGAGAGGACGCTGATACCCGAGACACAGTCTCAAACGAATTCGAAGATTAGAGGCTTCAAATAATTTAAATGTAAAAATATGTCAATAAATATGTTTTTATGCTATGTTATTGCTATGTTACTTCAAATAAAACCCATGTTCTTTATGAAGTTTCTTAAAGATGACCATAGGCGGTGCTTATAAACAGGTGGACTGCAAGCCCGTTTGCTACTTCAATTTTATAAAAATATATGGTCAATACATGCTACTGGTGAAATCGCTTTGTGCTGGATAAATTTTCTTCGACATTTTAAGAATTTTCTTATTGTATTTTCGCTTCTGAGACAATTTTATACGAAAACTGTTCAAACGCACTAGTGCAGTACAGTCTCTATTTTACCAATTGACAATATTTTCGCTGAGCGTGTAAGTTCAGATTTTTTGAAAATATTCCAGATGACGTTTGTGAACTATACTCGCTAGATTTTTTTCCTATTTAAGTTTTGGATTTTATGTGTCGGCGTACAGCGACATCGCCAGACTTACCATAACTATTTCTAGTATGTGTCAAACAACTATTCTAGATGGAGTTTCCCCGGACTTACCATAATGTTTCTACCATCTTAGTCTCTATTACCTATTACCTTGAAACTTGCACTCTCAATCGGGAGGTCCGAGGTTCAAACCCAGGCACGCACCACTGGTTTATGTGAGAAATTAATTATCACTATTTTTCGATGAAGGATTCATTGAAGCCTTTTTTTGTTTTCGAGGGGGAAACCTTCAAAAGGTACCCGACGCCGTGGGAGCGACGCAGGGTTATGTGGGATTTTTACCACACTAAAACCCCCCCGGTGGCCGTCCGTCTTTAAAAAAAAAGTTCTTGAAGCTGTATGAAGTCCACCAATTCGCACTCTCATTCTGAGAGAAAACCCGTGCCCAGCAGTGGGACAATAAAGGGTTGTTCCCAGTCTCTATTACCATAATGTCATTAATGTAATCATAACATTTTAACTGACTGAAAAAAAACATCTAATCAAAATCCACAGTTTCACCAATTTGAACGCCATGTCTCACATCTACAGTGACTGGCAGCAACTATCATAAAATGATGCCTCACAAACTGAATGTTACAGTCGAACTGCATTGGGCTAACTAGTTCTGTCAGTCGCACTAAGAGGCCCTGCAGATGACATCGTGTTTACCGCATACAAACTACGTAGTGACTAGAGTGGGAATTTGTGATGCAGATCATCTGCAAATAGTATGTGCATACTAAATCTGCTATATAGGGAGAAATAGGTTTAATGGAAGTCTGTTTATAACTTTAACTAGCAGAATCCACGCGGCTTCGTTCGCGTAGACAGTAGAACATTTTAATGCTGTATTATCAATAGGTACTGCATAATATTATGCGATGAAACAAATTTAAAAGTAATTTTTTACACCTTGATTTACTGAAAATGAAATGAAATACTGAAAATTTAGCAAGGACCCGTTACGTATTCTAATAATAAAAATAGCATTTGTAATCAGAGATAGTGTAGCTTTCTTATTGTGAAACAATTTTTAAAATCATATCAGTAGTTCAGTAGTTTTAGGTGTAGTACCAGTTGTGTAGAACCAGTGTAGTTCGACCGGGGAAGTACCACCGCCACGCCTACTTCTAGCGTGAAGCATTTCTTGCTTTTCGATGGAACGGTGTGGTTGCCGGCTTACTTTTATATGAGGCGACCGTCATAGTCCTCGGGAGGAGCAACGCATCTGTGATTGACTTCAGATAGAACCCATACATACCATACTACATACATACATAAATAAGCTAGGAGTAGAAAAACAACGCACTCGGCTAAAAACGGCAGTTTACGTTTCACTAATGAAACACAAACTGTGACGTAAAGTGTTTTCGTAATACAACTTCTAGTTTAGTTTCCCAAATTAGGTTTCATACAATTTGTTGGATAAACCAGAATTAGTTTTAGTTTATTCAGCTTTAGCGCGATATGAATTTGCCTTTTAATTAATTAAGGCTTCAAATATGTTTCTTGTAAGAACGGTAGCGGAAATTTATATTTTGAAACAACTATATAACTTTTATAAATTTAAATGAGAGTTGTTATAGCTTGTAGGGAGTTCAAGAGGCGGTGGCCACTAATTGATAGATTAGGCACCGTTTTTTAAGGATACGGAATAAAATAATTAAAAAAAAGACATTTTTAAGATAAGCTTTTATTTAAATGGACTGAAAAAAATCTTTTTAGTAGTCAAACCCATCATTTTATTGCATGGTACAATTTTCTATCATATTAAAGCTTGTTACGAGATTGTCCATGGTAGATTTACTCAAATCTAGGTCTGTGGTTTCCTGAACTATTCTCGCGACAAAGATATTGTTGTTTTAAAAAATATTTTTTAAAATCATTTATTTTATTATTTTTAGCTGTTCCAGGACCTAATACTCTTTTATTTGATATGTAATCTTGCATTTTTTATGGCGGCCATCCGAGATTTGATTGTTATTCGTAGTGTATTGTACAAACTGAATTATTTTATTTGATACCCATATTGGGTAGGTTCTACGACAATATATTATGGATTTGATTTTTTTGTGGTATATGTATTTTAAAGATTAAGCTCTTTCGTTTGATACCATATTGGGTATGTTGTTTGTACAAATATATGTGAACTTTATTTTTTTTTTGTTGGCGCCTATCTTGAATTTTCCTAAAGTGTGTTTTTACACATTAAGCCCTTTTATTTGACATCATATAAGGTGCGTTATACCGTGTAGGTTAAAATATGTAATCCGCCATTTTGCTGCGACCGCCATTTTGGATTAACAACAACAACTTTCAGCCCAATCGGACACTGAGAAGTGGGTTAAATTCAGGTTGCAAGATGCATAAACCCACACTCACATACCCACAAACATTAAATTCAATAAATAAAAACTTTTAATTCATTAATAAAAGCTTTTATATATGCTGATGCTTATTTTATAAATACTTTAAAGATAAACCTTATTTTTAGTTATTTTTGTTACAAAGCGAATACCGGTTTCTTTAATTATCCGAATGAGAAACGAGGTTAATCAAGTAACGAATGAGAAACAAAATAACGATAATTCCCATTTTATTGGTAGGTACACGCCGAAATCATCGACATCCAAGGGAATATTCAGCTCACGTCTGCGAAATCAGCGAAGAAATTAGTGATGTGACGAATATTCGCATTCGCATCTGTAATAAACTACACACAGAACATGGGTTTCATCTGAAGTCAATCACAGATGCGTTACTACTCCCGAGGACTGTGATGGTCCCCTCATGTGAAAGTGTGCCTGCAACCACACCCTTCTATTGAAACGCAAGAAATGCTTCACGCTAGAAATATGTGTGGCGGTGGTACTTTCCCGGTCGAACTACACTTGTCCTCGGGAGTGGTAACGCATCTGTGATAGACTTCAGATAGAACCCATATTTTATTTGAAGTCGCTTACAGATGTCGCAGGGCGGTAGTGATCACTTACCATCAGGTGGACTGCATGCTCGTTTGCCACTTCAATCAGATTTTTTTAAATGCAGTTTTTATGCATTTAAGTCAAAAGTTTGTTGACAACACACATAACACACACACACAAAGGTTACCAACAACTGATAATAAACCTAGGCGGCGTCCATGCTGGCGTTAAATTGAAAACAAAAACTAATATTCACATTCGCATTCGCGAATGTTCAAATGATAACTTACGCTACATCACTAGAAGAAATACGCAGGCGAAAGCCGAAATCAAAACTCGATCGACTAACGTCTTGTCGCGCAAATATTTGTGATATATTTTCGCTTTCGGAATTTATTGGCGAATAAATCTATTTAATTCGTCTGAATGGTGAGGTGAAAGCTATAGATGTGTTTTCTATGAGATTCGCTTTTGATGATATGAGAATTGCTATGATCGGAATATTTGTTGCAATAAATGTGAAAAAAGTGTTAAAAATTTCTTACATTTCTTTCACATTCCACGTTTAGTTTTAGTAGATATAAAATTAATTTGACGACCCGCGTGGCGCAGCGGTTACCATACCGGTCTGACACGCAGTACGTCCCGGGTTCGATTCCCGGCCAGACAGGTATCTGAATGATGAGTTTAGATTCTTGTTCTGGGTCTGGGTGTTTGTGTATTCGTCTTTGTGTGTGTCCATGACACCCACGACACAGGAGAAAATCCTACTGTGGGGTTATGAGTGTAGAAAGCGTTTTAAAATGTTTGTTTTCTTAATAAAATTGAAGTAGCAAAGCAGCATGCAACCAACCTGATGGAAAGTGGTCAGTGCCACTTATGAATCTGTAAGAAACTTTATATAAGACAGGAATTTTATTCTAAGGTATGTTTGTTTTATTTATAATAATAAGATTTTTTCTGATATTCATTTATAAGTTTAGTTTTTATTTAGTGTTACAGAAGTAGGATTGGATGGCTAAAGTAGACACATGATGTACAACACTGGTATATTTTCACGATTTTACACTTAAACAATTTCAGAATACATTCGGACAGAGTAACGTCTTACACTTGTGAAATATTAGAATGATCCATATTACGAAAATACCCTCCCTTTTATACTAAAAATGGCAGGCGTTAAGGAAACCGTCACAGAGACAAAAACATTACTATTAATCTATTACATTATATAAAATTAAATATATGCATTAATAATATTTATTTATATAACCATTTATATTTATTTATGATGTGACTTCTATTGATTTATGATATTTATAATAACATGGCACAATCAATTTTAAAAATCATTATATAGATTCTTATTGATGTTTATAACTAATGTAGTCATGAGTTTAACAGTAGTGTCCCCAGACAAGCTACTTGTTGGTTTGTAACATTAGTCTAGTTTATGTTATCTAATTTTATTTACTTTCTGTGTTGTATCTGTATAAATAAATATAGTTACAATATATATTTTTAAAGGTTATCACTGATGCATTGCTACCTTGCTAGTATCGAGGACTAAGATGGTCGCCTCACATAAAAGTGAGCTGGATTGTCTGGCGTATCAAAGATATACATACGAGCTTATTGTTAAAAATATTTTTGTTCCAAAATTACTAATAGGTGGTGACATTATAAAAATGTTAATGATTTTATTGTGTCTTTACAACATTGTAGAATCTACTGCACTACCAGAATGAGGGAAATATGAGACTAAGACCATATAGTATAGTAGTTGCTATAATGTAAATTGCGATTTATATGAAACGAACACTAGATAGAGCATCATTCCCACCTGCTACCAATTCAATAAAGACGTACCCTTAGCTGAAACCATTCATATTAGAGCTCACATGAGCTACTATGAGCTATTACACGAGAAAGAGCTCATGTATTGAAATGAGCTCTTGCTTGACTGTCGGTAGTTGTTAAAAGACGGTCACTGATTATTTCGCCTATTATGAATTCATGCATTACCGAAGGTCGCAATGCATTTTTTTTGAACTAAGGCCAATATTTAATAGTAACGTTCCCTCTTTTTACTAAATCGAGGTAAAAACGTTAACACTACGTAGTACGATACATTTCTCTGCAAGATGACGGCGATTACCGATAAAAATCTGATGAAAATATAGCCAATCCTGCTGCCCGTTAATGAAAATGAATATGAAAAGCATGCTTTGCCGTTCTCCAAGGCCTTATTTTGTGTCCCTTAGATCTAGGCCTCACAATCTTCAATATATATCGATTGCCGCATTACATTGTCAATTATTGCTAACTGTGTCACTTAGTATAAGTGCCTTAGTATCTTCCGTTAGTTTTAGCGACGACCCGCGTGGGAGTGCGGTTACCATATCGATATGACGCGCAGTGGGTCCGGGTTCGATTCCCGGCCAGACAAATATCTGAATGATGAGTTTAGATTCTTGTTCTGGGTCTGGGTGTTTGTGTATTCGTTTGTGTGTGACCCTGGCACCCACGACACTGGAAAAAATCCTACTATGGGGCTGAGAGTGTAGAAAGCGTTTTTTCCCTTAGTTTCTTTGTGGTGCCGCGCAGAAACCACAAAATGTCATTTGCAACGAATTTTGTTACACCGTTTTATTTTCCCCAGTCTAAGTTATAGCAAGCACCTGTAGCGTACTATATTATTTACGAGCTCATTTATTTGACAGTACGGTTGGAATACACACCGTTTTTGTTTTATTAAATTCATAGTTTTGTAGAACTTAAGCTTCCGTATTGTTGTATTTTTATCTGAAGTAGCAAACGAGCAAATTTTCGAGTTATCCCCAGCCGCGAAATTCATCAATGTTGGTCCTTTTTTTATCTTATTTACAAGCGAGCAGTCCACCTGATATTAGTTGGTTACTGCCATCCATTGTCATTTTTTTCTTTATCTGACTGAAGTAGCAAAGAAGCATGCAGTCCACCCGATAGTAAGTGGCCCATAGACATCTGTAATCAACTCCATACAGAACATGGGTTCCATCTGAAGTCAATCGCAGATGCGATGCTATTCCCGAGGACTTTGATGGTCGCCTCATGTGAAAATGTGCCGGCAACCACACCCTTCTATCGAAATGCAAGAAATGCTTCACGCTAGAAATAGGTGTGGCGGTGGTATTTCCGGTTGAACTACACTGGTTCCTTTAAACCTAAGCTGCATTTAAAGAATAGGGGATATTTTGACAAAGACATCTAACATTTTTGACGTTATGTGATTTCATAGTAACAAATAAAATTGAATGTTTATTCCGTTTATTATTTATGTGTTTGTGTCAAATGCAAGGTAGTGTGTGTAATGTGTTATTAGTTGATTATGTTTTATGCATTATTTGAAAAAATATTAGCATTTAGCACATCTTTCTACATTAACTATAACCATGCGTAATTTCCTAATCTTAGAAACAGGTCATAAGTTTTTGCTTCACGTATATATAGATAATATATAGATAACAAACCAGCTCATTGTATATGAGGCGCACCTGCATGGGGAATGGTTGAATTATTCTTCTCCTTATATTTTGGAAAATTAAAAATACGGTGCTATGAAGGCACTTTAAAAGTTTATCGTTTGGGTTCAAAGATAAAATAAGAGCTTCAATAGATATTTTCCGCAACTTAATATTGACTTACTGTTAAAATTTTTTTAGTTTACCAGTTTGTCGAATCGGTCAATATTATCAATTTGCAAAATTTATAAATGGAAATGAAAAGGTACTATTTTTTCTCTTCATATTAACATCATCAAGGTGATAGAACCAGTGAAGTTCGACCGGGAAGTACCACCGCCACACCTATTTCTAGCGTGAAGCATTTCTTGCGTTTCGATAGAAGGGTGTGGTTGCCGGCACACTTTCACATGAGGTCACCATCATAGGTAACATGTTTTTTCTGTAATAAAGTCTTCAAACCTCATTTTCCAAAAATGCGATTTTCGCACTTTAGCATTATTTCCTTTCCACTGACGATATGTTATAATTTTCATAAACGTACTTTACACAAATCCCCTGTCACTTTGTTAACAAATTGTAACAAATTTGTAATTACTATGCAATATTTAAGCCTCTAAGAATAAATAATTTATGTGGGATCTCAAAGGACGTTATTATGTCCTAAGTCCGGCCGCCTGGCTTAATCAAAAGGGTCATCTCAAAGGACCGGTGAATAATGACCGAATTATCATAAAATTGTGGGATTTCTTATCAAAATTTTTGAATTTGTGCTAGAAAATGTAATCTAAAATGCATTTATTTTGTAGTTTTGTTGCATAGATACTTGATATATATTAAATATTTCTGTATAAGAGACAGGAAAGCGAAGAATATTAACTGCACTACATAGTATAAAACAAAGTCGCTTCTCGCTGTCTGCCCTATGTATGCTTAGATCCTTAAAACTACGTGACGGGCTTTAATGTAGTTTTTTTAATAGATAAAGTGATTGAAGGGGAAGGTTTTTATGTATAATACATATATAATATAGTGGAGAAACTCTGATCATTTTAGATTTTTGACTTTTAGGCGGAACGAAGTTCGCCGGGTCCGCTAGTTCTATATATAATCCGAGTCTATAATTGTTTGAATAAAAAATGATTGGCAAGTTGTGTAAAGTAATATTTTTTTGCTTATTAGATATTTTGATTGAACAAAATATAAGAATGGATGGATTATATTACTTCTTTCAGTAGAGAAATAAGATATATTATTTACTTGCTCACAGATTTCAATTAAGTAGGTACCTATGACAATAAGAATTATAAAATATCTTATACTGTAGTATAAGACACTATCGCCCTCAACTTTTTGTCTGTTGCAGTTGATAAATAAGAAGATGAACGATAAATAAAGTATGTTCTTATATATATGTTAAGTACCTATAAGTACATATACGCCTATTATTTTTAGAAATGATCACATACTCATATTTTACCGACTGAAAATAGGCACGTGAGAAGCACAAATAGCCGGCCATTTTTTGCTTCTTTTATGTTTTGATAATTTTGTATTATATATTTCTTAATAATATATATCAAATGTAAAAACTACAAAATTTAATTTTATGTATTTATGATATGACCATTTATGCTATGAATATAATTTTTAATTGTTAATTTAGTATTTTCACCAAACTAGAATATTGAGGTTAATATTTTGACCTTCGTTTGACTTTCTGATCTCGAATTTATAGTCTGAAGTGGAAATTCAGACTATAAATTCACGCAAACGAAGTCACCGACCACAGCTAGTTATAATTAAATAGACTCACCAATATCCAAAGTAGAAACAGCGTCCTTCATAAGCCGGTACGTGTCTCCGTTGATCCTCAGGAAGTCCACACAGCCAAGGAGCCCTTCGGAAAGGCCAAGCTTGCTTTGCAACCCTGTCGTGTTGCCGGCGCCTCCCACCCATACTGGCTCGCGGAAGGTCATACGTGAGAAAAGACCCTGGGAACAAAGATTAGTTTCATTTTAATCTTTTGTTTTACACTTGTGTAGATCTTAACCGACCGAATAAGTTAGCATATAATATACTAGTTTATTTCCGCGTCTCTGCCCGCTTTGGTCACTTTTAGCACGATAGTAATCTCAATATCCTGCATGTACATAAGTTCCGAACAAAGACAGTCGAAGCACGGCCGCTCCCCAGGCATGTTGTTGCCGGCACACTTTCAGGTGAGGCGACCATCATAGTCCTCGGGAGTAGCAACGCATCTGCGATAGACTTCAGATGACTTCAGATGAGATCAGAATCCATGTTCTGTATTTGTTGTTGATTACATTACATTACATAAGTTGATTACAGACGTCCATGGGCGGCAGTGACCACTTACGATCAGGTGGGCTGCTTGCTCGTTTGCTACTTCGGTTAGATAAAAACATGCGTGCGTACAAAGTACACATGTCAGAAGTGAAACTTCTTTGGCGAACTAATTTATAAATCTTGTTTATATTTATACAAATCTAAAACTTTAAATTTCCAAGATTAAGAGGAAGGGAAAAAGGCGTGATACGACGTTCGCTCTGTCTCACTTTTTCTCTCAATCTTCCTCACTCGCTTGCTCCCTACTCTCACTCCACGGCTAGTTGCTCATGCTACGTTCGCCCTGTCTTACTCTCTCTCAATCGGTCTCGATCACTCTATTCTCGCTCCGGCTCTCGTCGCGTACGGTCGTGTCCCTGCGCGTCCGTCCTCGCCGTGAGTCATCGCTAGATAACGCCCGTGCGTCATCCGCATTCCTGTGCGCCCGCACGCGCTTGATGCGTCATCGTCTACCTGCGCGCCGCGTGGGTCGACCCTTCCGTGCTACCTGGCACGGTAAAGTGTAACGCGAGTGCTGTGTTGTGCAAATTACGCCGTACCCCGGGGTGCAGTGTATAGTGTGTGCAGTGCAGTGTTTGTGTCTTCGTTGTTATAATAGTGTAGTCTGCTCGTCTGAGGCTCAGCCCAGAGCAAGCAGCTCGTTAGTGCGGGTTTTTCAACCTTCACGCCGCCCACACGTAAGTCCTAGTATTAGGCACACACCCCGATCCACCAGATCGAGTCGCTAGGGCCACATCCTAGGCACACACCTCCCTGCCTAGGCAGGGAGGAACAAACCAACCCACTGTGCCATCATGGCACGTCCTCCAATTACGGACCTGGAAGCTTTCCTCAAGGTTAGCTTCCCCACCGCTCTTAACGACTATTACCGGCAACTTTCCCAACAAAATATCAACATGTTGAGCCCAAAATCTCCCCAAAGATCTCCGAGCCCCGCTCCTTCTTCACCGGTAGCACCGATGGAGGAGGAATACGCTAAGTTTTCCGAATCGGAAACTAGCCTCCAGGCATGCTCTGATGCCGCGGACTCGGAATCGGATGGTTTCGAGCCCGTAAAGACACGAAAAAAGCGGAAGGCGAAAGCCACCGCTACCCCCCCACCTAACAAAAAGCCCTCGATCCCAGAGGCAGAGACTGCCGAATCTCAGTCTTCTGGCCAAGATGGCCCCAAAAAACAGATCCCACCCCCGATTTTTATTAGGGATAAGTCCAAGTGGAACTACATTTCGCGTGTCATGCACACGCAAAACATAGGCTTCATTTCAGCCCGCTCCACTGTCCACGCCATCCGCGTCACGGTTCCCTCTGAGTCTGACCACAGGAGGCTCACTAAATTCCTTTTTTCGCAGGCGATAGGTTATCACACCTACGCACTGGAGAGTGAAAAAGTGCTAAGGGTAGTAATTAAGGGACTACCCAAAGAACTCGAACTCGAGGTTATCATTAATGACCTCAAATCTCAGGGCCTTCCCGTTAAGGAGGTATACCGAATGTATAATCGACAGAGGAAACCATATGACATGGTCCTTGTAATTCTGCCGCACTCCGTCGAGGCGAAGAAAATCTTCGCCATTAAAACCATCTGCCTACTCTCAGGCATAGCCATTGAGGCGCCTCGAACCCGTATAGGTCCCTCGCAGTGCCATCGCTGCCAACTATACGGCCACTCCGCCATAAACTGTTTCGCACGTGCTCGATGCGTGAAATGCCTAGGCGATCACGCCACATCCGATTGCCCACGTCCAAAGGACTGTGCCGATCCGCCTAGCTGCGTCTTGTGTGAAAACCAAGGCCACACAGCCAGTTATAGAGGGTGCCCCAGAGCCCCCCGTAGGAAATCCGCCAAAAAGGCCCCCCCGCCTCCCTCAAAAAACTCTACTTCAGGGAAAACTCCCTCTGCCCCTACAACCAAAACCCTCCCGGTACCAGCCCCACCAGTTTCTAATGCGTGGGTTAAGCCTCCCTCGATGGTGGCACAAAAACAGGCCCCTCTGGTCCCTCAGGCCCCCAAAGTCCCGGCAGCCCCAAGGCCACTCTTACACGTCGCCCCTAAGGCAACCCTGGTCCCCCAAAATCAGCATTCACTGGTCGCGGAGGACTTCCAAACTATCGGGGCCTTTTTGCAGGCCATAGATTTTGGGGAACTTAAGCTCCTAGCGACTAAGCTTAGAGCAGCAACCTCACCCCAAGCAATGATGATCGCAGCTTGCGAGCACTTCCCCCTTTTGGACGCCATGTGGCAATCCAAATCCACATTCGCCTCCCCATAACATGGATAACACAATTAGGGAACACCTCACCAGCAGGGTAAAACCCCGCTCTCTGGCCATAGCGTATTACAACGCAAATGGCCTCAAACCCGAAACCGATCTCGTGCGCGCTTTCCTAACCGTTCACCAAGTAGATATAATGCTAGTCCAGGAGACCTTTCTAAAACCAAGCGTAAGCGATCCAAAAATCGCGAACTACAATATCATACGCAACGACAGAGTGACGTCGAGACTCGGCGGCACTCTGATCTATCATAGGAGGTCCCTGCACTGCACCCCATTAGATCCTCCGGCTCTTACTAATATAGAAGCATCAATGTGTCACGTGGCAATGACAGGACACCAGCCCATCATCGTAGCTTCAGTATATCTCCCCCCGGGGAAATCACTCCTTGAAACCGACCTCAGGGCATTATTTAGCATGGGAGACTCGGTCATTCTGGCCGGGGACTTCAATTGCAAACACCCTAGGTGGAACTCACTTCGCGTCAATACGAATGGCACCCGCCTAGACAAACTTACTGACAAACTACAGTTTGAAATTATAGCTCCCCTCACTCCAACTAGATTCCCGCCAGGGGAACAACCACACCATAGCCCAGACGTCCTAGATATAACGCTTCTTAAGAACGTTACCCTCCAACTTCGCAACATTGAGGTCCTACACGAGTTGGACTCGGACCATCGTCCAGTTCTACTTAGCCTAGGCACTGCTCATAACCCTCTCCAAAGGACCAGTCGCATCATCGACTGGCGCAAACTGGACAAAAATTTAGGCTCCCAGGACTCAACAGACCTACTGACGATGCCTCAAATCATTGCCACAACACAGGATGCCAACCTTGCCATTAGCTCCCTGACAAATCACATACGGACTGCTACAGACAAATCGACACGGGACGTAAAGGCGGCGAGCGATCGACGCTTCGAACTCCCTGACGAAATAAAATCCCTCATTACAGCTAAAAATGCTGCCACCCGAAAATATGATCACTTTCTCTCTCCCGTAAACCGTAGGACGTTAAACTTCTACCAAAGGAAAGTAAAGGAAAGCATAAACGAGATGCGGAATAACAATTGGGGTTCGCTGGTTGAAGCAATCTCGCCATCCCACCAGGCTTACTGGAATCTGGCGAGATCGCTCCGATCAGAGACTGTAGTGTCAATGCCTCCATTGACTAGACCAAACTTACCACCAGCGTTCGATGACTCGGAAAAAGCCGAATACCTGGCTGACAGTCTAGAGAGCCAATGTACCCCAAGTACACAACCTACAGACCAATCACACATCGCCCTAGTCGAAGGTGAAGTCGAGGATCGGTCTGGCCGCCCGCCAACCGACCCTCCACTATCGCCAATTACGTTAGATGAAGTGCAAGCAGTCATTAAAGACATGCATGTCAGAAAGGCTCCAGGCCCAGACGGAATTACCAATAAGGTGGTAAAACGTCTTCCTCCATTTTTATTAGTACTTCTAGTGGCAATATTCAACGCCCTCCTATCCAACTGCTCATTTCCAGACGCCTGGAAGGAAGCGGATGTTATAGGAATCCCAAAGCCCGGCAAACCGAGGACAATGCCTTCGAGCTACCGTCCCATTAGCCTCCTGAACACGTTAGGGAAAATCTATGAAAAGTTACTTCTGAACCGACTCAGAGCGGTCGTCCAGTCTAAAAATTTACTTCTAGATGAGCAGTTTGGCTTTAGAGCCCAGCACTCCTGCGTACAGCAGGTGCACCGCCTCACGGAGCACATCCTCGTAGGGTTAAATAGAAAAAGATCTAGGGGCACGGGTGCTCTCTTCTTCGATGTAGCTAAGGCGTTTGATAAAGTCTGGCACAAAGGCTTGCTTTATAAGCTTTACCAATTTGGAGTGCCGGATAGGCTCGTGAACATCATACGAGACTTTTTATCAAATCGCCGATTCCGCTACAGAGTCGATGGCACACGCTCATCCCCTCGCTCATTAAGAGCTGGAGTTCCCCAGGGCTCCGCCTTATCCCCACTTCTGTATACGCTTTATACAAGCGATGTCCCTCGCCACCCAAACGTGGAACTAGCTCTATTTGCGGATGACACTGCTCTCTACTACACTCACCCAAAACCCTCAATTGTCACCTCAAAGCTCCAATCCGCGGCTACCGCTTTAGGCGAATGGTTTAGGAAATGGAGAATAGAGGTAAATTCCGATAAAAGTCAAGCGGTCCACTTCGCCAGAAGGGCTTATTACCTCTCGGGTAAAAAGGACTGCTCCCACAGAACCCGACAGATACTAAAACAAGTATCGCTCTTCGGTAAGCCCATCCCTTGGGCTAAGTCAGCTAAATACCTAGGTGTCACACTAGACAATAGGTTAACCTTCGCTCAGCACATCAAAATAACGAGAGACAGAGCCGCTTTCGTACTAGGACGACTGTATCATATGTTAGGCAAGAAGAGTAAAATGGCACTTCGTCATAAAGTGACCCTTTACAAAGCCTGCGTTAGGCCCATTATGACTTACGCCAGTGTAGTCTTCGCACATGTAAGGCTCATTGACAGATACCAAAAGCTTCAGAATCGATTCTTACGAATGGCCACAGGCTGCCCGTGGTACGTGCGCAATGTAGACCTCCATAAAGATCTTGAGCTGCCCACCATCGCTCAATACATGAAGCAGCTTTCTAAAAGCTATTTTGAAACAGCTGAAAACCATCCCAATCAGCTTGTGGTCAATGCAGCTAGGTACATCCCTGATAAGGATGCACCCGCTCTACATAGACGCCCAAAACATGTCCTAGACTATCCTGATGATAAGATCACTGCAAATATCGCCCATCGGCAAGGAGAACCCCCTCCCCGCCCCTTACACATACTCAACAACAACAGATTCTACACACACCGTCCCCGCCGGCGGAGACGAGGACCCCATTACAGCACAACCGTCACAAGGTATCCCCGCGTGATCGGTCGTGCATCGCCAGTGCCCCACATTAGCGCAACTGACCTAAGCCGAGGTCCGTACCTCACAGGAGGTGCCCTTAGGTCAGCCGCAATCCCTATTTAACCAGAGGTGGAAGGCCAGGACGTCGGCATTAGCCGGGTCCGTAACCGTCCCTCCCTCTAGTGAAGGACGAAGGTCGAGGAAACCGGAAACGGGGACCAAAGCTATCCCTCCCTTCCAGCCCAAAGTCTTCTTGTCCCGGCTAGAGCTTTAGGCTCGCCTTAAAAAACTCAGTGAAGCTGTAAAGGCCACTAGGGCCAACAGTAACTACACATTTGCCAAAAAAAAAAAAAAAAATCTCGATCACTCTCTCTCTCTTTTCCGACACTTCCGTTGCATACCGGCGTGACGTTTCATCTGTAAAAATTTTACCCTCATGCGCCTAAAGAAGTTTCACTTCAAAAGAGTTGCGAAAGGTCGCCACCACTCCTCTTGCTATATGATTTGATTCCATCCACATCAATCGTATCTGTGACTGTTTTCCAGAGTTCGGTTTGCATGCTGCTTCTTCTGTCACGAATGTGTAAGATTTGAAATTAGCTTTCTCCAGAGGTATTCCCGAAGCGCTATGACATGAAACTTTATATGAAAGGCGACGCATTGACGACTCCTTTTGGATCGTGGTCACGGCCAAAGTCAGTTTCGCCATGACCACGATCCATGCAACTGGGTCGAAATATCGGCAGAAAGAAATTCAAAAATCGCATATCGTGAGTACGTAATAAATTCCGCGATAATATTAGTTTCAAATTATAGACTCCTTTAGTGTTGCAAATGTCCATATGCGACTGTGACTACTTTCAATCAAGAAGTCCTTCTGCCTTATCCTTAACTTCAGGTACATGAAAAATAAACACACGTACATAAAATGTTCATAGGCGACTGTGTGACTACTTTCCATCAAGTAGTCCGTCTGCTTTATCCTTAACTTCAGGTACATCAAAAATATACAATCGTGCATAAAATGTTCATAGGCGACTGTGTGACTACTTTCCATCAAGTAGTCCGTCTGCCTTATCCTTTAATTCAGGTACATCAAAAATAAACAAACGTACATAAAAAAGTTAAATCAGTTAAGTATTTAAGCAACATCAGTATCATTCAACGTTACATGGTACATAGGAACTTCGCAGACATATAGCGTGAATTAACTTTTAACGAGTCGTCCAATAAACTCCATGTTCGGCGCAGAATTCATTATGCATGGTGTTTTTAATGGAAATGATAACGTGAAAGGTATCCTTGCTTCTTGCATATTTTAGTACACAAGCTATATGGTGCCAACGCATTATTGTCCCACTGCTGGGCACGGGTCATCTCTTAGAATGAGAGAGTTTTAGGCCATAGTCCACTGCGCTGGCCAAGTGCAAATTGAGGGACTTCACACACCTCCGAGAACTTATTTTTATTTTTTTTAAAGAACTCTCGGGTGTGTATGTTTCCTCAAGATGTTTTCGTTTACCCGAAAGTAGTGGTAATTTATTTCTAATACGCATATAATTTAGAAAAATCAGTGGTACATGCCTAGCTTTCGACCTCCCGATCGAGAGGGCAAGTTTCAACCAGTAGGCTATCGCTGCTCTGCGCTTTGTTATGTACCTATGAAGCTAACTAGCATGCAGTCCACCTGATAGTAAGTGATCTCTGCCCATTGACACCTGTAAGAAGCTTCACGTCCTTTTTCTAAAGTCTATCACAGATTCATACTTTGGCAATTAAACGGAAAAACATATAATATAATTATCTTTAGAAATATGACGTATATAAAAGGGGGAAGGATAATACAATAGGGAGAAAATACATATTTTTCAAATTATTGGACGTTTGTATTTTTTAGATTAAATTTCGGAATTTATCAATTCCGATTTAGGTACATATTTTAATGTTCAACGGTTACTCATGACATGCGGATTTCGGATAAAACTTTATTTGGGTACCTACCTCAATTTGAATAACTATTCGGGTTTTAATCTAAACATCGTCCTGTCAAGTACTAATGGTAGTAGTAATAATTATTATAGCGGTGTCTCAAACGAATACACAAACTAGACTTATACCACCCATATTTTGCTTCGAAGTAAAATAAAAATCAGTATAAAAAGACCTAGCCCCTTTTATGTCCAAAGTATCTTGGCTGGTTGATAAAAACAAAAAACACCGCTAAAAGAAGTATCTATGACTTTGATTAAAAATACTCTAGAAAAAGCGGACAATGGAAGTCTAGAGTGAAATATTGTTCCGTAATTAAAAAAGGGAAAATAAGGCTTCGTTTAAGTAAGCTTAAAGCTTTGTAAGGATTAAATTATGAGACTGCCGCCTGAGAACTATAATTTAATTAAGTTAGTTCCATTTTGTTACTTTAAAGTAAATATTTCCCTTTTAAAAGGCATCTGCTTCTTGACTTGATGATTTTAAAGTGTTAAAACTAAAGTGTTGAAGCATCAATATATCAGCAGTTTGAGGTCTAGTGTCTACTACATAGGTCTTTTCTAGTGGCGTCCCTGTAGCTCCGGGATTAGAATAGGACTACGGCATCCCCTGCTTATCGTAAGAGGCGACTAAAAGGGGCTTCCGGAGTTGCGGGCGGCTAGAGTGGGAGCTCGAACCGTTCGGACAGGCGACCCCGGCAAGACCGGCGGTATGTGTGGTCGTATACCGATATATACCGTTGTAAAAACCATATGGAGCGGTGGGCCCAGCTGCTCACCTGGGAGGAACCTGATGGGGCAACGCGTTTAGAGGACTCCGGTTGTGTTCCTTTGGAGATCCCAGAGTCCTGTTTGTAGCGCTGAGGATTGTCACCGCGGCGGGGGGGTGTAAGTGCCTGGTTAGTCCCTCGAGAACAAAAAAGGCCGTTTCTAGTGGAGGTTTTTGGCAATTGTTACCAAGCTTGGCATACGTATTGTTGACCGATTTGCGGGCCGATTACTCACGATAAGGATATTGCTAGTCACAAGGACATCTCCTGAGTTTTGTTTTTCAGTCACTTTTTAGGACATAAAGGAAGAAGTGGTATATTTAACGAACGATATCTAACGGCTTCGTTGAATGACCATCGGTCCATATCTGCCCCACTCTTAGGTAAGAGTTCCTTCCAATGAATTTTAAGACGGTTTTTATAGAACCTGTCAAACTCTGAAATTCATATGATGAAGACATTATTGATTTTTACCACGTTTTATTCAACTCTGCGTTTGGGTAAATTTCTTCCAATGAAATAGACACTTAAAATTAAACATATTATATATATCGAACTCTCCAGAGCTTAAAATGATTAATTATTCAATATACAATATTTCATCTATATGTATTGTTTTAAGTTTTAGTGTAATAGGGCAACGACACAGATGCGTTGCTAATAAATAATAAAAGGGGCTTCCGGGGTTGCAGACGGCTAGAGTGGGAGCTCGAACCGTTCGGTCAGGCAATCCCGGGAAGGACGGCGGTATGTGTGGTCGCATACCGTCGTAAAGACTAAACGGAGCGGTGGGCCCAGCCGCCCATCTGGGAGGAGCCCGATGGGGCAGCGCGCTCGGAGGATTCCGGTTAAGTCGTTTCGAGATCCCGGAGTCCTCCTTTTCAGCGCCGAGGACGGCCACCGGGGGAGTTTTAGTGAGGTAAAAATCCCACATAACCCTGCGTCGCTCCCACGGCGTCGGGTACCTTTTGAAGGTTTCCCCCTTGAAAACAAAAGAAAAAGGGCAACGACAAGTTTCATAAACTTACAGTTTTAATTTTTTTCTTGTATAATTTTCAATGAATTTTTGAGTCGACAAAGAAAATATCTGTGCTTGGGTAGTAATAAAGTATGAATACCTAGACGAGGCTCCTTTAACTTATTAATTAAGTTATTCGGACTTTCCAGGAATATTACTATAACAAGATATTATTAGTCGCCTTCATTTTACTTTGAATAAAGTTAACGATTTTAGCTTCTTCAAGCTCAAATTATATGATCAAATGGAACAGATTTTGTCGTAAAGTAATATAGAAGATTGGGCTATTTTCGTTTTGTAAAGCGTCTTTACATTGAGTCTTATATGAGCATCGATGTCGCACAACCTGTCGGTTTAAAATTAATTAATGCAATAAAAATCAACACTTAAAAAAAATTCTAGTCTCTTACCTTACTTAGTTTTCTTACCGAAAAAAGTTGTGAGATCCATGTATACCAAGTCGATTATTAATTTATTCAGTCCCTGCCTAAACGAACTTTATGTCTTAAGTTGTTATGTAATGTTCTAACCTAACAACATCATATAGTGACCATATCGATATTATAAATTATTAACGTTTTTAATAAAAAGGTTAACTCGCATGCAAACACAATGTATTGTACTTCACTAGTAATACAAATATAAATTAAATTGCTTAATGCGATTGCCAAGTCAATCTATTTATTTAAAACGTTAAATGGATGTTCGGTCAGTGAGCGAGTGACTGAGTGAATGACAAAATAAGGAACTTTGACTCGTTATAATTCTTAAACTACTTGTTAAAATTGAATGAAATTTGAACTATACCATGTTTATACAATGCCTTCTTGGGTATTAAACATTTGGGCTTCTACTTTTATCCAGAACGAAGTTATAGGGGGTTCACAATGGCCCGAATTGCTTCGAGAAAAGTATGGTACGGCCGCGCCGCTTTTTTGCTCGACTTGGCGGGGGCACTACCGTGCCCCCAGATCAAAGGTGCCTTGTTTTGTTCTGGAGGGGGAAACCTTCAAAAGGTATCCGACGCCGTGGAAGCGACGCAGTGTTATGTGGGATTTTTACCGCACTAAAATCCCCCCGGTGGCCGTCCTCGGCGCTATAAAGAGGATTTCGGGACCTCGAAACGACTGCAACCGGAATCCTCTGAGTGCGTTGCCCCATTGGGCTCCTCCCAGATGGGCGGCTGGGCCCACCGTTCCGTCTAGTCTTTACGACGGTATGCGACCACACATACCGCCGTCCTTCCCGGGATCGCCTGACCGAACGGTTCGAGCTCCCACTCTAGCCGTCTGCAACCCGGGAAAGCACTTTTAGTCGCCTCTTACGACAGGCAGGGGATGCCGTAGCCGTTTTCTGATCCCGGAACTATAGGGACACAGCGCTGTTCCCGGCGGCGGCGGCGCACTATGGACAATGGTAGAACAACGGCAGATCATAATTCGTTTTTACTAAAGTCGTACCTGAGGCACGTTGTTTTTTTTTTAATAGTTTTATAGTGGAACTTTAATGTAATGAGTTATTTTTTCGTGAATTACATTTGGAATATTTTTTTTCTATTGTGAGAAATTGTAGTACGTAAGAATGTCTATTTCAGGTTGTTCGCTTCGATATTTTAAATATAATTTCCTTAAAAAACTGTGTAAATAGGTATAAAGTGTTATATATTTTTAAAAAAGCCTATAGTATATAGATTTTAAAATAATTATTATTTTGTGGATTTTGTGATTATATTCCTATAAAAAATATTAACAATTAATGAAGAGAAAAAAGGTACGTGTTTAAAATTCATCGAGACTTTTGACAGTTACCGACGTCTCCGGACGCTTTACATTTGATGTTGTTTTATAGTCCAGATATTCATAAATAACATTTATAAAAATCAGCTGCGGTAAATTTTAATTAAATTATTGTTTTTATTGATACAAGGACGTGTTATCTTTATTTTGCACACATTTTGCGGTGTTACTAATCAATAAAATGCACACTAGTCTCATTTATGAAACTATATAAAAAGAGTGAATCAATTTACTAAAACTATTACAAATTGGTAATACATTTACTAACAGACGTTTGATTTTTAAGTGTCTTCCCTAAATTTGAAAATGACTAATACCTTCAAGTGTTCTAAGCGTGAAATATTACTCCCATACGTTGAAGGAGGAAAAAAACTGAAGCTCTATCAACAGTACTAAAAGAAAAATTTTATGTTTCTGAAGACAGTACATGTTTTATTATCAGCGACATTCAAAGGAATCTCATTCGTTCCTATAATGAACGATGGACAGAAGCGTCCCGGAAAAAGGATTCGTTTTTAAAAAAGAACGAAAATTGGTTAGATTCTGAATATTTGGTAACCTTACTAATCATTGAAGCAGTAGCACCTGAGAACTCGCTATCGACGTCTTCTTGAAAACGTTAAAGACCCTGTGTCTCTTATGGGGATTCATCAGAATCAACGAAGAGGCGAAAAAATACCGCGCTATTTAGTGAATATGGCTTTGAATACATCTGCAATGCCTACGTTTAGGGCTTACGTTCAATAGGAGAAGAATTAGAAGCAAAACTCGTGGAAAAACTAAGGCCTGTTATATAAGGCCTAGCAAATATGCTATGGCAACTGCCAGGATTTATGTAAGTAATTATGAATGGTACTACATGCTATCTTCAGTTCACAAAATTTTGATTCATGGAGAAAGTGCCATTAGGCATTTTGGTGTGATTCCTATTAGTCAACTTTCCGAAGAAGCATAAGAAGCCCGCAATAAGGTGTCGTGTATTGTTATCGCAATAGGAGGGAAGCACGTCATTAAAACGCAAGCGTAAGATGCACACTGCTTTAATAAAACTAAGTACGGGACACAGCCCGCCGCATACACGCACACATACACAACATCCCTTCCCCCTACTCAACCTGTGGTTACAAGGGATGGTGCCTCATCATCCTCATTGTCGGTGACCATCATCGGTGTCGAGAAAATCGGACTAATCGCCCGTCGTCGTGCCGTAGTTTTTGGAGTCACTCGAGTACCTGACGGCGAAGCTTCTTCATCAGGGCTCGTTGCCAGTCCTCCTTCCCTCACTGGCTCAGGATGAGAGCTGGGAATCGATACTACGTCAGGCACTACGTCCGGGTCCCAGTCCGGCTCGTCACTCGGCGAAGGGTCTAACCGCTTCCTAATTTGGTCGACGTGTCTGGTTACCTCACTTCGCAGATGTGGCACGTATACCGCGTACATAGTTTTTCCGATTTTCTTTTTAATGAATCCTTGCATCCAACGATTTTTTTTATTATTTGTATATGTAGTTATCCATACTCTGTCTCTTACTTCAAAATCGGGTCTAATTTTGCCTTTATAGTATTTAACCTGTAAGGACTGGTTCCGTTCGACGGTTTGAGTCAGGTCTGTGGACGAGGGTGACGCGTAGTCTGAATGTTCTACGGGTTTTAAAATGCCTAGTGACAATAATCGGTCGAGTTCCTTATCTATTTTTCCTTTTAGCGCGTATGGGACCGGTCTCGCTTTAAAGAAAATCGGTTTACTGTCAGGTTTCAAATGTAAATTAATTTTATACTTGTTAAATGATCCAAGATTGCCTGAAAAAACCCTAGGAAACATATTCGATAGTATTTTATTAAGGTTGGCATTAACCTCGCATTCGGGTTTTGTTCCGTCGAGCAGGGCGTGCACTCGCGCCGGTGCTAGCTCCAGGTCGAATTTACGAATGAAGTCGCGGCCTAGCAGCGGCGGCCCGTCCGCGAGCACTACATACACATTCAATGAAATCGTACGTTCGAGATATGTTATAGGCAATAATACGACCCCTATTGCTTCGATATTTTCGCCAGTATAACTGTAAAGTTTTTTATTAGTATGTAACAATGGCAATCTTTTAAAATTTGTGTCGTAAGTATTTTTTGATATTACGCTTACTGCCGACCCACTATCGATTTCAAACTCTAAAACTAGACCACCGATCATTATCCGCTCTGTCATAGGTTTTCCTGGAATGCATCGAATATTATAAAAACACTCACCGTCGTCGTTACCATCGTCCACATTACCTTCATCCACGTACTTCACTTTGCCCTCATTTGGACACATTTTACGCAAATGACCTTTAGCGTTGCACTTTTTACACTTATAGTTTTTATAGCGACACTGGTTAGAGGTGTGATTACTAAATCCGCACACGTTGCACTTTCCCTTCTTGGAGATGTTGAACACGCTGCTCGGGCCCGATGCGCCGGCGCTGAGCGCGCCCGGCGCCGCCACCGACGAGGCCTGGCGCGCACAGCGCACGCTCTCTGCTAAGTCGATGGCTTTCGCGAGGGTCAGCTCCCGTTGATCCTGCACGAAGAGTTTGTCCCGCTCGTGTCCTGCCGCCATGCCCATGATAAATTTATCCAGCAAGGCCTCCTCCAAGTTTTTGAATGCACAATGAGTCGCCAATCCTCTAATCCTAGCCGCCCATTGAGTGTGCGTTTCTCCTGGTCGTTGAGTTCGCCGCATAGAAAATGGACTTCTCCGCAAACCCGAACCTTTTTGGTGTAAAGTGGTCGTCGAAGAGTTTCAATATGGCCTCGTATTCCAATTCTACCACCTTGTCGGGTAACGCCAGGTCACTTACGAGCTTGAAGGTTGATTCACTTAAAGACGTTAATAAGATTGCCCTCCGTTTAACTGCCGCTTTGTCCGTATTTGGTGTTATGTCGTTGGCGATGAACCACTGATTTAATCGGGTCTTGAATGTATTCCATTCTTGTGCTTGATGATCGAAGGTACATAGAACGCCATAAGTGGACCCTGCAGCCATGATACACGAGCAAACGAAAAAATATGTGAGTCCGATCGTCGCCACGTGTCGTGTATTGTTATCGCAATAGGAGGGAAGCACGTCATTAAAACGCAAGCGTAAGATGCACACTGCTTTAATAAAACTAAGTACGGGACACAGCCCGCCGCATACACGCACACATACACAACATAAGGATTATAATAAATTTCGCCTACATCATGCCAGGAAGTGCTCTCGATCAGCTACAAATGAAGATGTATTCCATACTCTTCTCTACACATCAGATCCGTACATTTCCAGCCTTAGAAAAACATATAGGAAAAGTGTGAAGGCACTTGATGAAGATACCCTAGATCTTTAAAAAGTGAATGAACTTAATATGGACCCCGAAGTTCACCAAGTATAATTAAATATAATATACTCATTGTGTAATATACAATCATTTATAATATTATGTTACTTGTAAATCACTTATTGTATACTTTCTATTTTTTAAATAAGTATGTGTAATGATAACTATTATATACTATATCAAATAAATAACAGTTTAAGAAACATTGTTCTGTAATAAACAGATTTTAATAATACATTTTATTTCTACTATGAGTAGTGTGGACTAAGGAAATTAAATAAAAGGGTTTAGTGAAAAACTTTTGTATCATGATTTTTTTATATACATATACTTCAATAAAAGTATAATATCTGAACTTTACCTAAAGCGCTATTTTATATTTTATGCTTGTGCAAAAATTCAATCGGTTATCTTAACAAATAAAAAAGTTATCGATTTATGATCTGATACAGACCTCGATTGTCCATAGTGCGGCGGATCCTTCTCCGAGAGGGTTCAGCGCGCTCTGTGGCCCCTTTGGCGTCTTCCTTCACTAATCAAAGGTGCCTACTAAAGCAATGAAATTATAGACAGCTAATTTTTGTTTTTAAGACGGTCTGAGACCGGTGCCGCATTTATGTCATACAGTCAATTCACATAATTCCAATAATATGTCATAGGTATAATATAAAGGCTATTTTAGAATCATGAACTTGTGTTATCAAAAATAAAATATGTATTGTAAATTAATAATTATAATGGTAATTATATAGCCATTTTTTTCAGGTTTAGTTACTAATTCTAATTCCAAAGACTGCGAGTAGCAAGTTTGATTGAATCCTTTATTGTGTATTAATACAGATGTTCCCAAACTCATTTCGTCTAACACCCACTTTGAAGATCAGTTATTATGTAACTCTTCCCTTTTACTTCATCTTAAAAACTTGTATCATACAGTCTTACTTGTATCATACATCTCACAACATATCAGTCTCGATTGGATTGAAATTTAATTACACCTATCAGCGATGCATGATGTCCCGACTTTTGAAGGATTGAACAGCAGTTTGTCGACCAAAAAAGGCCCAAACCTTGGAGTGCCCATCGCCTCCATTTAGTCACATCAGCGCCCTCCAATTTTTTCTGAGCCTTTTACTGCCACCCATTAGGCCTCTAGGACGCGTTAGGGACTTTGGGAAAGACTGCTTTAACATAAGCAGTTATAACGTACCGGGTATAGGGATAAAATTCTATCTTAATTCGTTAGCTTGTCGAGTTTGCGCAAACAAACCGAAAAACGTCCAATTATAATTTAATTATAAAAGCATATTTAATTCAACAAAGTTATTACAAGGACTCGCAATCCGGTATCCGAATAACTTTTAGAAGGACAAATCATATTTAAAGGTTATAATAGCTAAGTTTCCGAGAAACTTTATTTAAAATTTATAGTGAAGTAACTGAACCCCGCAACATCGCCCGCTTTAAAAAAAGGGCAAAATAATAAAAATAAAACATACAAAGGTGAATACAGAAACATCCAGACCTAATACAGAAATCTATCTTTCATTACCATGTAAAAAATCATGATTGTAATTATATTAAAAAAAAAATGGATATAAATAAGAAAAAAGACAAACCCGCTGGGTTTTTATTGCCGGATCTTCTCAGTTGAGGTCGTTTTCCGATCCGGTGGTAGTGTAAGAAAAAAAATGTAACTGACAATTTGTAAGTGCTCCCGCAGGCCTATACAAAATAAAGACATTTCATTTCATTTCATTTCTATACTCATCATTCAGATACTTATCTGGCAGAACTCAGAAACAAATGCGTGTCCGACCGGTATGGTGACCACTCCGCCACGCGGGTCGTTTAGAAAAACAAACTATATTCTAAGGAACACTGCCATCTAGTGAAACAACAATACTGTTTCCAATATTGTATGTATCCCACAGAATTGCACTTCTAACCAAATTTCCCTAATAAAGCACCATGTGTGCAGAGAAAATATCAAAAACGAAACAAGAAGCAATTTGATTTATGAAAGTTCGGGTTCCGTAGCAATGTTTGTACTATCTGCCCGCCCCAGATAAGGCAGTGTAATAAAAACAGAAACTTCGTGTTATTGTATGGACTTGTATTTGTATTGCGGAAAATCTTTACGAGAACCTGATTAAATAGAAACGTGCCTGAAGGAACGTTTTAGTTGTTATTATACGTGTTTATTTAGCTTTTCATCCATTTGTACTAACTAGTCACCCGTCGCAACGGTCGAAATTTGCCAGTAATTTAAATTAAAAAACATACATATTGTCCTAAGTAGCACGAATATTTCTTAAATTCAATTAAATTGTAATAATTTTCAAGTTATTTTGAACGCGCCCGTTAAAGGTAAAAAAAGGTTTAATTAGCTAAGCTGCATATGATTTTAGACTAGTATTATCGCGGAATTGATACATTATAATACTTAACGGGTACTCACGATATGCGGTTTATGAATTCTTATAGCTAAGCTGCATTTAAAACGACGAGGATTCCGCACAGCACAAGCTCGAGTACTGCCCAGCTTGGGAGTCTCAGCGGCGGATCCTCGTCCAAAAGGTTGGAGCGGACCTTCTCCGGCGGCTGTCGTTGCGGCGATGGTTCAGCGGCGAGAGGCCTGGAACGGCATGATCACCTTCTGCGAGGACGTGATGTCAGCGAAGAAAGACGCCGAAAGAGCCAGAGAGCGCGCTGAACCCTCTCGGAGAAGGATCCGCCGCGGCCGCCGGCAACGGCGCCTCGTCCCTGTAGCTCCGGGATCAGAATAAGGTTACGGCAGCCCCTGCCTGTCGTAAGAGGCGACTAAAAGGGGCTTCCGGGGTTGCAGACGGCTAGAGTGGAAGCTCGAACCGTTCAGCCAGGCAATCTCAGGAAGGTCGGCGATATGTGTGGTCGCATACCGTCGTAAAGACTAGATGGAGCGGTGGGCCCAGCCGCCCATCTGGAAGGAGCCCGATGGGGCAGCGCGCTCGGAGGACTCCGGTTGAAGTCGTTTCGAGATCCTGGAGTTCTCCTTTTCAGAGCCGAGGACGGCCACCGGGGGGGTTTTAGTGCGGTAAAAATCCCACATAACCCTGCGTCACTCCCACGGCGTCGGGTACCTTTTGAAGGTTTCCCCCTCGAAAAAAAAAGCTGCATTTAAAAGCAATAGCGGGTATTTTGACAAAGACATCTGACATTTTTGACGTTATGAGTTTTCAAAGTAAGACATTGAATGTTCTATTTCGTTATAACATAACACACAACATGCAACAAAAACCCATTTCTTTTTATTAATTAAAATGCAATAGGTGGGTATATAGAACAAGTATGATTCGTATGGGAGGTACCTCTGCACCGATTTCTACCATAAAGCAGCAGTTAATTTAGTTGGACGCGTTTTTTTACTTTTTTAAATTATGAAACTGCTTATATTTTTTTATCTTAAAAACCAACAAATATATACGACGAAAACAACCTCATCTGTAACCGTAAACGTTTAAATTTTAATTTAAATACTTTCAAGTAAAGCACTGCGTTTTTCAAGAGCACCTAATTTGAGTATATTTCAAATATTTACTTGAAGTCTAGTCGCGTACTGAAATAACTTTGTTATATGTGAATTGTGAACCCCGAATACCTCAGAACATCAAAGTCTACATTAGTTATTTGTAAATTAATATGAAAATTCATTAGCTAAAGTTGCAGTTTCGTTAGGCAAATTCTGGAAAGCAGACTGTGGACATGAATCGTATGCGAACTAGAGTTTAAAGTGGTTTAGCGGTTAGTTTTATTAGAAGTTTGTAAATTAGTGTTATAAAAAGATAACCGTTTAGGTTTAAAGGGATACCTATACGGATCTGGGACTATGGAATAAAAATACGTGTTCCATTAACCGTGTATATTTTAGACGGGTCACTTAAGTGACGGACGCAGCCGTCTCTATAAACAAAATAAATAATAGTTTAAAAAAACTAAAAAACACGCTTTTTATAGAAAACCTAACTAAAAAATAGAAAATAAATTTAAATGAATTTAAATTAAGAAAATAGTATTAAAAATTTCAATGAATATAAATTAATAATAGTGTGAATAAAAAAAAATATTTTATTAAAAAAAAGCGTGGGGTGCATGGTGTCAATGGTTATAGATATTTTATTGACAGATATGAGTAGAGTGATTATCATTTCGATAATATCTTAAAAAGCACCCCACGCTTTTTTAAAATAAAATATTAGTGTGTTGTCATCGGTCCTCAATAAATCTACAAAGTTTGAACGAAATCTGGCCGTTTAAAGTGGGTCAAAATCGCGCCCAAAGAAGTCGGTTACAAACAAACATACAGGTGAAGCTAATAAAAAGCTAATAATATATTTTTCGCTATAATGCAACACTCACACTCTCATGATTTACACGATCTCATTTTATTTGCTGACATGAACATTGTAATATTACATGTCCCTACAACCGTTAGTAGTATTGAACCCGCGTGGCGGTGCGGTTACCATACCGGTCTGACACGCAGTGGGTCCCGAGTTTGATTCCCGGTCAGAAAAGTGTCTAAATGATGAGTTTAGATTCATGTTCTGGGTCTGGGTGTTTATGTATTCGTCTTTGTGTGTGTCTATGGCACCTACGACAAAGGAGATGATCCTACTGTGGAGCTATGAGTGTAGAAAGCGTCTTTATTTTAAGCGTTAATGTTACAAAGATTCATATTAACACCCACCCAAAAATATGAGTAAAGGTGGTGGACTTCACACACCTCCGAGAACTTTTTTTTAAGAAGTCTTGGTGTGTAGGTTTCCTCACGATGTTTTCCTTCACCGAAAAGCAGTGATAAGTAATTTCTAATACGCACCTAAATCAGTGGTGCCTGGGTTTGAACCTCGGACCTCCCGATTGAGAAGGCAAGTTTCTACCATTAGGGAATCACTGCTCTTTTTGAATTATAAGAATAATATTAAGCGCTTCCGTATTTTGCTTTCAAGGTAAGGGTTGGGAGAGTAGGTAATGTAAGGGCTTGTCAAAATTATTATAGTCTTCAAAGGTGCAAGAATCTGTACTCGATCTCAGTCAAGAACTGGCTAGCTGAACCCCACAGCTTCGCCCGCGTTAAAAAAATCGATGTATCGATTGTCCCGAGAGAATAAGATATTTTCCCATAGTAATGTGTACCCTATATGTTAATCCAGAGTATCAGCTAACTCCCTACCAAATTTTATGAAAATCGCTCCAGCCGCTTAGACGTGAAGAAGTAACAAACGTGCACACTCACAAACTTTTTGTCTTCATAATATTAGTATGGTATGGTATGGTATGGTTACTTGGTGAATTTATGTAAAATGCACATTTTAGTCGCCTATGTCAGAAAGAGGTTTTGCGAGTCTATGTGTGAACATATTTAAGTATGTTAGTATGTCCATTCCCTAATCTGATCTACAGCTGACAGAATAATAATATACATACATACAAATGTGAATTCAAATAAATTTACTTTGTAACGAAAGAAAATTTTATCAGGATTACAGACTAACTACTTAATTCAGAATCTTAAGAGCTTTAATTTTAAATTGTTCCTTTAAAAAAAACATGCACGCTTTTTACACTCATAGCCCCACACTAAGATTTTCTCCTGTGTCGTGGATACCATGGACACACACAAAGATGGATACACAAACACCTAGACCTAAAACAGGAATCTAAACTCATCATTCAGATACCTGTCTGGCCGGGAATCGAACCCGGAACCCACTGCACGTCGGAGCGGTATGGTAACCGATCCGTCACGCAGGTTGTCCTTATCGCTTAGTCTGCTTCGTTCCCAATACCTTCCAGGGATTAAGGACACTAACAAAACTGGTGCCTGAAGCCTAAAGCCTTGAACATAGATTCAGAAGCTTTTCCGAATGGATGCGGTTTCTTTTGTGCGGAAATGTTAAATTGTGGGATTTGGCTTCAATCTCAACCATACCTTATCTTTTTTATTGGAATGTTTCCGATCGGTTTGCGGTTGGAGTCGAATAGTAGGAAATGGCCAAATACGAGTCGAATTCCTAAAAGAATGGTTCCGTACAAACATTTTTTCGTGTTTTTTAACAATATGAGTATCAAATGAATACTAGTAAATAAAGCATTACAAAATTATATATATTTAACACTTTTATATAGCAATTTTGTCACAAACCCCGAAAAATTGATAAAAATTAATAAATTGTCAATATGTATATTTTACAAAATATGCGATTGCAAAGCTAATTTTTGGCAGTCTGTTTATTTTTATCTGATTGAAGTAGCAAAGGAACATGCTGTCCACCTGATGGTAAGTGGTGACTGCCACTCATGGACGTCTGTAAGCAACTTCATATAGAACATGGGTTCTATCTGAAGCCAATCACAGATGCGTTGCTACTTCCGAGGACTATGATGGTTGCCTCATGTGAAAGTGTACCGGCAACCACGCCCTTCCATCGAAACGCAAGAAAAGCTTCACGCTAGAAATAGGTGTGGCGGTGGTACTTCCCCGGTCGAAATACTCTGGTTCTACCACCTAATGTTTTCGTCTTCATTTCTCGGGTTTCGTTTTCATAATAATTACTAGTTCTTTACACTAACATACAGTGTAATGTCCATCAATTCGCACTTGGCCAGCGCGGTGGGCTATAACCTATAACTCTCTCATTCTGAGAGAAGACCCGTGCCCATCAGTGAGACAATAATGGGTTGACAACACACACAGTGTAATCGGGCAACTATTCATTGTTAGTTTCCAATATTCCTTCTTATCCATTACCTATGAATAATTGAAACTACAAAAGAATTATCAGTTCGACGTAATACAATATGAATACCTAGACGAGACGCTTATTAAATTATTAATTAAGTTACTCGGCCGTTACCAGGAATATTATTACAAGATATTATTAGTCGCCTTCAGTTTACTTTGAATAAAGTTAACGATTTTAGCCTCTTCAAGCTAAAATTATATGATCAAATGAAACAGATTTTGTCGTAAAGTAATATAGAAGATTGGGTTATTTCCGCTTTGTAAAGTGTCTTTATGTTGAAGCATTTGATGAGCATTCGAAAATTTCTACGGTATATGTATTAAATAAATCGTTATAAAACATTAATTCCAATAAATTAGTTAATCCAAATTATTCCAAAAAAACAGTTTAAAACAACTTCCTACAATTTAATCACTGTAGTAGTGATGAAATTGTAGGAAGTAAATTTCATCACTGGATTTCGCAGGCGTTATATTTCAATGTAAGTCCTGTGACACATGTCAGAATGAGTCAATTCAAATGATTTCTATGATATGTCATATGGATTACCAGTCAAGCCATAACGGCTATGGATCATAGAAAATATATATGCAGTAGGTAGGTAGGTAGTATTTTTCGAGCGTATGTCACTCGAAAAATACTACCCTTCTTCAGAGCGCAATAAGTTGAGTAAAAACTGATTGAGCAGTGACGGCCTTTTCTTTTTTTTCTCGAGGGGGAAACCTTCAAAAGGTACCCGACACCGTGGGAGCGACGCAGGGTTATGTGGGATTTTTACCGCGCTAAAACCCACCCGGTGGCCGCCCTCGGCGCTAAAAAGGAGGACTCCGGGATCTCGAAACGACTTCAACCGGAATCCTCCGAGCGCGTTGCCCCATCGGGCTCCTCCTAGATGAGCGGCTGGGCCCACCGCTCCGTCTAGTCTTTACGACGGTTAGCAACCACACATACCACCATCCTTCCCGGGATTGCCTGACTGAACGGTTCGAGCTCCCACTCTAGCCGTCTGTAACCCTGGAAGCCCCTTTTAGTCGCCTCTTACGACAGGCAGGGGATGCCGTAGCCCTATTCTGATCCCGGAACTACAGGGACGGAGCAGTGATGGCCTACTGGTTGAAACTTGCCCTTTCAATCAGAAGGTCCGAGATTCAAACCCAGGCACGCACCACTGATTTATGTGCGTATTAGAAATTAATTATCACTGCTTTTCCGTGAAGGAAAACATCGTGAGGAAAAGTTCTCGGAGGTGTGCGAAGTCCACCAGTTCGAACTTGGCCAGCGCAGTGGACTCTGGCCTAAATACTCTTTCATTTTGGGAGAGGACCCAGGTGCAGCAGTGGGACAATAATGGGTTGTACCCAAAAAACTGTTTAAAAATAATGCATACCATGTAAAAAGAAAATATCTATTGACATTGATAAGTATTCATGTTACATTTCGGCGAATTTCAAGCCTAGTTTATTAAGTTTTATTTGCGGTAGAATTTCAATCACATCGACGGGCAATTAGTTTGAAACACAACGCTCAAAAATCAAGTCGATTACACCTGTAGTAGATGTATCACTTAGCATTAATTTATTATACTTGCTTATTATAGTATGTTGTAGTGTATATCTTGTTGGTGTGACGAATAAAATAAATAAATAAAACATAAGCAGTTACAACGTAACGGGTATAGATATAAACATATCTTAATTCGTTAGCTTGTCGAGTTTTCGCAAACAATCTGACAAGCGTCCTAATAAAATTTAATTATAAAAGCATATTTAATTCAACATAAAGTTGTTACAAGGACTCGCAAGCTGGTATCTACTGGCACTGTCGATCATTTTAACGAATAACTTTTAGAAGGACAAATCATATTTCAACTTTAAGGTAATAATAGCTAAGTTTCCGAAAAAGTTTATTTCAAATATAAATCTGTATAGTGAAATAAATGTCTATATTCTTCGAGCAGTGATAGCCTAATGGTTGAAACTTGCCCTCTCGATCGGGAGGTTCGAGGTTCAAACCCAGACACGCACCACTGATTTTCTAAAATTATGTGCGTATTAGAAATTAATTATCACTGCTTTTCGCTGAAGGAAAACATCGCGAGGAAACCACACACCCGAGAGTTCTTTAAAAATAAAAGTTCCCGGAGGTGTGTGAAGTCCACCAATTCGCACTTGGCCAGCGCGGTGAAATATGGCCTATAACTCTTTCATTATGAGAGAAGACCCGTGCCCAGCAGCGGGACAATAGTGGGTTGACGACGATTCTTCGATTACAAAAAGAAGGAAACTAGATTCTTGCCGAATCTTCCCAATTGAGGTCGTATTCTTAAACACACTTATCTATATTCAATTGTACAGTGCCATCTAGTATTGAGCAACAATACTGTTTCCAATATTGTATGTATCCTACAGAATTGCACTTCTAACCAAATTTCCCTAATAAAGCACATGTGTACAGAGAAACAGATATCAAAAACGAAACAAGAAGCAATTTGATTTATGAAAGTTCGGGTTCCGTAGCAATGTTTGTACGATCTGCCCGCCCCAGATAAGGCAGTGTAATAAAAACAGAAACTTCGTGTTATTGTATGGACTTGTATTTGTATTGCGGAGAATCTTTACGAGAACCTGATTAAATAGAAACGAGCCTGAAGAAACGTTTTCGTTGTTAATATACGTTTTTAATTAGTTCTTCAGCTATTTATACTAATTTTAAGTTACATGCGACGTAAACCTATTTATTTTCATTTATTGAATAGGCAATAATATATAGAACGAGTATGGTTCGCATTGAAGGTACCATCGTACATACATATATCTTTTTTTGTTCTCGAGGGGGAAACTTTCAAAAGGTACCTGACGCCGTTGGACCGACGCAGGGTTATGTGGGATTTTTACCGCACTAAAACCCGCATAATAAAATCCACATGAGGTGGTCGTCCTCAGCGCTACAAAGAAGTCTCTGGGATCTACAAAGGAACGCAACCATAATTCTCCGAGTGCGTTGCCCCATCGGGCTCCTCTCAGATGCGCGGCCGGGGTCACCGTTCCGTTGAGTCTTTACGACGGTATGCGACCACACATACCGCCGTTCTTCCCGGGATTGCCTGGCTGGACAGTTCAAGCTCCCACTCTAGCCGCCTGCAACTCCGAAAGTCACTTTTAGTCGCCTCTTACGACAGGCAGGGGATACCGTGGCCCTATTCTGATCCCATTCACTATTTTTCTGTTCGCTCGTAGGACCGATAACCGATGGGGAAGGAAGGTCCTCGAGTGGCGACCATAGAACGGTAGGAGTGGCGTCATTTAGGGGAGGCCTATGTCCAGCAGTGGATCTCACAGACCTGATGGATTAAAATTTGTTTTATCCTATAAACTACAAGTATAAACGACGTAAACAACCTCACTTGTAACCGAAAAAGACTACCTAAAAGTTAATGTTAAATAAATTTTAGTAAAGCACTCCGATTTTCAAGAACACGTAATGTGAGTATGTTTCACATTTACCTGAAGTCTAGATGCCTACTGAAATAACTTTGGTTAAATCTAAACCCTGAATACCTCAGAACATCAAGTCTACATTACTTATTTGTAAATTAATATGAAAATCCATTAGCTTAAGCTTAAGCTAAAGTTGCAGTTTCGTTTGACAAATTCTGGAAAGCAGACTGTGGACATTAATCGTATGTGAACTAAAGTTGGAAGTGGTTAAGCAAAGTTAGTTTTATTAGGGGTCTGTCGTAACTCGTTATGTTATTGTAACAAACCTTAATTAATTAATTTATTTAATCATCTTCACTAACATTACAGGAAGCCTAATTCGTTTGTAGATATAGTCAAATGTGTAAGTATACATATATGGATTACTTATAATATTCATTTAATTATCATTATTTAAAATTTGAACAATTTAACACCTGCCAATATTTACTTATTATTAGATAAAATCAAATTAATAAATATTCTCATCCGCCGCCTTTTCTCTGAAGCAGGTGCAAATTTTTAAAATGTAGTTGGCCCGGCGAACTTCGTTCCGCCTAAATAATGTTGACTTTATTAATTAGGGATGACTGAGAGTGTTATAATATAATCAGAAAGCTTCAATCTGCTAAGCTATCGAGAGTTACACGTGTTACTGTGAGTCAACTATAAAAGATAGACATATGCTGTCGTGGGATATTTTTTATATAATTTTAAGGAAAACATTTCCGTCATACATGATTTCTGTATAGCTTTAACCATTAAGGTTACACACGCGACAGAAGCTAAAAAAATTGCAGCGTAATGAAAAGTATACTATAACCAGCTTAGGAGTATGGAAAATAATTGTAGCAAGTTTCGTTAAAATCCGTCTAGTAGTTTTTGTTTTTATATCAGTTATACAGACACACACATTTTACTGATTGTATTTTTTACTTAGAGCTTATGTATACATATGTACAAGATAATAAGTATATTTATTTCATAGCAGGCTCAACATCTAACAAAATTGTAAACATAATACAAACATGAATTTAAATAAAAAGCTTGTAACAAAAAATCTATCAGGCTTACAGTCTAAATACATATTCCGGAATTTTAAGAACTTTAATTTTAAATTCTTCCTTTATCGCTTAGTCTTAGTCCTAATAAAACCTTCCAGGGATTAGAGTCACTAAGAAAACTAGCCTAAAGCCTTGAACGAAGACTTAGAAGCTTTTACGAATGCAGTTTCTTTTGTGCGGAAATGTTAAATTGTGGGATTTGGCTTCAATCTCAACCATACCTTATCTTTCTTATTGGAACCTTTGAGAATCGGAGAAAATGACCAGATCAAGTCGGATTCGTGGGAGGACGGTTCCGTAGATTTTTTGTGATTTTATTTATTCATTACATGTAACGCCAAACAAACATCACAGATTATAATTATCTTATGCCCTTATTTAGCTACAGAGAGTTTGGATATACCTGCCAGCCTTTTTTTTTCTTTGACTGAAGAAACAAACGAACATGCAGTCCACCTAAAGGTAAGTGGTCACTGCCGCCCATGGACATCTGCACTTAACTTCATACAGAACATGGGTTCTACCTGAAGTCAATCACAGATGCGTTGCTACTCCCGAGGACTAAGATGGTCCCCTCATATAAAAGTGTGCCGGCAACCACACCCTTCTATCGAAACGTAAGAACGTCCTAAAATATCCTATCCAGAAAATAGGTTTCTATCCTTCCCAAACATTTATATACTTTATACTGATATTAAAGAAGCCTTACCTTAGACCGGCCCCGGACTCGTTTGCCGTTATTCAGCCTTAGCCACGCGTCCCACCGGTGGCGGTACACGGAGATAGTGTTCCACCTGCCAAGACGCACGGGTTCTGGTGATCGGAGGATACCAGCTCCACTCCCACAGTCGAATCTGGAATAAGATAACTTTTTAATTCTTTCTACAATTATAACATAGGATTTCCAGTGTTTGTCTAATAATATTCATCAGTTTATCAGTCTATCAAGGCTCACTTTTGGGTATAGGCTTCTTATTATTGGTAGTTCTAGTAGTTGGGTCTTTTGATTCTAGAACTTTCCTTGTCACTTTTAGGTTAACAATCCAACTGATAGGTTATCAGTCGACCTGTGTATCTCTGCCTAAACGTTGAGGTTCTATATCACAGAAGTAGCAAATCATGTACTTATGAAGTAGTAAATCATGGTCACGTACCTATCTAAGTTGCAACTATCATCCATTCACATCTATAAATAATTTCATATCGAACACATATTCTATCTGAATCCTATCACAGATACATTTGTTACTTCAGAGTAGTACACTCAAATGCAAGTTCTTTTTTCTCTCTCTCACTCTCATCAACCCATTATTGGCCCACTGCTGGACACGGGTCTTCTCTCAGAATGAGAGAGTTTAGGCCATAGTCCACCGCGCTGGCCAAGTGCGAATTGGTGGACTTCACACACCTCCGAGAACTTTTTTTTTTTTTAAAGAACTCTCGCGTGTGTAGGTTTCCTCACGATGTTTTCCTTCACCGAAAAGCAGTGATAATTAATTTCTAATAAGCACATAAATCAGTGGTGCGTGCCTGGGTTTGAACCTCGGACCTCCCGATCGAGAGGGCAAGTTTCAACCATTAGGCTATCACTGCTCTAAGTTTTTATTAGACCGAAATAGCAAACAAGCGACATGGACATCCATTACACAGTATAAATATGGTACAGTATGGAAACTAAGCAATGAAATAACTACCTACACTCTATTGAAGCAATAGGGTTGTCGCTATATATTGTTTTCGTAATAGTTTTATTATTATGATACTTAGTTTGAAATACGGAAAATAGCTTAATATTATTTGATAGATATTTGGAAAACCATTACATAAAAAATGCTTTATTCTTCATAAATTACAAATTATTCACTGAAAAATATATTATTTTGCAACGACACGTCCGGAGTTCTTTATTATTAAATTTTATAGCGTAAAAAAAACAAACCACGCAATATACTAGTGGCATTTTTAAAAAGATCGTGGAAACAAATAGCAACATGACCACTCGTTTTGACGAGACACTCACTACTGAAGCACCGCGAAAACCCCTTAGCGGCCTTGTCGATGCGATGTTTGTGTGTGTTGCCATTTTCAAACGCTTGTAGGCAGTTTCCATACTGTTCCTAATATCTCTACTGTGTCCTTCAGCTGCTTTATAAAAAACAGGTTCTACTAGAAGCGAAAAACAGGTGCATTGCTACTCGGTGGGACAGAGATGGTCGCTTCATGACATTGAGCCTACAAACTCCTTTACACTGAAACGCAAGCTAACCCCCACAAAAGTCGCTAGCTTTTAAGTTAAATTCAATTGAAGTAAACATTATATATATTTATCAAAACTAGTTCACTCGTCGCAACGGTCGAAATTCGACCGCAATTCAACTCAAAAACTAAATTTGATATTGTCCAAAAATTCCTAAATTCAATTTTTATTAGTTTTCAATTTTATCAGTTATTTTAATACACTCGAAAGGTGAAAAGAGGTTTAAGTAACAAAGCTGCATTAAAAATCAATAACGGGTATTTCGACAAAGATTCCTGACATTTTTGACGATCTGTGTTTTCATATGTTGAATGTTTAATTTCGTTTATTATTTATGTGTTTGTGATAAATGCACGGTAGTTTGTGTTATGTGTTTTTATTGATTTTATGTTATATGCATTATTTGAAAAAATGTTAACATTCTACAATCCTTCTTACGTCCACTATATACGTGCAGAAGTCATACTAATCCGTCCGAGGCATATTATTTAAATATGCACCACAAGTTTTTGCTTCACGTTTTAATATATAGATAATAATAACGCATTCATGGTCACATGCATACACACAGACACGCATGAACGCATGAAGGCACGCACACACATATGCACCAACGCGTACACAAACACACTAGTGATGTAACAAATGTTATTATTTGATATTCGCGAATGTTGTTTATAGAAGACTAGCAGAATCGACGCGACTTCGTTCGCGCAGACTATAATGTAATCTATCCAACCATTATATTTATTGTTTTATTATTGTTTTATTCTATTATCAATAGGTATTACAGTGTATGCAATGAAAAAAAATTTGAGCAAAATCTTTGACACTTTGAATCACATTACTCAAGTTTTAGCAAAGACGCCTTATTTAATCTAGTAATAAAAATAGCCTGTTGCTCAGGGATAATGTAGCATTCTAGTGGTGAAACATTTTTTAAATCGGTTCAGTTTTTAAGTTAATTTATGACAAACATACAAAAATACAAAAATACAACATTTTCCCCTTTATAATATTAGTATAGAAGTATAGATAGTATTTCTGACTACACAATAACTTAGGAATAAGCTTCATATTGCATCATAGTTGCATACAAACTTGAATGATTGTTGTTTCAGCACTAAGATTGTTTCCTCAAGCGGCTGGATGTATTCAAAGTTAGACGTTGCTTAGAGAAGCGAGTTTAGCGTTAAAATTAGTATTAGTAGTAGAAACAATATAATATTCTTATATTATGTTGTTTCTATGTATATTTATGAAGGTGGTAGAACCAGCGTAATTTGACCGAGGAAGTACCAACGCCACACGTATTTCTAGCGTGAAGCATTCCTTGCGTTTCGGTACACTTTTGAGGCGACCATCATAGTCCTCGGGACTAGCAATGCTTCTGTGATTGACTTCAGATGGAACCTATGTTCTGTATGAAGTTGATTACAGGCGTACATGGGCGGTAGTGACCACTTACCATCAGGTGGACTGCATGCTCGTTTGCTACTTCAGTCAGATAAAAAAATAAACCTAAATTGAATTATACTCTTGCAATCAAATCTTTTAATGGTGGTAGGACCAGTGTAGTTCGACCGGGGAAGTACCACCGCCACACCTATTTCTAGCGTGAAGCAGTTCTTGCGTTTCGATAGAAGGGTGTGGTTGCCGGCACACTTTCACATGAGGCGACCATCATAGTCCTCGGGAGTAGCGACTCATCTGTGATTGACTTCAGATGGAACCTATGTTCTGTATGAAGTTGATTACAGGCGTCCATGGTCGGCAGTGACCACTTACCATCAGGTGTACTGCATGCTCGTTTGCTACTTCAGTCAGATAAAAAAATAAACCTAAATTGAATCTCTTGCAATCAAGGATTCCTTGTAAAGAGGAAACTTTAAAAATCGTTAACAAAAAGCAATTGATCAATTTTATTACCCTCTAAAATCAAGTTAAACCTATCTTATACTCAACTTCTCGAGAACTACGATTTATTTCCCGAGCAAAATTGCTTTGTAAGATTGAACTAAGAGAAATTCAATTTAATCTCACTTAAGCTTCGGGATGTATGAACTTTTATGTGATTTCTTTCGCTTGTCTCTTAGAACTAGCTAGTTAAAGATCACGCATGCGGATAATTGTTTAAAATCAAACATAGATCAGTAGTTTTCATGGGAAAGAGTAACAAACATACCTATAATCTTAACTTGTATTTGATCAAATTTGAAATTGACACAAAATCGTAATTTTTCGGTCATTTTTGAAATTTTTTGCACTGCTGTGATCATCTTGCTAATATCTAGGTGCCCATATAATTTTTTTTTTTAAATTTTCCATAGTTAATTTTTTTTTTAAATCTTACAAACTTTATAATATTAAGAATGAAGTATGATCAGCGTGGATGATTACGGCCTAAATGAACGGTCATGAATCTTTTCGACGACAAAGCTCAAATTGTGGCTAACATCGTGGCTTACATCGTGGCAAATAACGATAGGCTGCATTTCGACATAGTTTCTGTAATTTGAGCAATTTGCAAACGATCGTGAAGAAAATTTGTTAACAAAAAAATTGTCCGCAAGAACATTCGATGGCGAAAACACGCCGTAACGTGAGTTAAAGAAAATAATAAGTAGGTGAAAATTACAAAAGTTACAAAATATGGTCTTTTCAATCTCATGTCTGTCTCACTGAGTCTCACATAATTGTTGGTTATCGTACTAAGTTCCTTACCGCGCGTTACGGCGGAGGCAAGATGGAAAAAATTCAGACGAAAAGTTGTCACGAGTTCGACACTTTTTGCTATAGTGTAGTAAGCCGCACGGCGTGCGCATGTTTCTGTCTCTCTCTCTTTCTCTCATAGAAAGCAAGCCAATTATTTTCGTTTCGTCTTTCTATTTTGCTTTGAAAAGTTGAAATTGTATATTATGAATCAAACAAACAAATGAAATCCACTTGATAGTAAACGGCCATTGCCGCCTTTGGACATATTGGATTTGGGTCTAACCTGAGGCTTTGCTGTTGCTACTCCCGAGGACTAAGATGGAACTCGGATGTTTCTCTTACAGCAGAAATAAGTGTGATGGTGGTGCTTCCGGAGGTACTTATAACAGTGATACTGCTATACTGGTATAAATTCCAATTTTATGAGTCACTCCTGACAATTAATTTGGTACCGAGGCTTGCCATAAGTGGCGGTGGAACCCCGAGTGTTAAACTATAGGGTTGTACTACCTTTAAATGATGGGTAGATGCAAGATAATATTCCCAGTTACCCCATAATTGCTCCAGTAACTTAATAAGTTGGAAGCTGGTCCGCGAATCAACCGCCATTGTCAGCAGCGGCCATTGTTTTCATCAACAATCAATTTCGCTTTAACGCCATTATTTACGAAATTTGCATCACAAAGCCTGTCTGTTAATATTGGGATGTTGCAGTCTCTTTATGAAGATCGATTGGGATGCTTAAAAGACCGACTTTTTCAAGTCCCACGGCTGGGCATGACTCTTCAAAATTTGGGAGGTTTGAATTATTTTCATTCATAATTTCAACTCATTAGAAGCAAAGATGTTTTCTTCCCACTTTCATATGCGACAATGTTTGTACTCGTAAGTAGCACTGCATAATTTAATTGATTTCAGATAGAACCTATAGTCATAATGAAGTTGCTTACAGATGTCAATGGGTGGCAGTAACTAACTAATATCAGGTGGACTTCTCGCTTGTTAATAAGAAAAGGACCAGCGTTGTGGAATTTCGCAGCTGGGGATGACTCCAAAATTTTGAGATTTTGAAGCTATGTTTCTGTCAGATAATTTAGAATATTAATTACAGATTGCTATAGACGGCAGTGGTCCTTTATCATCAAGTAGGCTGCATCCCTATAGGGGTAACGCGCTCAATATAAATCGATTGTGCTCCATTTGAAACTTCTCCTATACGTAGCGCCGAGGAAGTACACCGAAAGGGCTTTGGTATCGTAAAAAAATGCAAAATTTTTTGCCTGCTCGTTTGCTTCTACATTAAAAAAGACATGATGTGACGATGACCTCAAAAATCACCATTACACCTACTTATCCCCTTTATACAACATATTCACCCTCATTCACCCTTTTATTGTCTTGTCCATTAATTCACCTCCAATGACCAATTTTCAATTCATTACTTTACACGCTCACCCGCAAGATGGCGGCCGTTATCGCTTTTATATTGTTTTAATCCCAAAACCGGTATTCACAGCGGTCTTTGTAGGCTGTTGTTTTAGGGAGTATTGGTTAATCGAAATTTTATTATGTATTCTCCCGTTTTTATGAGCTCATTTACGAGTTAATGTTTATATGCGTGGTATTACAATGATTACTTCAATACGAATTCGGTTTTAATTATGAAAAACAATATTTAAGTATGTTGTATTTACTTGTATTAAAGCTTGTGGTTTTAAAAGCTACCCAATTCCAGTTATTTATGAATACAAAAAGGGTTAATGTTTTTTTTTATAACATGAAAGTTGCCAACTCCACTGTTGATCTTAGGGCCAGGGGCCATTGCCACCCAATGGCATCTGTAATCTACCCCAGATACGATTAATCTTGCTTGAGGTAAGCTACAGCTGCGTTCCTACCCCCGAGGGCTAAATTGGAACGCCTGGGATAAGTATCTCCTTATCATCTCCTTTACACCAAATCATTTGGTTAACAGACCATTTAATTAACAGACCAGTTCGACCGGGGCAGTACCACCGCTACACCTATTTTCAGAAGAAATTTCGTGAAACATATCTTGCCTTTCGCTGGAAGGGTGTGGTTGCCGGCACACTGTTACATGAGACGGTTGAACTACACTGGTTCTACCACCTTTTTTTCTTTGTTTACGAGGTAAACCTTCAAAAGGTACTCGAAACCGTGGGAGAGACGCGGGTTATGTGGGATTCTTAACGCACTAAAACCCCCCCGGTGGCCGTCCTCAGCACTGCGTGCAGGACTCCGGGTCTCCAACGGAACACAACCGGCGTCCTCCGAGCGCGATGCCCCTTTCAGGCTCTTCCCTGGTGGGCGTGAAACGCTCACCACACCTTCTGGTGCGGCGTGCGATCCGACATGCCGACGTCCTTCCCGGTGTTGCTTGACTGGACGGTTCGAGCTCCCACTCTACTCGCCCGCAACCCCGGAAGCCCCTTTTAGTCGCCTCTTACGACAGGCAGGGGATACCGTAGCCCTATTCTGGTTCCAGAACTGGTTCTACCACGTAGCAAAATTTTGAGCTCTTTAAAAATTAACAAACTTCCCTCTGTATTTTTCTGAGAATTAGTACAAAATTTAATATCGCACCTGTTCCGGTAACCTAATCAAACACGAGCTACCCAAACAACCCGGTTCATGCTACGTTAAATAGATTATTTGATTAAAACTAGAGGAGCCTTTGTTAGCTAAATCTGTGTTGATAGATAAAATTTTGGGTATCTGTATAATCATTTTATTAAGATAGTGAGCTTAGTATATTGACCTTTGTCAAAATATAATATCACTAAGCAGTTAAGTTTACCCGGATCTTAGGTAATAGATCTTAGGTAATAGATTTTGAGAAGTAGTGTCTTAGAAATTAATTATCATCGGCTTTGACGGAGAAGGAAAAATAATGTTCTAAGAAAAACTAAAACTCACCTTACAGTTGGAGAGAAATCTTTACCCAAACAATTAATACGACGTCTTGTTTTATTTTTATTGGGCGTATAATAGCCTTACTTGGTATGGTTTTGCTGGGAAACTGCTCGGTAAAAACTATACAAATATACTTTTTTACCGTTGTTTGGTGATAACCCCAGACTACATTCAAATCTTCGAACGAAAATTCCGACGAAACTACATAAAATACTTAACCCGAGGCTACGACCAAAACTTCGGATTACGTACACGATGTCATTGTGTATCAGAGACATGTTTAAAATTTGAAGCAAATTTTGTGACGAAATTACGGACGATACTTCGGTCAAAGCCCGAAACTATGACCAAAAGTTCGGATCACACAGCGTTGGCACACATTTACCTGATTTTCACATGCCCGTTCCTCAGCAATAGCGAGAGGTAGTCCCCAGACAGGTCGTCATGGTTTCCGGTGAGCAGCAACATACCTCGTATCCGCTCCGGCCGCGCGCGGAGACTCAAGAGGACGCGCCCGTACGCGCCGCGTATCGCTTAGCGTTAGCATTACTTGAGTTTGAGTACCATTTTTCAGTAAAAACGCGAGAAGATCAGTACTTTCCGCGGTTAGCAGTAACATGCTTACTTTAAGGCTCATTTTAAACGACATTCGGGCATCAGATATGTTTCAAAATTCAAGCAAATCTTCGGGCGAAATTATGGACGAAACTTCGACCGAAATTTCGGATTACACAACGTTGACATACATATTTTTTACAAATTTACCTTAACTCCACATGGCCGTTCCTCAGCAACAGCGCGAGGTAGTCCCCAGACAGGTCGTCATGTTCCCCGGTGAGTAGCAACACGCCGCGTGTCCGCTCCGGCCGCGCGCGGAGGCGCAAGCGGACGCGCTTGTACGCGCCGCGTAGAGCGTGGAGTGCCAGCCATGACGTGCCGGAGAAACGCGGTGTGGATATCTTGGGTTCTGTGGAGAATATGCTAAGTTTAACGAACGTATAGACTTGAAAAGTAAAAGTTACTGCCGCTACTACCGTTTGACGAACCGCGTGGCAGATCGGTTACCATACCGGTCAGACGCGCAATAGGTCCCGGGTTCGATTCGAGGCCAGACAGGTATCTGAATGATAAATTTAGATCCATGTTCTGGATCTGGGTGTTTGTGTATTCGTCTTGTGTGTGTCCATGGTACCTACGACACCGGAGAAAATCCTAGTGTGGGGCTATGGGTGTAGAAAGCGTGTTATATTTATTCCTAGTATATTAGTTTTTTATAGAAGTTATATTTTTTGATTGAATTACTAAACGCATTGAAGTTAAATTGGTTAAATTTAAAAAAACCTTTTGGCATTACATTTATTTTTACAGTCAATTCTCTACCATAGACACCATGCTATACTATGGATATACACAAAGAAACCAGAACAAGAATCTGAATTCATAGTTTAGATATCCAAGCTAGCCAAGAATCAAACCCGGAATCCACTGCGACCGGTATGGTAACTACTCCGCGACACGGCTTGAGAGGTATTAAAATTAACAAATTTATTTTAATAAATACATGACCCAATAATGGTTAATAGGTACGCGAGCCCAACTCACACTTGGCAGCTTTTATCTAACCACATCACTTATCTAAAACGTTACTGTTGGTGCCATTATCATTCTAGCGACTTGTTTAATTGCTAAGATAACTGCGACCTTTCCTCAAGGGGTAGCTTGGAAAGGGTTGGAAAGATCGTAACATTTTACTGAATTTCTATTAGGTTTGCATGCCTCCTCGTAAGTAATACTTTTCCTGTTACATCGCTGGAAAGTTTCATGTCAATTCTGTTGATTTGTTTTCTGTATTATTTAGCGAATACGTAGTTTCGAGAATGTTTATATTTTAAATTTATATATGTAGCAATATTGCCCGTGTTTTTTTTTACATCACTACATATAAAACAAAGTTTAAAACAAAATTGCTTCTGGCTGTCTGTTCCTATGTATGCTTAGATCTTTAAAACTACGATACAAATTTGAATGCAGGTATTTTTAGTAGATAGTGTGATTCATCAAAAAGGTTTTTATGTATAATACGTGTTTAATATAGTGGAGAAACACTGGTAATTTTAGATTTTTTACTTTTAGGGGCTGCAGTCCTTTGGAGGTCCCGGAGTTCTCTTCATGGCGCCGAGGACGGCCACCGGGGGGTTTTAGTGCGGTAAAAATCCGACATAACCCTGCGTCGCTCCCACGGCGTCGGGTAACTTTTGAAGGTTTCCTCCTCGAAAAAAAAAAGCCGAAACGAAGTTCGCCGAGTCAACTAGTGTAGAATAATCAAGAGCCCACGAAAGTTTCACTTGGGGTTAGCGAAATTTCGTGACTGTTTAATATTATAAATGCTGAAGTTTGCGGGGATATATGTTTTTTTGTCTTTTACGCATAAAAAAATATTCAGGTATCCGGTTAAAATAAATTCAGGCATCTACTATACAAACAATAAAGTTAAAACCGCTGAGTCTCTTGCCGGATCTTCTCAGATAAGGTCGTGTTCTTAACCGGTGGAAGTAAAGAAGAATATATTGTAACTGACAGTTTGTGAATGCCCTTGTAAAGACATTTCACTTCATATCAATCTTTATCGTTGGTACAAACGTATAATAAAAAGTTAACGAAAAACATTTACACTAACTTTTAAACGCCAACATTTTCTTTCGCCAACATTTTTGAAGAGGTAAGAAACCGTTATACTTTCAACCCTTCCTCCTTACTTACGTAACTAAGTTAGGCTACGAAACTATGAGTCTAGTACGTTACGTATAACCTTAATATTACAGTCTAAACACAGGAAGGTACAAACCACCATATTGGACCACATCCGGCCGCGCTCCGTCCAATGTATTCCTAGCTATAAATTGGAAATAAATCATATTTTTCGATATTTTCCTCTATTTTAGATTAGATGGTAGTCCATATAATACAGCTAGTGCTGTTACTCGCGATTTTGTCTGCGTAAGGGACAATATTTACAACTATAGTGGATATAACCAATATTTTTTAATTTGATGGTTATTAATCCACGGGCATCTGTAAGCAACTTCATATGGAACAAGCTTTCTATCTGAAGTCAATCACAGATGTGTTTTTTGTCCCGTGGACTAAGATGGTCGCCTCATATAAAAAAGGCGGATACCACACCCTTCTACTGATACGAACGAAATTCACGCTGGAAATAAGTGTGCGGTGTAAAAAATAAATTTCCAATTTCACATTAAACATTATTTTTTATGATTCTATTGGCAAACTACCTTACAGTGTATCTGATATTAAATGGCCCTGATATTAAAAATATGTAGCAGTGCTTATCTTATCGTGCATAGCTTCTCATTGAAAATGTTTTATTTTTTTTGTGGTTTACAACATCCGTCTAACATAATTAGAGACCTTGTTTTTACATTATCTACTGTTGTTATTGAAAATGTTAGCACAGATAAGCTAAACATATTACGAGTACAGAAGAATTTTTCTAATTTCTGAGCATTGCATTATAGATTTTGACCCTCGATAACGCTTAATAGAACTTAGGCACGCGGCATTTCACGATTCTTATTAGGGGAGAGTAGTAGGGGAGTAGTAATCGAAAATGTGGGAAAGTTTCTTGTACATACAGCCGGGGTAAGATGTGAATAATAGGAACAAGAAATTATGTTGAGTATAAAGAGGGATATTAATACTGAAGGTATTTTTCTTTTATAATGTGCATACACTAGTCACAAAATTTAAGGTATATGAAATAAATCCATTTTTTTCGGTTTATTTTCAATAAGCTGAAACTCTGATTAAAATGATCGCACAGCACATAAAAATATCATCCTTGAGCGAAGAGACATCCGAAAACTACCAAAACAAAAAAAAATCTTATCTAAAAAAGGTCGACGGGCTACAATTTTTTTTTTTTCATATTTCTTCTTAAATCTTTTTTTAGGAAATTTAATGCGCTTTAATTTGAGGCATTTAAAAACATGGTATATGATGATTTGCCGTGGAGTATCGTCATTAAAAGCAAAAAAGTACTCTTAAAGTTTGGCAATCATTTATTGATTGTCTAAGTTAAAAAGTACTTTTGAGAATTATGATCGTACAAGAAATCGAACGAGGAATTTGAAAATTGCACAATATTTTCTATGGGAAATTAAGCACGATTTATGCCGAAAAAAATCATTGAAAACTTTGACTGAAAAAAGACAAAATTTCGCATGAACAAGTTGATTTGATTCTATACAGATATTTTCATACGCACATACGTTACAAAAGAAACATATTTTTCTTTGATTTTTTTTTATTTTATATACACATCACGAACTGCCTTGAATTTCCTATGTACCCCGCATAAGAAATAATTGGACCGGCATATTGGAGCATTGTGTTCGATATAAAAAAATATAAAAAATACTGAACAAATCTCAACGAAATGTACATACGAGTATAAGCAAAGTTTCAACAAATCGATTTCGATTTGAAGTTCGATCGATGAATCGATTTGAGTTTACGAATTTACTCACACTTGGAAGATTTGACCCTCACATACAAACGAACTTAGAAAACATCATAAATAAAAGCTTGGGTTTAAAGATATTTAAATAAATGCTTGAAATGAACATCTAAATATATGCAAGTATTTTTTTTAAATAATTGCAATTCTCTACACTTACAATCATTTCGTACATACGAGTACATACGACAAAAATATATATCAGCAAATATAATTGAAAAAAAAACACAAGAGAGAGATTAGGGTAAAAAAGTGTCTATTTTCAGGGAGATATTTCAAAATTCATCCGGTTATTTGCTTTAAAAATTACACCACCGATTTTCGGTGGAGATAAAATTTATTAAATTCTCAGCACACCTCCAAAATTGGACGCAGTATGATAAAATTGTGAATACAATAGATGGGGTCTACGATGCGTTGTGGGGAGCTGAAATTAATAATAAATTCTCAGTAGGGTGCCCTTTGATATTAGTCGGTTGAGTTGAGGCAGATTTTTAGAAATGCGATTAATGGGAAGCGTATTATATGTTAATGCCACCATAAAATTAATTCTTTTCTCTCTTTATGTTTTGAAATGTAATTTGGGGGACTGAATACAGGACATGGTATATGTATGACGTATTCCCGGAGCGCTATGACATGGGTTTCTTCAAGAAAGGTGCGAAAAGAGCCCTCCTTCAAAGCCGGCGATGCATTGGCGACTCCTCTGTGAATGTCCATAGGCGACGGTGACTACTTTCCATCAGGTAGCCCGTCTGCCTTATCGTTAGGTTAAAGTATGAAAAAAACATGGCCTAAAACAAAACAATCTAAAATTATCAGTGTTCCTCCACTATATTATGCATGTATTATACATAAATACCTTACTCTTGAATCATTCTATCTATTAAAAAACTGCATTATAATCTGTAGCGTAGTTTTAAAGATCTAAGCATACATAGGGACAGATAGCGGAAAGCGAGTTTGTTTTATACTATGTAGTGAAGTAGCAAGGTACCCTTGCTACTTTGTCTATAAAAATGCAGTACGACTAATGGTGAGTAATCATTACTACCCATGGATATCTGAAACCAAATTTATACAGGTAAAGAGTTTTATTTCAAGTCTATCAGATACGTTGCTACTTCCGAGGACTAAGATAGTTGCCGAATATGAAAAGTAGCCGGAAACCACATCCTTTTACAAAAAATCCCCTGAATTTATCAGTTGCTTTTGATTTAAGTAAATTACATGTAGCATTTCATAGCGTGATTCAGGACTTGCAAATGAATTTTACTAACGCCATCTATAAACAACGCCTGGAACCACTAAATATCTAGTAACTAACAAAACATCGATATTTGTATGGGAATGAGAGAGAGCGGTAAAAAGGAGCCTACGCCACTGTCCATCCTCCTAACTATCATATTGATAATATGGATGGAAGTATGCATATGGATTTATTATTATTATTATTCATTTCCATTGTTAAACCCATACATGACGACATAGAGGCAACATATTCAGATGGTGGGAGCTTAGGCCGGCCCCCCACCACGACCGGTTACCCTCGTAGCATAGGACTCTCCAATTTACGCAAGCGGTCGGAAACTTTTATGCAACGTGGGCCACATAGTAGCTATCTGAGGTAAGTGCGGACGCACGGAAGTACCTAGTCCCTAAAATTAGACGGCGAGCACAAAAAAAATACTACAAAAAACCAAACGTCAAGAAAACTTTACAGCGATAAGTAACGATCATTTAGAAATATTGTAGGCAAGAAAAAAACAGTGTTAGAAAAGGCTCGCGGGCCACAGGGAGACACTCGTGGGCCGCGGGTTACCACAAACCAGTGGCAGAGAAAATTTTTCAGAAAAGCAAATCGATATATCAAAAATTTTCACAAATAACGTCGTCGTCGTCAACCCATTACTGTCCCACTGCTGGGCACGAGTCTTCTCTCGGAATGAGATAGCTTAGGCCATAGTCCACCGCGCTGGCCAAGTGCGAATTGGTGGACTTCACACACCTCCGAGAACTTTTTTTTTAAGAACTCTCGGGTGTGTAGGTTTCCTCACGATGTTTTCCTTCACCGAAAAGAAGTGATAATTAAAGTATAATACGCACATAAATCAGTGGTGCGTGCCTGGGTTTGAATCTCGGACCTCCCGATCGAGAGGGCAAGTTTTAACCATTAGGCTATCACTGCTCAATTACAAATAACAATTATAGAAAAGAGCATAGGAAGATCCGCGGGCCACAAAGAGCAAGTCGCGGGCCGCGGGTTACCTACCACTGATTTATACTCAAGAAACAGTTGTCTTAAGCCTACCGTGATATATCTCCCGGATATACGTGTGAGCTAATAAATCCACGTCACTCCAGACAGGAGGAACACGACTTGTGTAATATACAAATGTTATTAGTCATTCCGTTTCATTTCATTGTTTGCACAAAGATCTGGGTAATAATTGTAATTAAATATTTATAATAAACTAAGGGCACGGCGCTCAAATGTATGTGGGGTGGAGCGTTTGATCGCTCCGTTTCGTATCTAGTTTCCGAAAAATATCTAAATTATCAATTATCAATGTCGAAAGTAGCATAATGGTTGATCCTAAGAGGTCCAAGCCCAGTGATGGGACAGTGCGGATTGATAAACAGAAAAAAAAAACACCGAATTAGCAATTTTTTATGCTTCTCCTTATATTAAAACACGCGAGAGCGATTGCCAATTTCTCTAAAAACAGGCAATACTGCCATGTGTTTTACTGACAGTTCCAAATTGTTGGAACTACTTTTATTACACCTTAATATTTCTATATAAATCTATTTAAGGTGGTTGTATAAAATATATGTATTAGGGATTCCGCGTTGAATGGAGATCATTTACATGAATTGAAACAAAAATATGCCCATTAATAAATTTCAATAAAGAAAAACAAAATGTAATACAAAGAGCGAGGAGAAGAGGAGGCGTCCGGCCATAAAATTGTAATAAAATGTCACAGGCTTGTATTTGTGCGTAATTGAATTTAATTTACTTTTATTCGTGGATTAATCTAACATTTGTTGTTGTTGAAAAGTTATTTCATCAATAATCCGTTCCTCGCGATATGCTATTAATTTTTTTTATACCTAAAGTTAGACGCAGTTGCACGGGTAGTTAGAACAAGTTAAGAGAACTAGATGTATGGTATACAGTTAATCTATCATCATGCACTAGGCATGTCAACGTTCCTTCAAGCTAATACAGTTTTTCCGTGACCACGATCCATGCAATTGGATCGAAATATTGGCACTAAGGAAAGGCCAAATCAAATCAAATCAAATATCTTTATTGTGGAAAATAGGTACATGTACAGTTCATAAATTATATATTGTTTGCCGTATTCCGACCACACGGGCATATAATATAATATACAAATATTTATAATTTAGAAAAATCTTACCATTATATTATAATTATTGCATTAAAATTTACATCAGCGGGTCATGGAATTACTAGTCAATATTAATTAATTATCAGAATTATTGTCATTTAAAAATTCATCAATTGTATAATAATATTTGTCCACAAGAAATTTTTATATCACTTTTTTAACATAATAATGTAGTATTGTAAAATAATTTTAGAGCATAATTAAGTATTTAAGTTTATATTTTTAGGACGGTGATGGTTGTTTTTTCGGGTTTAGAATGTTATAAAAAAAAACTGTTAATATCGTAAGGTTCGACCATGTTTTGTGCAGATGTGGGTGCACAAGAACGAGTAGTTATAAGATAGACGTAAAAATAGTTAGACGTTATGATAGTTAGAGGTTAAGAAGTTTGTATAAGTTAGTTGTGATTCCCATCTACAAGATTCACCGGCCTACCAACATCTTAAAGCTGGTGAATACTACAATAATATCTGTGAAGTTGCTTATCGATTTTGGTATTTTATTATATTATTGGTGCTTTTCCAAATATACTTTGTTTAAAAAGATGTATTTTGCACGCTATAGTACATAATTTACCTTTATGTCGAGCTCCAGTATGAATTTCAAATATGTCTTTATTCGTTTTGACAAATACCCGTGTATAATGAATACCCTTTGTTTATTAAAATGTATCAATTCAGCGTTAATGAATGTCTAACACGCTTTCTACACTCATCGCCTCACACTAGCATTTTCTCCTGTGTCGTGGGTACCATGAACACACACAAGACGAATACACAAACACCCAGACCCAGATGAATCTAAACTCATCATTCAGATACCTGTCTGGCCGAGTATCGAACTCGGAACCCATTGTGCGTCAGACCGGTATGGTAACCGTTCCGCCACGCGAGTTGTCATATAATCCAGTACTGTGCTACTGATGGGCTGAATTTTGTCTCAAGATAAGAAAGCTGCCTTACACAATGACGCTCCTTCTGGGTATTCGCACACAGCACACGCCTTCAAAAGGGACAAGAAATAAAAAACAGATGTCATTACGGCTTTTAATAAGTCCATTAAGAAATTATTGACTTTCTCACGTAACTTTGATTTACATCTTCAGACTCCGGCCTATGATAAAAAGAAATATAAAGAGAAAAAGTATTTACGAGACTTTAATTAGATCGTAGCAATCTTCGTGTAAAATGGTAAAACTCGAAGGTGTCCAAATTAATTGAACTTGTTTCTGGAGTGTAATTTATAACGCGTAGCAGTGCTACGATCAGTCGTAGACGTCTACGATAATTAAGTGTACCTATATTCGGGGCAAATTCGATCTGGAATAAATGTAAACAATAAAAATTCCTATGTAGGGTTATCACAAATGCATTTTATATTAAACCAAACTATGCATTAAATTTTCGCGAAGAGATTTAATTAAAAAGAGTTAATTAAATAATAATGACCAATTGCAAAATATAATACGCTAAAACCAGTCAATAATTTATTTTTCATTATAGTCATTGTATTACAAATGATTTTACAACCTTAATTCCATGAAAGGATTTGCAACCTATTATAAGTTACAGATAAAAGTTAATAATAGGTAAAATACAGCCGATAAAACAACAAAAAGTTGTATTCCTCTGCCTGGCAGTAGTTGCTAAGCAACGCTTTGTTTTTAAACATTCCATAACGAATTTGCCCCGTGTATACAAAAGACTCGCGTGGTTTAGTAGACACAATACCGATTTGACACGTAAACGGTTCCCTGTTCTATCCCCAGCCAGATATTTGACTGATGAATTTAGAGTTATGTGTCATCTCCCTTAGCCTAATGGTTGAAAGTTGCCCTTTTGATCGGAGGTCCGAGGGACAAACCCAGGCACGCACCACTGATTTTTCTAAAATCAATTGTGACTGTTTTTCGGTGAACGAAAACATCGTGAGGAAACCTACACACCCGAGATTTCTGTTAAGAAAAAGTTCTCGTAGGCGTGTGAAGTCCATCAATTCGCACTTGGCTAGCGCGGTGGACTATGCCCTATAACTCTCTCATTCTGAGAGAAGACCCGTGCCCAGCAGTGGGACAATAATGGGTTGATGACGACTCATCTCTCGGCCCTTCTGAACTATTCAGTTACATATCAAAATGTCTCCCACAAATCGCAAAACGTCCTCCCAACAAAATGTACAATACAGCAATATTGCAACAAGTAGGGATTGCAATCCGGCCTTATTTTCACTCCTGCCGGATCCGGCCGTTTTTTTCTCAATCCGGCCGGATCCAACCGGATCCGGCAGCATTAATCGAACGATTAAAACAGTGTAAAAAAAAAGGATCGATTTCTAACGATAATTTTTGTAATGTGAAATTTTTGTCAAAATACAATCACCGGATCCGGTGGAGGTCCGGATCCGGTGATGAATTGGTACCGGATCCAGTTTGTGTAAATTTGTGCCGGATCCGCCGGTTTACCGGATCCGGTTTTCCGGATTGCAATCCCTAGCAACAAGACATTTTGAAGCGAAATCTTTGAGTCGAGCTGGGATCCTTTGTAGGCAAAGAAACAGGAGTATTATCTTCTTCATACTTATACTTAGGCCGTAATAGCGAGGCATAGTCTAGACTTCAAATTATCCTCTTTTTCCTACGTAAGGATACGTGTGGAGCTCATATTTGTAGTGTACATCTGTTTGTAGAACACTCAACATAACAAATAAGAATAATCTGAATAGGAAAATTAAATATTTGATTTGTAAAATTGCCTCACATACACATACATTGACTTGATGTTCATTTGTTTATGTTTTTTTATCTGACTGAAGTAGCAAACGAGCATGCAGTCCACCTGATGGTAAGTGGTCACTGCCGTCCATGGACATCTGTAATCTACTTCATACAGACCATGGGTTCTGTCTGACGTCAATCACAGATACATTGCTACTCCCGAGGACTATGATGGTCGCCTCTTATAAAATTGTGCCGGCAACCACAAAATCGAAACGCAAGAAACGCTTCACCCTAGAAATAAGTGTGGCGGTGGTACTTCCCCGATCGAACTACACTGGTTCTTGAAGGGTGTGGTTGTTGGCATATTTTATATGAGGCGACCATCAGAGTCCTCGGAATAGCAACGCTTCTATGATTGACTTCAGGTAGAACCTATATGAAGTTGCTTGCAGATGTCCATGGCGGCAGTAACCACTTACCATCAGGTGGATTGCATTCGCGTTTGCTAATTCATTATTATAAAAAAATGCGGTTTCGCCCGTAGGCACGCCTACCGCGGTAATGTATCCTGTGTGTTAATCCAGTCAAAAACTATGTGTGTGCCAAGTTTCAGTGAAATCCAGGCAGTCTATCCTATTTTTTGTAGGCTTTCCATATGTGTATCCAACTTTATTCTTGCTTGGAATGTTGGATTACGATACACTTGCAGTCAGACGCGAGGTGTCATTAATTGACTATTTTTATCGCCTAATAAGGGGTAACATATTCAACCCATCAGTGCTCGAATTAATGTCGCTAAACGTCCCTAACAAAAAAAAAATTCTAGACGTCGCAATAACATATTCGCGATTCCTGCGTGTAGATTAGTGTGCTTTAGCGAATCTCCTTTGATTCGCGCGTTGACTTTAATAAATGGGGTACTGATTTCGGACACCAGTATAGATCTTTTTCACTCACCACCTGCTGTATTTCGTAGAACAGCTAGTAGGTATTTCCAAGACTTATATTCTAAGAAAACTAATTAAACGCACTAGGTCAAGAAAATCTGTAATGTTTAGTTAGTATTTTGATGTACATTATTATAAATAAATAAATTTTATAACATCTTGTATAAGTACTCCAAACGGAGACTATTCAGGCATGGTCGCTACCAAAATTACTATTTCGTCTGGGGTAGGTCCCTTCATCAAATTATTATAAAAAACGGTAAAAACTAAGTTGCTCTTTGCCTATTTCAACAGTTATATAAATTTGTAGATTTTGAGTAATTTTACGTGTTTCATGGACAATACGTTTATTTGTCTGAATATTTTATTATATTAGAAAAAGTAGTATTAGTTCTAGTTTCGAAAATAAGCTTCTTATAACCGACAGATCTAGTAAACAGTCTCACTGTTTTTGAATAAGTAAGTTTACTATATTTATATTTTCACTAAGCTCAGTATAAAATCTTTTATAGGTCACCCTAGTGTCCTACAGATGGGCAGAGGCCTCTTTTTACGAGAGCACTCAAAGTCCCTTACTACGCGGTTTCTATGTCTCTTTTGTAGCAAAATAAATTTGAACATATTTCTATAAGTACCTATATACGTAAGATTATTTTTTTCGAATAAAGATTCTCATAGACGAGCAATCCGTCTGTCAGAAAGTGGGTTCTATTGATTAAGAACCCACCCATTTAGGGATCTTAGTTGACAAGAAAAGTGAGAGCAGTGATAGATAGGTTGAAACTTGTCCTCTCGATCGGGAGGTCTGAGGTTCAAACCCAGTTCAAAACTACAGATTTTTCTAAAATTATGTGCCTTTAATGATGTCTCTATAAAAATTATAGACTTACCTGATTTACATTTTGTTGATGCACAGGAGCAGTGGCCACTGCTGCACGTGTCACAGTTACAACTCTCCACTGCCGTGGTTCTTGCTGGCGATGACGTACTGCCTGGGACCTGGGTAACAAATTAATAAGTATTATAATTTAATCAAGCAGTCTTTTTAGGATGGTAGATTGTTGAGTGGCTATCATGCTTATGCAAAAGGAACACAAGTAACCCCTCCACTCTGATTCCGGTTGAAGTCGTTTCGAGATCCCGGAGTCCACCTTTTCAGCGCCGAGGACGGCCACCGGGGGGTTTTAGTGCGGTAAAAATCCCACATAACCCTGCGTCGCTCCCACGGCGTCGGGTACCTTTGGAAGGTTTCCCCCTTGGACCGATAACCTAAAGAAGACAACGGGAGACCGATGGATTCAGTAGGCACAAGACCGGTTAGTGTGGGACCATTTAGGGGAGGCCTATATCCAACTGTTCACTTCGAAAAGCTGGCGGATGGATGGATGATATTTTTTAAACGCTTTCTACACTCATAGCCCTACAGTTGGATTTAATACTGTGTCGTGATTGCCACGGGTAGACAAAGACGAATACACAAACACCCAGACCCAGAACAAGAATCTCACCAATCAGATACTGTCTGGTCGGGAATCGAACCCGGAGCCCACTGCGTGTAACCGGTGTGGTAACCGCACCGCCACGAGGGTCCTCTGTTTTATGGAAATAGTAAACGAGCACGCAGTCCATCTGATGAACATAATCAACCAAACTTAAGTTCAGTTTTATCTTTGGATGCCACAGATCCAATATTACGCCTTTTTTTTTTTGTTTTCGAGGGGGAAACCTTCCAAAAGGTACCCGACGCCGTGGGAGCGACCCAGGGTTATGTGGGATTTTTAACGCACTAAAACCCCCCCGGCACTAAAACTCTAGCCGTCTGCAACGCCGGAAGCCCCCTTTAGTCGCCTCTTACGAGAGGCAGGGGATACCGTAGCCCTATTCTGACCCCGGGGCTACAGGGACCCAATGTTACGCCTAAGGACTACAATGGATCAGCTTGGTTGATTCTTTCACAGCAGCGTGTAACACTACTTTTAGGCAGAAATATATGTAGCGGCGGTGCTTCTAGAGACAATCACAAAGGGAAAGAAACTTTATTCATCTTGTTTTATTTAATGCAAGATTGAAACATATTCGATTTATTTAAAACCCACCGCAACTTCTTTTCCTATTATTGATTTTGTATGTACTACCCAAAGGTTGCCTAGGAGAGACTTGTAAGTCTGCCTTTTTATATCAACTAGTATAAACCTAGGACAGATAACCGATGGGGTAGAAGAGTTCTCGAATGGAGACCACGCCTCGGCAAAAGGAGTGCAGGCCGCCCCCCGACCCGGTGGACTGATGACCTGAAGAAGACGGCGGGTAGCCGCTGGATTCAGATGGCTCAGGACAGATCGAAGTGGCGCAGATTAGGGGAGGCCTATGTCCAGCAGTGGACTTTCAAAGGCTGATGACTTAACGACAGGGCAAAAGGGCCATCTGATGGACCGTAGTCACCGTCGCCTATGGGCATTTAAAGCAGGAGTCGCTAATGCACCAGCGGCTATAATGTAATGATCAGCAACTAATCAAGAGTCCTGACCGACCTAGGCTAATTATGTGAACGCGTCCCCACCAGGTCTGTTAGCCTAAATATAGTATGTTGGTTGTGACTTTGTTTACTAATTTGGTAATTTAACATAGTTCACATTACCAGTGATGTGACGTATACTCGAATATAATATAAAATTCGCATGTTTTTAGAAATTCGCATTCGCAAGAATTATGCATTAAATCGAATAGCATTCGTCGCCAAAAAAAATTGCCAAATCTACATCTAACTGCATCCCGAAAAAACAAGATATCAGTGCGCCCCCTAATGCTTGCGCCCTAGGCTGCAGCCTAGTTAGCCTAAGGGTTAATCAGGCCCTGGTGATGATTTTTTGGACCAATGGACATCTGTAATCAACTTCATACACAACATGGGTTCCATCTGAAGTCAATCACAGATGCGTTGCTACTCCCGAGGACTATGATGGTCGCCTCATGTGAAAGTGTGCCGGCAACCACACCCTTCTATCGAAACGCAAGAAATGCTTCACGCTAGAAATAGGTGTGGCGGTGGTACTTCCCCGGTGGAACTACACTGGTTCTACCACCTTGAAATTAAAGAATGTACCGAAAAAACTATTCGGTGTTACCTCATTTATACGAAATACGGAAATGAAATACTAATAAAGCACACGAAATAAAAGGAAAATTGTAAAGCTACTTTTTCGAACGAATGTTAAAATGAAGTTGCAGGCTATAAAGTGAGATATTAAAATTTTATCGAGTGAATGACGACTAATAATGATTTTTGGAGGAATGTAAGATTAATATGCTAGTAATGTTTTTCATGAAAATGATTCCATAGTAATCGCACTCTGGCTTGTTTTAAAAGATTATTTTTTATTTGCGATTGATTATAGTGTATCTTCACTCGTGTATATTTTCACTCGCTTTAATTTGATATCCATAGTGTTGAGATATTAAAAAACATTTATTTATTTATTTATTTATTTATTTATTTATTCATTAATCTTTACTAACATTACAGGAATACCTAATTCGTTAGTAAATGCCAAGTGTGTTGATATACATTAATTATTATTTTTAAATTGAATTATTTAACATTTACAATATTTAGGTATTAAAATTATCAAATTATTAGTAGTAAAATATTATTAGTAGTAGTAGAAATATTATTAACGAGTAACAGTCCAAATAGAATGTCAAATTATCAATTTATGTCAATTATTAATACTATAAATAAAAAAAATACATTAAAATAAAAATATTCAAATTAAAATTATAAATCAAATTAAGGGAAAAAATTAAATAATAATATTATAATCAGATTTAACAAATTATACAAATTTTAATACTATATTTCTACTTCGACATCACATACATCGACATAACATCGACTTTCCTCCTCTTTTTGATCGCAGTCGCCAATTTCAAGGATTAGCCTATGTCACTTTGGCAACCGAGTCTGTGGTACAAACACTAAAAGTTATACACATAATAATACAGCGACGTCGTTTTCTACTTTCTGCACAATTAATTGACCGATTTTCCTGAAATATTGCATGCCATGAAGTCTGCCATGGAAATTAAAATAGGATACTTTCCCTGGAAATTGTTCGGATCTCGAGGGAATCATGAAAAATCGTGGAAATTGACTCGATGTGTATCCGACAGGTTCAATATTGTAATTGGGGAATATACCTTCATATTATTTAATCATTGGTATGGTATGGTTATATCATAGTATCAATGACAAAAAAGCATTTAGAGATCTGTGCAGGAGTGTTCGGCCGGGTAACCACCTCATGGTGCACTCTGAGCATCGCTTAGTATCTTCTTGATTCGTCAACCAGCTATTGAGCGATAGCAGATGCGTTCCATTGGAGAACTCGGGGCCCTCTGAAAGCGCTGAGGAAGGCCACCGAGGAGGTTTTAGTGGGTAAAAATCCCACATAACCCGAAGTCTCTCCTAAGGCTTCGGTGTACCTTTTGAAGGTCCCCCCCGTCACAAAAAAAGAGATCTGTGCATCATCTAAATATAATGGAAGTAACAAAGGAATGGAGACACTTTGGATGTTGATGCACAATTTGTATGTAAGATTGCAATAGCAAACAAGTATGCTGTTCATCTGATGGTAAGTGGTAACTGCCGCCCATCGAGAACCGTAAGCAACTTCATGTGGAAGAGATTTAATTACAATCACATATGCTTTGCTCATAAGATAGCGATCGGCAACTATACCCTTGCGCTGAATCGCAAGAACCGCTTGCCACTAGAATAATTCTATCACCTTAAAAGAGTATATTTCTGAGGATTACTCAACGTATCTAACCTAAACTAGCCTAACCTTGGGTGACAATTTACTGTTAATTTTAACGTAAGCCAAAGAAACTTACCTCAAGTCCATTAAAAGGCACTTTACAACTTTATTCCTCTATCTGAAGCTAGTTATGGACGCTGTAACTTTAAATCACTTTACACCGGAAGTTATTTTGAAGACTACTGATCTGAAGACGAAAGTATATAGAATTGTTAAATTACCAACCTTTTGTTCCAAACTGGGTCCAAGCGTCGTAACCCTTAGTATACTGGCTTCAGCTATCGCATCCTTCACTTTCTCGTCAGCTATTATATTTAGATCTACTTTACTCACTCCATCTTCTATTAGACTCTTCAGACCATCAACTTCTTTAGATCTCTCGCCCGTATACGTGTAATTGGGTTCATGGCCATTTTCTATAATGGAAGGTAAAGTTGCTAGTCTTTGAATTTTTTCCTCGATATGTTTTTCGCTTACAATAGGGTTACTAATTCTATTGGACGGGGCTATTTCTAGTTCTGCTGAGAAAGAAACATCTTTCTGGTAGAGGACATCCTCCTGTGTGTCCGACGATGTCTCGGTTGATTTTGTCGCGTTCAATTCTAGGACAAAAAAAATGATTAGTTAATAAGTTGCTTAAGCTTAAAAATCATTTATATTTTACTAGTACGGTTTGACTGTCCCTGCCACTCGGTATGGTCTGTACGACGGTATGCGACCACGCGTACCACCATCTTTCCCAGGGTCATCTGATCGAACGGTTCGAGCACCCACTCTAGCCGCCCGCAACCCCAGAAACCCCTTTTAGTCGCAGGGAATACCGTAGCCCTATTCTGATCCCGGAACTACAACTATTAGCAAAACTTTCATTAGGGACTATTAGGGACATTAGGGACTATGTCAAGGAGTGGAAAAGACTGTTGGATGGAATAAATACTGGTTAAAAAACGTATCACATACGTAAAATTCGAAAAGTCAAAAGCCCGCATGTGATATGAATACAAATTTCGGCCCCCCAAAAGACAATCACAGCATATTAAACAATACAGTTATTGAAATCTGTAATGGGCTGCACATAATCAATAGTAAAGCCTAATTGAGCCAATTATCCGGAGTGATTAATTATACATGCACAGCTTATGGCGTGATATGCGATAACAGTGGGTCTGGATACGTTTTGCTGATTTCTGGTGATAAATGTCGCTGATTTAAATTAGTAACCGTTTAGTTATTCTATCTTTTTATATTGGCTCTTTGGAATTAGCGTCCTAGAACAGGAAGAAATATGAGTTAGGCATATTGCTTACGGACTGACAATAGGTGAAATGATAATGTGGTATCACAATCTAATATTCGAAAAATCAAAGGCATATAAATTTTTGTCGGTCACCCTAACATACTCGAGATACGATTCCCAGATGAGTTGCTACTTCTGCGGATCTCTATCTGCAGAAGTACCCGTATATGAGGTATTCCTCTGAATACCTCATATACGGGTGCTTTTTTACCAGAAAATTTTGAGAAAGCTAAGCTGTGCATGTGTCTGAGATTTGGTATAAAGATCAATTTTCAGTTTGCATTAACTTAGTCCTGTTGGATATAGGGTCAATAAAGCTATATATTTTTTTTTTATATGGAGGGAAAAAATAAAAAATCACATCCCTCAGATGGCAGTTTTTTCTTTATAAGAGTGAAGTAACAAACGAGCATCTTATAGTATAAGTGGCAACTGCCGGCCATTTATATCTGTAAGCAGTTTAATACAAAAGGTTTTATCTAAAGTCAATCACATATGCGTTGCTAGTCTCGAAGATTGAGATGGTCACCTCACACAAAAGTGATGATCACACCCTGTCATCGAAACGTAAAATTTGTTTCATGCTTGAAATACGAGTATATGTGTCCTCGGTCGAACTATACGCATTCTATCACCTTGCTAATCTCACATTAAACAAAGGCTCACTATTTGGCTTTAGCAAGAAATGGTAATAAAATATTATGATAACATCTACGGATACGTGCACGTATTACATTAGCAGATAATTGCCTAATTCGTAGATATTTTCTTCCTTACATCTCATACTCTTATTAATAAAAGCCGAAGTCGAATAGAAGCATATTAAAATGTCGCAATTTGTGCAAGATTCCTTTTGCAAAACTACTTCAAGTCCAGACAGCGTAAAAAGTTGAAAAGTCAATAAAAATAGCAGACGACCGACGATTTCTCTTCACAAACCATTTGAGAAAACGTTTCATTCAATTTGATAGGAGAGGAACGGGCTTTTATTTAAATATAATTCGCACTATACTTATGAAATCGGTAACATTTGGAAATTTAAGTGTTTTTAATAAAATATTCTCTATATTTTATTAAAAACCCTTAAATTGTTGAAACTTGAGGGGGCAAGCAATCGGGAGGTCATAGGTTCAAACCCAAGCACGTACCAGTGATTTATATGCGTATTAGAAATTAATGAAAACATCGTGAGGAAGCACACTCGATAGTTCTTAAAAGAAAGTTCTCGGAGGGGTGAGAAGTCCACCAATTCGCACTTGGCCAGCGCGGTGGACTATGGCCTAAACTCATTCTACGAGAAGACCCGTGCCCAGCAGTGGGACAATAATAGGTTGTACCCTATAGAAATAGTAAAAGAGCATGCAGTCCATCTCGTAAATACCTTTTGACTGTCTTCCATAGACATCTGTAAGCAACCCCAGATTAGATAAGAGCCTTATCTGTGGTCACCGGAAGCAATTTAGGTACGTCGTCAACCCATTATTGTCCCACTGTTGGGCACGGGTCTTCTCTCAGAATGAGAAAGTTTAGGCCATAGTCCACCGCGCTGGCCAAGTGCGAATTGGTGGACTTCTCACCCCTCCGAGAACTTTTTTTTAAGAACTATCGGGTGTGTTAGTTAATTTAGGTACAATATTCATTAAATGGGCAGCATGGTCCTTCTCTAACATCAACACCCCCTGCTGTCACCAACACGCATGCCAGGCACGGTGATTGGTAAAAACCTCAATGACGAGAGGCCTATGTCCTTCAGTAAATTTCAAAAGGATAATGGATGGATATATATATATATTTTTTTTTATTTGACTGAAGTAGCAAACGAGCATGCAGTTCACCTGATGGTAAGTTGATAAGTGGCCACTGCCGCCCATGGACATCTCCCGAGGACTATGATAGTTGCCTCATGTGAAAGTATGCCGGCAACCACACCCTTCTATCGAAACGCAAGAAATGCTTCAGGCTAGAAATAGGTGTGGCGGTGGTACTTCCCCGGTCGAACTACACTGGTTCTACCACCTTGAAGAAATAGGTGTGGCGGTGGTACTTCCCAAAATCAAATTAACACTACCTTATTTTTCACAATTACATTGACTGTTTTTCTCAATCTAAAGTTTTAAAGACGTCGTAAGATTACCTCCGAATTTAACAGGAAAAAGTTTAATATCTCTCGTTGCTCGTAATTTATCACGGTCTGATTTTAACTTTCAGAGTTCGTTTGAGTTCACAAGTTTGTGTCAAATTATTCGTGTCTCGAAAGTTACTTCAAAACACCTGCTTATAAAGTGGAGTTATGTACGGGGGAGCTAAAACGTTACCGCGTTCTGCCTTGTAAAGCTTTTAATTAATAGCAGAAGCCTTAGATATATGTGTATTGCAACGTATTAACTGAATTTATCTGCATTAAAAAAAACTGGTTAAAAATGTTCAAATAAAAAGAGAACAATAAAAAGGACATAAGAATAATATTAGTTGTTCTGGATTATTGTTCTTATCATTTAAGTTATAGTATTGATGAAAAAAATATAAAAAGTAAATACACCTTTTGGGAACGTTTTCCAATGGTAATAATTAAGATGAATGTTACATTTAATATTTTGATATATATTCGGTATTATAATAATTTCTAGGTTTTGTATATTAGTTTAGTGTAAGTTAGCAAAACATTATCTTTATTAAATATCAAAGTAAATATTATTTATGAAAACAATATATAGGTACTTATCGTACATTTTAGTTTCGGTCTCGCCAAAGATGTAGACGTATTGATCGTTGAATAATTCATACAAAACTGGAAATTATAATGAAAACAAAAAATCTACTGTTACAACTAAATTTTATAGTTGGGTATTTTATTTTCGAATTATTTATTTAATACTAGCTGTAATACCCTGTGCACGTTGCTACGCCATCACAAAAAAAATACACCAGAAACTTTCGCGACCTAATGAATAACAACTTTGCTAAAGATCATCACATGATCAAATGAATAGTTACGATTCTATAGAGGCCATACAGACAAACACTCATTTTTATAAAGAAGAAAAAGAAGAAAGAAGAAGAAGGATATGATAACTCTTTTAATGTATGTCACTGTCTTAACACAAGCTACTTGTGTTAAGACAGTGACATTAAAAGGTTGTATGGTATGTATATTTGTAACGGTCTATTTATTAGCTTTTATTTGATACCCATATTGTTATGTTTATAAAAAATCGTCTCTTTTTCTCATTCTTCTCTGATCACTGGCATCGTGTTTAAAAATTATATAGCATTGTCACTGTGCAAACTGACTCGATTCGAATTATATGTCACGATGCGTCAATCATTAGCCCTCTTACGCACTACCGGTTAACCGCAGGTGCGGCAAACCGCGTGGCTAACCGCTTTTCAGTTTAATATACAACCGCTTGTGATTGTACACACTTAACCGCTACAAAATTTCAACCGCGGCGGTTGAAAGAAGAGCTGCGGCTGACCGCTAAGTCAACCAATCGTAAAGAAATTGCGATGAAACCGCATTAAGCGGTTGGGCCGCTCAAACGAACGAACTAGGCGGCCAACCGCTAGTGCGTAAGAGCACATAAGGGATCTAGTGCGTGCCAATGAAATGGATATTCATAGACGCATACAAAAATCGCATGAAGAACAATACCCACCTTCTGCAGTCGAGTAAAAAAAGTAATCTTTAATACGTTTAATATCTGTATGTGAGTATACCATTCAACTTAACTTGGTAAAACTTGATAAATTATGTTGTTTCTCGTTCATTTGCGTCGAGTAAGTAATCACTTGGAGTAATATCGTTGAGTGCAAGCTTAGCACCTGTGATAACTCGTTCGTAGGAGATATACCTGCTTTTATATGTCGGAGCTACCGACACAGTAGAAATATTGGGAACAGTGTGAAAACCGCCTACAAGCGTTCGAAAACGGCACACTCACACAAACATACGCATTGACGAGGCCGCTAAGGGGTTTTCGCGGTGCTTCAGTAGCGAGTGTCACGTTAACACGAGTGGTCACGTTGCTGTTTGTTTCCGCGATCTTTTTAAAAATGCCACTCGTGTATTGCGTGGTATACGGCGGTTTGAATTTTTTTCCTCTATTAAATTTAATAATAAAGAACTCTGGGTTCTTACTAATTTCGCACTTGGCCACCAATTCGCACTTGGCCAGCGCGGTGGACTATGGCCTAAACTCTCTCATTCTGAGAGAAGATCCGTGCCCAGCAGTGGGACAATAATGGGTTGACGAGACTAATTATTCACTGAAAAATACATTCTTTTGCGACGTTTTTTCTATCTGACTGAAGTATCAAACGAGCATGCAGTCCAGCTGATGATAAATGGTCACTGCCGCTCATGGACATCTGTAATCAACTCCAAACAGATGGGTTCCAGCTGAAGTCAATCACAGATGCGTTGCTATTCCCGAGGATTATGATGGTCGCCTCATATAAAAGTGTGCCGGCAACCACACCCTTCCATCGAAACGCAAGAAACGCTTCACATAGACACCTGTGTGAAGCGTGGTGATATTTCTCCGGTCGAACTACACTGGTTCTACCACTTAAACCTACGGCGGGTCGGGTTTTGTTGTAATGACTATTCACATTTTATCACCTAAATTAACACATAGGATACTTATTAAACCGGACCTAACTTTCATTACCACGTAAAAAAACATGATTGTAACTATATTTTAAAAAATGGATGTAAATAACAAAAAAGACAAGCCCGCTGAGTTTCTCGTCGGATCTTCTCACGAGGTCGTTTTAAGATCCGGTGGTAGTGTAAGAAAAAAATCTGACTGACAATTTGTAAGTACCCCGTAGGCTATTTGATTATAATTCACCTGATGATAAGTGGCAACTGCTGCCCATGGACTTGTGTGAACAACTTCATACAGAACAAAGGTTCTATCCATACAAAATAAAGACATTTCATTTCATTTCATGACCGTTGTAGATGTAATTGAAGTGCACGCAGCTTTCCCGCCAACGTCCCTGTAGCCTCGGGGTCAGAATAGGGCTACGGTATCCCCTGCCTGTCGTAAGAGGCGACTAAAAGGGGCTTTCGGGGTTGCAGACGGCTAGAGTGGGAGCTCGAACCGTTCGGTCAGGCATTCCCGGGAAGGACGGCGGTATGTGTGGTAGCATACCGTCGTAAAGACTAGACGGTGCGGTGGGCCCAGCCGCCCATGTGGGAGGAGCCCGATGGGGCAGCGCGCTCGGAGGATTCCGGTTGAAGTCGTTTCGAGATCCCGGAGTCCTCCTTTTCAGCGCCGAGGACGGCCACCGGGGGAGTTTTAGTGCGGTAAAAATCCCACATAACCCTGCGTTGCTCCCACGGCGTCGGGTACCTTTTGAAGGTTTCCCCTTCGAAAACAAAAAAAAAAGCTTTCCCGCCAAGTATAGACATAGTTGCTATGGCTGGCAGTTGATAAATCTATAGATATTCTGTGTACAATGTTGTTCTGTTTGTTGTGCCGTTTTATTTGTGGACGACAGATGGCAGCTGAAAGTTGTGTCACATACAGACTGAAATGTATTTTTCGTTTTATTGCATTCTCGAAACCTATTGTTAGTTGGGTATGAAACACAATGTATACAAGATTTGTAAAGATGTACGTTTTTGTGGATTGTAAAATAATTTTGAATGAAAAATATAAATGTTACTAGCTGACCCGGCAAACGTTGTTTTGCCATATAAAAATTTAAAAAAATGTTAAGGGTGGACAGTCCTTATCACTAAGGGGTATGAAAAACAGATGTTAGCCGATTCTTAGACCTACTCAATATGCTCACAAAATTTCATGAGAATCGGACAAATCGTTCGGAGGCTAGTTTTCTTCTTAAATTTTAGGTAAATTGTGTGTATTTTCATATTGAGTGTAAAAATGTAAGTTTGTAAACATATATACAGAGCAGTAATAGCCTAATTGTTAAAACTTGCCCTTTTGATCGGGAGGTTCAAACCCAGACCACGCACCACTGATTTATGTGCTTGTCAGAAATTAATTATCACTGCTTTTCGGTGAAGGAAAACATCGTGAGGAAACCTACACACCGTTCTCCGTGGTGTGTGAAGTCCACCAATTCGCACTTGGTCAGCGCGGTAGCCTAAACTCTCTCATTCTGAGAGAAGACCCGTGCCCAGCGGTGGGACAATGATGAGTTGATGAGAGAAACATATACGACAAATTTACACTTAATTTCTACAAAACATTGAGTAAGTATGTAAAGTTTCGCACAAAGCGAAATTTACATAAATGTTAACAAAAGCACTTACAAAATTTGCCTGGATTTGTGAGACGACAGAATTTGCACATTTCGTACTGCGTTATACGCGAAGTTGAGCACCAGATTTTCTGTAAATCTCTCGAAATCTCTCAGTTGAATCAGCGATCGAGAGAAATGCTACTACACTTTGTAAAAGTATTGGTATTGTTGGGAACAAAGATATAATAATTTTGTTATATTTTATCCTTTTATTACAACTCTTGTTACATTGCCTTTTTTATAAGATGAAATAGCGAACAAGCATGCAATCTGCTTGATTATAATTCACCTGATTATAAGTGGCAACTGCTGCCCATGGACAATACAATACAAACAACTTCATTGTACACGAAAATCAGATATAAAACAATAAATAGTATAGGACACATAAAGAAAGGTACAAGAGGCGGTCTTATCACTAAAATAGCGATCTCTTGTGTTAATAACTTCCTACAGAACAAAGGTTCTATTTTTTATCTGATTGAAGTGGTAAACGAGCATGCAGTCCACCTGATGGTAGGTGACCGCGCATGGACATCGGTGAGCAATTTTAAATAGAACATGGTTTCTATCTAAAGTCAATCACATATGCGTTGCTACTCCCGAGGATTAAGATGGTCGCCTCATATAAAAGTGTGCCAACCATACCCTTCCCAGGAAAAAAAAACACTACTGGTTGGATGTTAAAATTTGGCGGAGAAATAATTTTTGACCTGGATTAAAATAAAGGATACTCTTGAGTGGAAAACATAGCTGAAGCTATTGAACGTGGCTTTTCAGACTAGAGTTATTAAAATCTAAGTCTGTTATTTCCAGATTTATTTCCGTGACAGTCTTTTATATGATAGTTATAAAATTGTACAATGCAACAAAATTACCAACACTTTGTTGCATTGTACAATTTACAGTAGTTAACATATCTTATTTTTTTCTTAGTGTTTTAAAATAAAGGCTTAATTTAAGTTTGTTTTAAATATTATTGTATTTATATTCATCCCTACATATCCCTACATTAACATCATATCGTAGTCTGGAAGAAGTCACTGTTCAATGATAAGGGGACTTTTTGTATTATTATTTAAACCCGTCGCATCGGTCGAAATTCGACCGTAATTTAAATTAAATTTCAAAGTGTCCAAAGTAGTGCGAATATTTCTCAAATTCAAATAAAATGTAATCATTTTCAAGTAATTTTAAACGCGCCCGTTAAATACAAAAAGAGGTTTAATTATCTTAGCCACATTTAAAAGCAAAAGCGGTTTTTGACAAAGACATCTGACATTTTTGACGTTATGTGTTTTCATAGTAAGACATTGAATGTTCTATTTCGTTTACTATGTGTGTAGTGCGTGTAATGTGTTTTAGTTGATTTTATGTATGATATAAGCATTATTTGAAAAAAATATTAACATACTGCACTCCTTCCTTACGTCCACTATAACCGTGCAAACATTACATACTAATCCGTCCGCGGCATATTACTTAAAATGCGTCACAAGTTTTTCACGTAGGGGAAGGCGGGGCTGGTACTAACAAATTTTGCATTATGGTTGATATTTTCAATAATAATGAACTTTTTTATTATATTTTTAATTTATAACATGCTTTGGTTAATCAGCTATGATATGATATGTAACAAAAACAATCAGTTTTGTAAGTGGTTTTAGAAACAGAGTCATCAAAACCAAAAAAGTCATTAGTTAATATGTACCCCGCATCTGGGGCAAATATAAACAGAGCTGGGGTAAGTATTAACGTAAGGGGTTGGTATTAACATATACTACAATTAAGTCAAATATTTAAATAAAGTTTCATATATATTATCAAAAATGATTTATTGTCTTTACAGTTAAACAAATCAGTACTTTTTGTAAGAGGTATAACAAGAATGTAGTGTATTCTTTTAAATCTACACTCATTAATAATTATTGTCACCATTTTAAGATTTCTAAGGCAATAAACATTAATACACACACATTATACTTTACATTTAAAAGTTATATATAAACTATAGTGTCAACAGTCTTAAGCAATGTCAATAAGGTACATAACATAATTATAACCTTTTAAATCTTCACTATCTATTAATGATTTACAAAATTTAAAGATTTTCTTTGCCTACAAATACTAATAATAAGGTAATAAAAGTCTCATTTATTAGTTGTTAAGCTAATTTTTACTTGAACATATAAAAATAACAATAGTCTATTTGGCATTTTTAGACGGAAATACCTTCTCTATTTGAGGCAATAATTATTTGTCATACGATTCCTCATCATCCGAGAAACAATGAAGACATGTATTCGTATGTATTCTTGTGTCACATTTGATACCAGTGATGAGAGCCCATCTTTTACATAAAATACATTGTAACCAGTCGAGTCCAGATGTGTCTTCATTATAAGACTCAGCGCAATCTAAACAAAAGCAAGCATCTTCTTCGCTATCATCCTTTAGAATACGCTTCTTAATCTTTTTTGCTTCTACTCTCCAGGTTTATTTACCTTTAAAATGGAGAGGCATTTTCCTTTACCTTTAACTTTATTTTTCGTTTTCATCTGACAACTAATTTTATATCTTTTTTGACTTTTATTTTAATTTGACTTCTTCCTCTAAGGCCATTTTTTCGGGAGTGTGTGTGGGAATTGTTGATTTCCTTACACGCTTTCGTTTGGATCCAACACGTAAAGATGCTTTGGAAGCGGCCTTATTAACTCTATGTTAAACTTTTCTGTAGGCTTTTCATTTGATGTTTCTGGCACATTTAAAGATCATTTAAATCATCATGGGGTAAGTATTAACATGTTAATACACTCAGTTTGTTAATTTTAGCCCCAAGATCACTTTTTTTAGGTAATAAATCACAGAAAATAAATTGGACAAAATAATTACAAACAAATAATATAGTGTTACTGCCAAAAAAATAGAGTTCGATTCATAACATACTTTAATTCGATTCAGCGATTAAATAAGTCTCAAATCAATTTTTTGCAAAATCAAAAATGATTAATTACCTATCAATCCTAAGCCGCTGCACACAACTATTACAAGCAACGACTCACTGGCAATTGGCAAGTCGCAGCAGGTTTGGCTATGTATCTAGTGTATCTAAACGGAATATCATATTTTTAACACTTTTAGTTTAGCGGGAATACGCTTGTTAATTCTTACCTCCGTTAAAACCAGCCCTGCTCTCCCCTACTAAAATTATAATGTATGTTTCTTTTTTATCTACATTTTAGGTACAATAAAGAGTATTGTTAATTTCAATCAATACCACTTGGCACCCACTTAGCTTTAGTCAAAGGTCAAATGTCAAAACTTAGCCTTGACTTCGCTCAGTCTAGCTAGCCTAACACATCTGGAAAAACACGAGGCTAATTCATTTAAAGATAAATTACTTCCCACCAGAAAGAACAAAAACATTCTTCCGAGCAGCATCGGTATAAATCTTATTTATTGGACGGGAGATGAGAAAACCTTTACGGAATTGTAATTAAACGTTTCCGATGATAGGTGATTAATTGCTACTCATCAATAAGCTCCTTTTCTTCCGATATTTTGTTCTGTTTTAAAAAAAATGTATTTATTTTAACAATTAATTTTCCTCCTTTCTTTCTTATTCCTTCTTTTTAAGGATTCCATACTTTTTTATAAATATTAGTTCCGCGCATGTCGACATAATTTTGTCATTGCGGTACGAAATATGTGAAGCACCGACTTCTTGACAACAAACCAATATTTATTTTAATAATTTTGTATTTTTATAGCAAAATTCGGTCATATTCATATTCTCAAAATATACTAAAAATTAAACAAGTGGTGGGTTTGCATAAAAAAATTTGATCCGCCATATTGTTAATTGTTGTTGTTAAAAAAAAAATCTCGGAGGTGTGTGAAATCCACCAATTCGCACTTGGCCAGCGCGGTGGACTATTGCCTATAACTCTCTCATTCTGAGAGAAGACCCGTGCCCAGTAGTGGAACTTTAATGGGTTGACGACGATATTGTTCATATTGGGTGGTTGCAATATTAGATGTAGATTGACGTCACTAAGCTAGTATGCAAAATATCAGTACATTCGGTTGGTAACAACTAGTTTAAAGTTTAGCAGCAAGATTTAACCCTCACATACGAAATACATATGAAAATAACACGGCAAGGTAAATAAAAGTTTGTCCAAAATAACGATAGAAATATTAGATGGTGGCATCCATTGAGGTTGGAATTAGGGAACACCATCATCACACCTCTTTCTGCCTCATGACAACAATGCATTCACGGTAAAAATATGGAATAGTATGGAAACTAAGCCTAGTTGATAAAATAATTACCTACACTCTATTGAAGCGATGGGGTTGTTTCTATATATTTTTTAATAATAGTGTTTTAATTTTTTATTTTATCATCTACTATCCTGTAGTCATTAAGCAATCGAATTATAATATCTATGCAGTTTACAAATAATATAATAAAGTAATTTCACGGCGTCGGTTAATCCCAGCATGACGATAATTATCATTATAGTTTTAAATACGGAAAACAGTTTAATATTGATACAATTTGTACACCATACTTATGTATATCTTTAAAATGTTATTACGGCGTGAAGTTTTGGTGGGCGCGTACACGAGTCATGGCATTACGTAGCAAATTTAAAAAGATCGCGGAAACAAATAGCAACGTGACCACTTGACGCGACACTCGTTACTGAAGCACGGCGAAAACCCCTTAGCGGCTTCGTCAATGCGTATGTTTGTGTGAGTGTGCCCTTTTCGAACGTTTGTAAGTAGTTGCCATACTGTTCTGCATATTTCTAATTTTAATGCAGTTTTTTTAAAAAGATACAGTATAAATCAAAGGCGCTTCCCACTGTCTGTCCCTATGTATGCTTAGATCTTTAAAACTGCGCTACGGATATTAATTCAATTTCTTTTAATAGAGTCATACAAGAGGAAGGTTTTTATGTACAATATACTGGAAAAACACTAATAATTTTAGATTTTCGACTTTTAGGCGGAAGGAAATTCGCCGAGGGAACTAGTAGTAAGCATCAAAAAAGTCAGAGAGATAAAAGAAACATATCGTGAAAACAATCCCGAATTGTGCTGAAGTATATTGGCAAATCGTCTGATATTAATTGGGCGTAGCGCGTGAACCGGTAACGAAATTATGATTAAACGCCACAGCTGTCGGCGTGATTAATTGCAACTCGTCAATCCTGCTTTATTCCCAGTCTCATGGCGCTGAAATATGTTCTTGATTTTTTTGGTTTTTTTGCTATGTGCTATGAGAATTTGACTGTTTAGGAAGTTCTGTTGATTGTGGTGTCGTCGTCAACCTATTGTTGTCCCACTGCTGGGCACGGGTATTCTCTAGGAATGAGAGAGTTATTAGGCCATAGTCCACCGCGCTGGCCAAGTGCAAATTGGTGGAGTTCACACACCTCTAAGAATTTTTTTTTAAGAACTTATATCGGGTGTGTAGGTTTCCTGACAATGTTTTCCTTCACTGAAAAGCAGTGATAATTAATTTCTAATACGCTCATAAATCAGTGGTGCGTGCCTGGGTTTGAACCTCGGTCCTCCCGATTGAGTGGGCACATTTCAACCATAGGCTATCACTGCTCTATTGTGGTGGTGCACTGATTGTGGTGTAGAAAGGCCAAATTACAGGGTTTAGGAGTTTGAAGGTCCTAAAATGTTGTAAAGGTTTTCATGCCCAAAACAATTTACGGTTTTGGGCTTAGTGGCTTTTTTATATGACTGCAGTAGCAAACCAGCATGCAGTCCACCTAATGGTAAGTGGTTACTGCCGCCAATGGACATCTGTAATCAACTTCATACAGAACATGGGTCATGGACATGGAACTGAAGTCAATCACAGATGCGTTGCTACTCCCGAGGACTATGATGGTCGCCTTATGTGAAAGTGTGCCGGCAACTCAACAACGGTTCGGCCATCTGATAGAATTAAGTAAATAATAGTAACGCATTCATGCTCACATGCATACGCATATGCACGCATGAACGCATGATGCACGCACAAACATATGCAACCACGTGTACACAAACACACTAGTGATGTGACAAATGTTATTATTTAATATTCGCGAATGGTTTTTTTTGTAGGTATTGGGTGCCGGAGGACATAAATTTGGTGTGTTTCATCGACAAACTGAAGTTCGAATTATTTTTTATATATATGGGAGAGCTTTTTTGCAAAGCACTGCAATTCAATATTTGCAAAGAGTCGAAAAATATTCGCGAATGCGAATGCGAATATTCGTTACATTACTAAAACACACACATACGCATATACACACACAAATACAATAGACGAAGTACACAGTTCTAAATTATAACATTTGATGAATTATTATTTCCAAAAACAGTAGAGAAGAAACGTAACTGACGAAAAGCTATTAATCAAACCAACATCTGTTGCGCTCTGTTGCTACAACATTTATTTCCAGAGATAGGAGCCTAGACAGAATTATAATTTAGTTCTATCTTTAGGCCACTAGAGATATTTGTCCTAAGTAAAGGGCCTTTAGTATACGCCATAGTGCTAGGTATATAATATTGTTTAATAAGAACTAATCAATATTATATTAATGTCCTTGGTTTTTTGTGTTTTGGAAGCTTGAACTGTCCAGCCAGGCGAAACCGTCGTAAAGACCAGACGGAGCGGTGGGCCCAGCCGCCCAACTGTCAGGAACCCGGTGGGGCACTGCGCTCAGAGGACTCCAGTTGCGTTCTTTCGGAGATCCCGGAGTCCTCTTTGTAGCGCCGAGGACGGTCACCGGGGGAGTTTTAGTGCGGTAAAAATCCCACATAACCCTGCGTCACTCTCACTGCGTCGGGTATCTTTTGAAGGTTTCCCCCCTCGAGAAAACAAGACAGAATTATAACTCAGTTCTATCTTTAGGCCACTACATATCCTAAGTATACATATCCTAAGTAAAGTTTGGGCATTTAGTATACGACATAATGCTAGGTATAAAATGTTGTTAACAAGAAGCAATCAATATCATTGTAATGTTCTTTGTTTTTTTCTCTTATCATAATTTGATTTTTTTGGAGTTAACTCCTTAAGAATCGATTTGCATATATAAGGCCCCGTATGAAAAATGCGAGTAAAATCCACTGATGAATGACCTCGTTACGTTTTTTTTATTGAGTATAGCGCCATCTAGTTAAAACTTTAGAACTATTTGTCAGTACGCGTAGATGGTATGCATCGGTTTACGTTTTACCGAAATCTCAATGGTAGTTTAAATAGTAAATCGTTAAGATAAGTAATTTAAATACTCTGTAAATACGTACAATATTAATATTTGAATATCTACTTATATATTAGATATAATTTTTTAAAATTAACCATGTATTGGTATTATTTATATCTTTAATGTGGGAGTATGGCGCCATCTATTTTAAATGCTAGTAAACTCCAGTCGTGCGTCGGAGCTGACACAATCACTCTTTTTTTTTATAAAACAGAGTTTTATAAAACTTACTTTTCACAATATCGAAGTCGTAAATGAGCAAAAAACTATTATCAATTTTAATGAACATCTGGAATCAATACTAGATATGACTGCAATTCTACCTGAGACCAGATGGAAAGCTTAAACGTGTCTCCTTTGCTTCACCTTAAAAACCAGGACATAGAAAAGCATAACACTGCTATTTGCTAGAGATAGATGTGGAGATGGTGGCTTCTTTCTTTCAAAGTTTTCAGTGCTTATTTATTTATTTATTGGACCTTTATAAAAGTTACAATAGGGCAAACTTAATGCCTGATGGCATTCTCTGTCAGTCAACCCTGGCTGGCTGGAAAATTTGCGGCAGGTGTTTTAAACACCTCTTCGCAGCGTCGACACCTCTTCGCAGCGTCGAGGTCGGCCACCGGGGGGGTTTTAGTGCGGTAAGAATCCCACATAACCCGCGTCGCTCCCACGACGTCGGGTACTATTTGAAAGTTTCCCCCTCGAAAACAAAAAAAAGGTGTTTTAAACACAAAGAATAGAGATATTTAATATTTATGTTATAAATGCATCATATACATATATCATAAATATATATATATATATTATACATACATATAATACACAAAACGCATATTATACAAAATATTATATACTTCTGTAAGTAGCTTTTCTATCTAATTGCATCAGGAGGGTAATATTTTTCTTGCGTACTTTAAAATAATGAAATACAGAAAACATTGTTTTATCGCTGTACGCTTTTCGTGGATAACTTTTTAAATGTTCTTTCTAAGGAATTGGCTTTAAAACGTAGAATGGTTTGTGTAAATTATTGTATTCTGTTTAAATTAAAGTGAAAATTGCATTTTTTTTCGTCATTACTGCTATACTAATGGCATGTTCTGAATGAGGTTCCGGCCATAGATTACAACATTGGCCAATTGCGAAATGATATACTTCACATATCTTAAAAAAATTGTTTGGGGAACTATCAAGTGCACAGTTTCTTCAAAATGAGTTCCTTTACCGTAAATCAGTAATGATTGGTTTCTGATACGTATATCATTTTAGAAAAAAACAGTTGTACGTGCCTGCAATTTGAACCTGGGCGTCTCAATTCCGAGGTCAAATATCAATCTTTAGTCCACCACTGTTCCATTCAATTCACTTGAATAACGTAAATTAATCCACGCATAGCCTCAAGAAATACTTATACCTAACGCCTACAAATATTGACGTGATTAATCGCCCTAATCATTTTCGTGAATAAACGCCCACTGCCCTTCTGAATAATACTGCCGATTTTTCATACTACCTTATTCCGTGAAATGTTCGCTTTAATAAGGGTTTGTGCTAATATTGCCAAGTTTGGGTTTCCACGCAAATCCTGATAATTGACTTTGGTATATTTATTTTGTTTGTAATTTGGAGTAAATAAAGGGCAGGACTGAGCCTCGTGGTTTTTAGCTCGTTTTATCAATCTAGGATCAAAAGTTTTAATCCTAACTTGATTTAACGGTAAAACCAAACATATTAAAGAAGGTAACAAGGTGGTACAACCAATGTAGTTCGACCGGGGAAGTACTACCGCCACACCTATTTCTAGCGTGAAGCATTTCTTGCGTTTCGATGGAAGGGTGTGGTTGCCGGCACACTTTTACATAAGGCGACCATCATAGTCCTCGGGAGTAGCAACGCACCTGTGTTTGACTTCAGATAGAACCCATGTTCTGTATGAAGTTGCTTACAGATGTCCATGAGCGGCAGTGACCACTTACCATAAGGTGGACTGCATGCTCGTTGGTTACTTCAGTCAAATAAAAAAAAGGTAGCATGCAATTAACCTGATGATACATGGTCACACTCATGGAAATCTGTAAGCAGTTTCATATAGAACAGAGGTGCTATCAGAAATCAATCACAGATGTTTTGCTTCTCCCGAAGACTAAGATGGTGCAATCAAATGAAAGTGGTTTCAAGGTGGTAGAACCAGTGTAGTTCAACCGGGGAAGTACCACCGCCACGCCTATTTCTAGCGTGAAGGGTGTGGTTGCCAGCACACTTTCACATGAGGCGACCATCCTTTAGTCCTCGGGAGTAGCAACGCATATGTGATTGACTTCAGATGGAACACATGTTCTGTATGAAGTTGATTACAGATGTCCATGGGCGGCAGTGGCCACTTACCATCTGGTGGACTGCATGTTCGTTTGCTACTTCAGACAGATAAAAAAAAAGTGAGACTACAACCATACCTTTCTACCGAGAGGCACACTTTCACGCTTTCTAGACTCATAGCTCCACTCTAGGATTTCATCCTGTGCCGTGGATGCCATGGACGCACACAAGACGAATACACAAACACCCAGACCCAGAACACGAATCTAAACACATCATTCAGATACCTGTCTGGCCGGGAATCGATCCTGGAACCCATTACGCGTCAGGCCGGTATGGTCAAGAACCGTGTCATGTAATAAATAAGTGTGGTTTATTGGTATATTGTTTTGATTTATTTAATTTAATTCACAGTTAAATATATTGTGATTTATATTTGAAAATAACTAAAGACACTTCAATTATTCAAATTAACGGAGACAAATTACCAAAAAAATCGTCTTTGAATACCGAAAATATCACTTTACAAATTTTGATTGGATTATACAATTCAATTAAGGATAAAACATTCAAAGATCTGAGAAAGGCTTTAAATAATGCTTTCTATACTTTTGTTTTTTTCTGGTTCCTGGGTTCTACGAAGTGTTTTATAAGTTACTAGCTCTTATCCGCGGTTTCACCCGCACGGTCGAAGGGAATTAACATTAACATTTAATAGCGTGATTCAGAACTTGCAAATTAATTTTACTAACGCCATCTATTAACAACGTCTGGAACTACTTAATATGTATCGACTAACAAAACATCGATATTCTCATGTGAATAAAAGAGCGCGGTAAAAAGTAGCCTAAGTCACTTTCCGCCCTCCTAACTATCTCCCAGCATATAAACCATATCATACAATAGCTATGTGGCGACGTGAAAGAGGAACAAATAAACACACTTTCGAATTTATAATATTAGTATGGATATAGAATTGGCAGATAATCATACAGAGTCCCAGAGACAGAAACCAAACACATAACACAAAACCGGATCGGTTGCCATTGAGTTCCGCCACTCAGTGGTTTGACGCTGTGTTGTAGGTGTTACAAACATACGCCCTGTAGTTCCGGGATCAGAATAGGGCTACGGCATCCCCAGCCTATCGTAAGAGGCGACTAAAAGGGGCTTCCGGGGTTGCAGACGGCTAGAGAGGGAGCTCGAACCGTTCGGTCAGGCAATCCCGGGAAGGACGGCGGTATGTGTGGTCGCATACCGTCGTAAAGACTAGACGGAGCGGTGGGCCCAGCCGCCCATCTGGGAGGAGCCCGATGGGGCAACGCGCTCGGAGGATTCCGGTTGAAATCGTTTCGAGATCCCGGAGTCCTCCTTTTCAGCGCCGAGGACGGCCACCGGGGGGGTTTTAGTGCGGTAAAAATCCCATATAACCCTGCGTCGCTCCCACGGCGTCGGGTACCTTTTGAAGGTTTCCCCCTCGAAAACAAAAAAAAAAAAAAAAGGTGTTACAAACATGTACAAAGACACAAACCCAGAACAGAAATCTAATTTCATCGTTAAGTCGGGAATCGAACCCGGAACCCCTGTTAGTCATATCGGTATGTTCACCAGAGTGGTTACCAAACGTGTGTATAGTAGCTGCAAGTAAAGAAGCTACATACCTAAACAGCCGTATCCGTCGACATGTAGGACGAACCCAGGCCCACAGCCGCATTCGTACGTGCCGTCATGAAGCTCACGGCACAGCTGCTCGCATGGACTCCCTTCACCGCACCTCCCTGCAACAAATTGCTAATGTGAAAAAGATCCAAAAATAACTTTGGCAAAGTATGCCTGACCTCTAAGTATGCCTCATATCTTTTATTAAAGAACAAAGTCATTTTCGTAAAATTAAGTTTTTGGACAATAGGCACAAGGGTAGCTTTTTGCCCAAGCTCTTGAAATTCGTAGGAAAAAAGTACTAAAATACTTTGGATAGTTCTGCTTTTGCCTTTTGCTCAAACCCTTGTAATAAAGAACGCAGCGAAATTTAGTTTTTTTGCGGTAATTGCACCAGAAGAATGTTATTCTGGTGTAGAAAATAAGAACAACTCATCCGTTGCGATTCAAATAGTTCTTACGAGAGAGCAACGTTTCTGTAAACATCGTCAGGAAGCACTCTAATCTTATCTGGGATTGATTGCAGGTGTCCACTAGGTGGCAACTTACCACCAGGAGGGCTTTTTTTAAGAGGAAAACCTTCAAATGGTTTCTATCCCAATTCAAATGGTTTCTAAAAAGACTCCCTGATCTCCAAAGTAATGTAACCAAAGTCCTCTGAGTGCATTACCCCTTGGGCTCCATCGAGGTCATCGAGGCGTAGAGTCTAACTAATCATCTCGTGTTAACTTTGTGAAATTATATGCCTATTTTATTTACCTAAATATGTACTTAGTACGTAAAAGAGCAGTGATAGCCTAATGGTTGAAACTTGCTCTCTCGATCGTGAGGTCCGAGCTGCTTTTCGGTGAAGGAAAACATCGCGAGGAAACCTACACACCCGAGAGTCTCTCAAGTCCACCAATTCGCACTTGGCCAGCGCGGTGGACTATGGCCTAAACTCTCTCATTCTGAGAGAAGACCCGTGCTCAGCAGTGGGCCAATAATGGGTTGATGGTTGGACGTATAAGTACTTAGATTTCAAACAAAAGAATTGTATTTACAGCAAGAATTTCACTCCAAAAGAAAGTAGCAATATAAATGTCAAATTACAGAACGTTACTTTGTACAGCGTGTATCAATTCGTTTTCGATGGAAGAAATGGGTGAAATAACAAGAAATGTATCCATTATTTGACGTTTATTTTGTAATGGCGGTCGGGGCATAGTCTGAAGGTCGTTTGTCATACCGTTTCGTGTCTGGCAAAATAAAAAGTAGTAGGGTAATTCGATTCAAGGCTTTGGCTTGATATTTTACATGATTATTCCTTTGTTCTTTATATGTAAAACTACGAGTTTTTTACTCGTTTTTATATGATTGAAGTCGCAAACGAGTAGGTATGCAATTTATCTGATGGTGCTGTCACTGCTGTCCATGAATATCTAATGAATCTATTTGAAGTTAGAACTTCTTTTAGAACAAGGAATTTATCTGTAAATTCACAGATGCGTTGCTACTCCTGAGAATTAAAATGGTAGCCTCATATAAAAGTGAGCCGTCCGCCATACCCTTCTTTCTTTCTTCATAACAAAACACAAGAACTGCTTCACGCTAAATATAGATGTGGCGGTGGTGCTTTCCTGGTTGAGGCATACCTTATACCTCCTACAGTGCAGGATTAAGCCAGCGCGGTGCCTGTAGCAAATTCTGACAGGAGGCCTATAGTTTCCCTAAAGTAGATGTATTAAATAAAACAAAACTGTTACACGTAAACTTTTCTGGATTTAATCTGGGAAAATTTAGAGACGATAATTTCTATATCTACTTCTTTCAGTTTAAGATTATCAGGATTGCAAAGATAGTGAAATATAAATAGCAGGTGTTGGACCGCGGGGCCCGTAGCATTTTTTGATCTTGCTGTGTGGCTAATCCGGCACTGTCCTCTTATGGTTTTGTATATTTAAATCACTAAGACGCGGTAGAGTAAGAAGCCAACTTTTAATCTACATTTTTAAAACAAGATTGTTTAGGAAAAGAACTATGTATATAAATATTCAAGTAAAAAAGACAACGCCGCTGAGTTTCTTGCCGGATTTTACTTGAGGTCGTGTTCCGATCCGGTGGATAGACAATAAAAAACATTGTTACAGACAATTTGTAAGTGCCCCGTAGGCCTATACAAAATAAAGACATTTTATTTCATTTCATGGTTAGCAAGCCAAGATGAATGTGAAGGAAAGTGAAAGAATCTTTTACGAGCAATTTCATGTCATTATCTCTTAATTTTTTTTGAGCTTTTGTTCACGGTTGGGTATGTGTCTCCTGCTGCCCATCTCCTGGATTTTGTCCCTAGGTTCCCACCTACGACATCCACGGGAAGAGACACCACACCACAAAGAACATTACGGCGTTGCGAGAGTTGTGAATTTAGTATGAATGGAATTTTATGTCTACATAAGGCGTTGTAACTTAGCCCTTAGGGCCAGTAATCTTGTCCCTGTAGTTCCGGGGTCATAATAAGGCTATCCCTTATATCCCCTGCCTGTTGTAAGAGGCGACTAAAAGGGGCTTCGGAGATTGCGGGCGACTAGAGTAGGAGCTCGAACCCGTGAAAGAGCAGAGGGAGGGCCAAGCCGCCCATCTGGGAGGAGCCCGATGGGGCCGTTGCTCTTAGAGGACTCCGTTTGCCTTTTGAGATCCTGGAGTCCTCTTTGTAGCGCCGAGGATGGCCACTGGGGAGGTTTTAGCGCGGTAATAAACCCACATAACCCTGCGTCGCTCCCACGGCTTCGTGTACCACTTGAAGGTTTCCCCCTCGAGAGCAAAAAAATCTGTGACAGACCGTAGTACTCCAAATCTAATTTAAAATCCGGTACACGCTAGAGAAAATCTTATAATTATGATACTTACTTATTATTAATGAATCCATACTTCAATACTAATATTATAAATGCAAATGTAAGTTTGTTTGTTACGCTTTTATACAAAAAGTACAGGTGTCATTTCTCTGAAATTTCCTACACACATAGTTAAAGACCTAGACTTAAACATAGGATACTCATTACCGTGGAAGACGAGACCGTCGCGAGCGAAGCCGCGGGAATTATTTGGTGCAATTATAAAATAAATTCGTTCCACGATGATATAAATCAATCCCCGTAAATAAATGAAATGATTCTCCGTTGTATAATAAAAATGCATCGTTGAAAATGATTTTCTTTTTTCATTTTTCAAAGTGCTTCCTTCCGGGTCGAACGGGCGAGCATTGAATTATTTCATATTGTTTTAAAATCCGTCATAAAACAAAGAGAATATCGTTTTGCTATATCATACTTCCATCATTAATAAAATTTTCAACGAATAATTTAGTTACAAATATTTTTATGTTAGATTTCATTTTAGGTTCAAAATACAGTCGAAACAATGATGATTTTTTGGAAAGGCGCCTAATTTCAAGAGATTGATTAAATCGAACCTTAACAGTAAACACAGTTTTGATTGGAGATAACTAATCAGTAAAGTTTGACTGGAGATGACCATCACAAAGTAAGCAATCAAACCCTTTCATTGAAACGCAAGAACTTAATTACAAAATTAAATTAACAATTGGGACTGTAACACCTTCCCGGTCGCAACATACATGTTTTGCCTCTAACTCGTATTCCGATATTACAATATAGACTTTCCATGTCCCACATAAACCACGAAAATGCCGTAACATCGTCGCTATTACAGAACATTTGTATCAGAACAGAATACTTCGACAATAAAAGAAATACGCGCAAATACAAAAGCTTATTCATTACAATCCGGTTTGTTTCGGTCGAAGAAAGCGGTGGGAACGCGCGAAAAGTATCCCTCATCTGACATTTACTTTGTAATGGCCACCGGATTATTTCGTAGGCTGTTTGGGATCGTTTGTCATGTTTTTCGCTGTTGCCTTGAAGAATTACCCGGTTTTGACACTATAATTTTTGTTTCGGATGGATTGGTTTCGTTGAGTACAAATGCTTTTAAACTAGTTTACTCAATGCCACGGGTGTAGCCAGGTGTTGGCTTCGAGGAGGGATTAATAAAATAGGTGTGTAGGTTGTAACTCCACTCCCGCAAATTTAGGGGAAAAAGTAGGATGGGGTTTCTTAGGGGTGTTCTTTTTTCAGGGGTACTTGTAGGTGTTTTTATAACTTCAACATATAGGTGTTTTTAAAGGGAAGTCTCCCGCCAGCTAGGCTTGGCCTGATGACGACAACCCTCCGACCTGATCCAAAAATACGGTAGCTAGCCAGGAATTAAAATACATTGTCTGGATTTTAGGGGTTTGAGAGGCTTTAGGGGGATACTTTTTTGTGAGTTGATAACCCTGTATTTTGACCTGACCAAACCACCATCCAATTTTACTTTCTGCGCCGACTCCTAGCAATAAAAATAACTGAAGTAACGACCTCCTATTCCTCTGTGCCTACGTAATGCATAATACGTGCATTCTCGGGCGTTCACTCATAACTGAGCATAGTGATACTCGTCCTTAGTCTTATCTTTTATAAGCTTCCGCCATTCATGACGGCATGTTGAACGTTCATATAAAAGGTTAAAATTAAATTCTTGTTCGTAACAAGTATGTAATTTAACCTATCCAGGCTATAGAAGGCAAAACTTTGTATCCAAAATGAGTGTTAGGTTAAATTTCAGTTTTAGGCAAATACATTTATAGTTGAAATAATCATAGATGGTAATTACCTCGCGTGGAGATTTTAAATTCAAGTAAATATTACGAGGTCACGAAAAAGGCTTTATTATTCTAATCTGAAACAATAAAAGCTATGAAATTAAATTACTAAACGCTTATTATGTTAAACGCAAATAAATTCTTTGTTTGAAACAAGTTACATTGTTAAAAAATTAAAACAAAAACCCGACTTAAAAATAATATGGTTTTATTATAAAAAATATTCCTTTAATTTACCGCTTTGGTAGGTTTTGCGTTAACATAATAAAATGGAAGTGTTACTATATATATGATTTTGTGGTGGACTTTTTATAAGCTTTCATTTGTTATCCATATTTGTATGAAAATAAAAAAATCAACAAACATACATATACACACGCTTTTAACACTCATAGCTCCACAGTAGAATTTTCTCTTGTGTCATGGGTACCACGGATACACAAAAGACACAAACACCCAGACCCAGAACACGAATTTAATCTCATGATTTAGATACCTGTCTGATCGGGAATCGAACCCGGGACCCATTGCGCGACAGACCGGTATGGTAACCGCTCCACCACGTGGGTCGTCGTGTATGTATATATAGGCAGGGTGGCCTATCCTATATCAGTCATGGTAGCGTTCAGTTGTGAGCGTAAGAATTGCGGGCAAGGAGATAATTACGACACTGATTTAGTCACTATCACACTAACGGAATTAACATTTGGAATAACGTATAACTGGTATTAACAAGAATAATGCTCCGTTAAGCGGTGTAAGTGGCAGCATATTTAACAAAGTCATCCCTCAACTAAGTCAGCCGACCCACTTCTATGCATTTCGATCGCACGACACAATCCACGCCCACCCGCACAGCGTTGCGTTAAAAGAAGGTAGGTAGGTAGGTGTTCACATGGTGTTCCCGCGCGCACCTCTTAGACGGAGGGATTGAGAAACTCCTTTCCATCCATAAAAGAGACGGGCCCTGCTGAGGGCAGACGCCGTCGGGACCACGGACGAATTCTATTAGCGTACCCGCAGTCCCGACAAAGGGCGTATAGAGTAACACCGTGGAGGTTTTAACCGGTAGGAGTCCAGCATATCCTCTCTGCTGTCCCCGCGCAGAGAAGAACCCATGAAGGGTTTCCCCACGTAAAAAAAGAAAAATGTGTAGGTAAGTGATACCTTGGACAACTTCCAAGCTAATTAATACTTTACGAACTATATAACCAAACGGCGTTAATCATGAAATGTACTTAGATTTTCCCGTCATCCACTGACATATACGCTCGAAAAAATGACCTTCCTTTGGACGCAGTTGGATAAAAAACCGTTGAAATGGCGGATGAAGTATCTTTTTGACATTTATTTTGTAATAGCTGCGGATTATGTCGGTAGCACGAAATCGTTTGTCATACAATTCGTGGTAAAAACAGTTTTTGGCACGATACAGTTTTAAGGTTCGATTCATAACTTGATTTTTTGCTACGTTCAGTTCAGTTCAATGGAACGCGAAGTGTACTGGACGTTTTATTTCGGGTTTATGACTAAAACTGTTTTTGTGGAAATATCGGTGTTATTTGTCAGTTGGCCTTTAGTGCGAGTTTACTACGTTAATTCGAAACAATCATGGTTTACGTTTATACTTTACTAGTTTCATATAAAGATACTAAAACATTAGTATTCTATTCCTATTCCGGTACTGTCCTCTCGTACTTTTTTAGTTTCCAATGAAACATTCGTGTGAAAGACAGGAAAATTAATGGAAACAAAGTCGAGTAAAGTTGTCTATCGCGCCCTCCGGGAACTTTTGTACGAATGGTTATTTGCAAGTTGTTTGTGATGACAATTTAATTTTATCTAAAATACAAAGGATAAAGTATGGCCGGGACATGTAAAGAAGTTTTACAAATTTATTAAATTTTTTTACCCATACATTTTTAACTTTTCCTAGCGCCAATTATTTCATTAATCTCTCCGAAATTTAAGATAAATATGGCGTACGTTTTGATTCTGGAAGATTTCACAAGCCATGAAAAAGAAAAACCCTGTTACTTTAAAGAAAAAGGAACATGGGAAGTATCACATATAGGTTATCATTTATAGGTGGTAAAACCAGTGTAGTTTGACCGGGGAAGTACCACCGCCACACCTATTTCTTGTGTGAAGCAATTCTTGCGTTTCGGTGGAAGGGTGTGGTTGCCGTCACACTTTTATATGAGGCGACTATCATATTCCTCGGTAGTAGCAACCATCTGCGATTGACTTCAGATAGAACCCATGTTCTTTATAAAGTTGAGTACATGAGCAGCAATGACTACTTACCATCAGGTGGACTGCATGCTCGTTTGCTACTTCAATCAGAAAAAAAATCAACGAAATCTGTAGTATTTGCATAAAAGAGTAACAAACACACATCTTCAGAAACATTTGCATTTATAATTATTATTATATTAATACGTGAAGCAAAAACTTATGACGCATTTTTAAGTAATATGCCGCGGACGGATTATTATGAAATTTTGCACGGTTATAGTGAACGTAGAGAAGGAGTGCAGAATGTTAATATTTTTTTCAATTAATGAATATACCATACATAAAATGAAGTAAAAACACATTACACACACTACCGTACATTTGTCACAAACACATCATAATAAACCAAATAGAACATTCAATGTCATATTATGAAAACATATAACGTCAAAAATATCAGATGTCTTTGTCAAAAACCGCTTTTGCTTTTAAATGCGGCTTAGATAATTAAAGCTATTTTTATATTTAACGGGCGCGTTCAAAATGACTTAAAAATTATTACATTCTATATGAATTTGAGAGATATTCGTACTACTTTGGACAATATGAAATTTAGTTTTTTAATTTAAATTACGGTCTAATTTCAACCGATGTGACGAATGATTAGTATAATATTAATATGACTGAAATTATGCATTACCCGCGTTCTATTCTCATATGTTGAGTGTAACGAGGGTTCAGCCAGCCGATTCATTTCATTAGATCTCTGCATGAGCTGACGTGATGTTCTTTTTACATATGAGTTAATATGCTTGCACGTTTAATCTACAGGTAAATTATCTACTACTCGTGCTAGTCTAGAAGAGCCTATCTAGTATAGTCTATCAAAGTTATTAGATTACTTTATGCATTCTCTCATCCCGCCTTCAATCTCCCACGTGTTGAGTGTAGCGAGGGATCGGCCAGCCGGTTGATTTCATTAGATCTTTGTGTCTGCATGAGCTGACTATATCAATCGAGTTACGGTTATGTCTCCATTTACAATCGATTTGAGTTTGTACGTCTAGATTTCTGTTTGTGTTATAGCTATTGATCATTTAAATAAAATTCACACTTGTTTTTAACCAATGAATAAATGCACATGCACGTACACACTTTTGTGAAAAAAAGTGTATCTATCAAAGCTAATAGATTACTTTATGCAATCTCTTATCCCGCATTCATTACCACGTGTTGAGTGTAGCGAGGGATCAGCCAGCCAGTTGATTTCATAAGAGATTATGTTTTCATGAGCTAACTGTCTATATCAATCGAGCTACTGTTATGTCTTTACTTGTTTCCATCTAAACTTCAATTTGTGATATCGCTATTTCTCATATGTAGTACATGTTGATTTTAATAAAAAATTGCCATTTTTTACAGATGAATTAACTTTCTTGCGCGTACATTTTTTTGCGAAAAACGAACTAAACTAAATTATTTAATCTACAGGTACATTAATCTATCACTCGTGCTAGTCTAGAAGTGTATCTATCAAAACTAATAAATTACTTTATGCATTCTCTCATCCCGCCTTCAATCTCCCACGTGTTGAGTGTAGCGGGGAATCAGCCAGCCGGTTGATTTCATTAGATCTTTGTGTCTGCATGAGCTGACTATATCAATCGAGTTACTGTTTTGTCTCCATTTACAATCGGTTTGTGTTTGTACGTCTAGATTTCTGTTTGTGTTATAGTTATTGATCATTTTAATAAAATTCACACTTGTTTTTAACCAATGAATAAATGCACATGCACGTACACACTTTTGTGAAAAACGAATTATACTAATATATCTAATCTACACGTACAATAATCTACTACCAGTACTAGTCTAAAAGTGTATTTATCAAAACTAATAGATTACTTTATGCATTCTCTTATCCCGCCTTCAATCTCCCACGTGTTGAGTGTAGCGCGGGATCAGCCAGCCAGTTGATTTCATAAGAGATTGTGTCTTCATGAGCTAACTGTCTATATCAATCGAGCTACTGTTATGTCTTTATTTACAATCAATTTGTTTGCGTCTAAACTTCAATTTGTGATATCACTATTTCTCATATGTAGTACATGTTGATTTTAATAAAATTTTCATGACTTTTTACAGATGAGTTAAATTACTTGCGCGTACAATTTTTTTGCGAAAAACGAACTAAACTAAATTATTTAATCTACAGGTACATTAATCTACCACTCGTGCTAGTCTAGAAGTGTATCTATCAAAACTAATAGATTACTTTATGCATTCTCTCATCCCGCCTTCAATCTCCCACGTGTTGAGTGTAGCGAGGGATCAGCCAGCCGGTTGATTTCATTAGATCTTAGTGTCTGCATGAGCTGGCTATATCAATCGAGTTACTGTTATGTCTCCATTTACAATCGATTTGTGTTTGTACGTCTAGACTTCAGTTTGTATTATAGCTATTTATATAATAATACGTGAAGTAAAAATTACACGTGAAGTAAAAATAACGTCTTGCTAAGAAACATAACGTCAAAAATGCCAGATGTCTTTGTAACGTCAAAAATACCCGCTATTGCTTTTAAATGTAGCTGAGCTAATTAAACCTCTTTTTACCTTTAACGGGTGCGTTCAAAATAACTTGAAAATTATTGTAATTTATTTAAATTAGAGAAATATTAGTGCTACTTTGTACAATATAGGGTGTAGTTTTTTTCATTTATATTAGGGTCAAATTTCGACCATTGTGGCGGGTAACTAGTAACTATATGAACACGTTGATTTGAAATGTACCTACATGTATTTTTAACAGAGACGCTTACACGTATACGCTTTTGCGAAAAACGAACTGGACTAATCTATTCAAACTACAGATGGATTAATCTACAGTAGTGCTTGTCAACGGTTTGATTGATTACCTCCTATAGTAAATATCTATTTGTAAAGGGCATTCACGTTACAACGGTCGCACGGACTGACGAACGGACGACAGTTCAAGTTGAATACTTCTACGGACTTGCGACATGACCTTGGTCGTATAGTCCGCTTTGGAACCAAGCCATTTACGATAGAACTTGTCGCATACGACCATAGTTCGTGCGACAGTTCGTACGACCGTCGTAACGTGAATCCCCACCTTAAATACTATAGTTAGTGTGAACTGCTACTGTATTCTGGTTTGAAGGAGACAAGAGTTGTGTTGAGGGAGACATACCTACTTATCTGAAGCTTTCAATCTCTGTCCTCGACTTATTAATCTTAGCCCACCTATGACCAATCGGTAAGACCTTAATTTTATGGGTGGCATTGGCCACTTACCATAAGGTGGACTGTATATTTCTTACTACTCTATAAGCTATCATTTAATAGCTATATCCATAATATTACAATAATAAAAAATCCGTTTCCCCCATTTAAAAAGGAGGGCTTTTACACGTCACTCCTTAAACTAAGTCGATTCCAATGATATGTTACAAATCGTCAAGTCGTTTGGACATTCATACACATATACATTGATTAAAAAATACTACCCTCCTTCTGACGCAATCAGTTAATAGGTGGTACTACCAGTGCAGTTCGCGCGGAGAAATACCACCGCCACACCTATTTCTAGCGTGAAGCATTTCTTGCGCGAGATGGAAGGGTGTGGTTGCCGGCACACGTTTGTATGAAGCGACCATCTTAGTCCTCGGGAGTAGTGACGCATCTGTGATTGACTTCAGATATAACCCCATGTTCTGTTTGAAGTTGCTTACAGATGTCCATGGGCGGCAGCACCGCTTGCCATCAGGTGGATGCTCGTTTGCTACTTCTATCCTATAAAAAAGGTACTAATATTTTATGTATACAATTTTATTATTTTCTTAGTGTATTTTGTATCATTTTTGTTCCAGCACACACTGCATGGTAATGAAATCACGTGGACCAGTGGTTCACGTCTGATGGGGTTAGTCCGGCGGCGATTAACATGCTACACAGATGAACTTCATACGGTTATACATAGTTTTAAAATGGTTGCTCTTTTTAAATATATGGTATTTTTTAGAATAAAAATTGAGAACCGACAACTAGGTATTTAATAATTCTAGTCACCTGTCGCAATGGTCGAAATTCGACCGTAACTCAACTCAAAAACTAAACTTGATACTGTCCAAAGTATTTTCCAAATACATTTTTTATTAACATTATTTACAATTATTTTACATTATTTACAAGTTATTTAAAAGTAAAAAGAGGTTTAAGTGACAAATTTTGACAAAGATATCTGATATTTTTACCGTTCTGTGTTTTCATATGTTGAATGTTTTATTTCATATGCTTATATATTTCATATGCTTACTACATCTATAAATAAATAAATAAATAAATAAATTTCGTTTATTAATTATATGTTTGTGACAAATGCATTTATGTGTTTTTAGTTGATTTTATGTATGTTATATGCATTATTTGAAAAAAATATTAACATTCCGCACTCCTTCTCTAAGTCAAGTATAGCCGTGCAAATTTTCATACTCCTCCGTCCGCGGCAAGTTACTTAAAAATGCACCACAAGTATTTGCTTCTCGTATTAATATATAGATTATTTTTCTGCATCTACCGTCGAATTGCACTAGTTCGTCCATAAAATATAATATATATTTAAAAATAAGATAATAATTATTCGGGAACTCGGGATCTCTTCGATCCGCTCCGAAGACGGCCCCGAGGGGTTTAAGTCGATAAAAATCTCAAATAACATCGTTTCTTCAACGTCTACGGGTCCATTTTGAATGAAAACTCGAAACCAAAATAACCGGCTCAGTACGAGTCGGACTTGTTGAGAATAGTACTATTCGTACGGACACGAAGTGTTCCGTACGAATAGTACTATTCTCTATGAAAAAATGGCAAAAAAATAGGTTTATTTTATGGGAGTCCCGCTTAAATATTTATTTTATTGTTCGTAGTATTTGTTGTTAAAGCGGCAACAGGATTACATTATCTGTAAAAAATTCAACGGTCTAGATCTTACGGTTCATGAGACACACCCTGGTGGCAGACGGACAGACAGACGGACAGCCTTAGTAATAGGGATTTATTTTTATCCTTTAGCCGGGTACTCATTATCGAGCCGTAACTGTAACTGTTGCATGCGCTGATACCAGAAAAACATTGTGTGTATGTGGTTCGCGAACCTGCTGCGATCGGTACGCGTACGGCTAGCAGCAATCCAACGTAACCGTAATGTTGCACGTAACTGTATCCGTTACTGATAAAAACCTATTGTGTACGTGGTTCGCGAGACAGCAACGAACGCTACACGAGCGACTCGCATGAATCAAAGGGCGCTCGCAGTGCGCTCGTGGACGTCGAGAGGAGATTGTAGCAAGCTGCTGCGAACCTAACATTTATTACATTCGTCAAGATCGTATAGTTAGAGGATAAATGTCTTTTGCTGATATTATGGACCTACAAGGATGGCATTGCTAAGGAAGGGCGATGCCATGAGCCCAAACTGTAACACGCGAACACACTAGATCCTCGTTACTGTATCACGCAAGTTACGGTTTTTTTTTTATCTGAGTGAAGTAGCAAATGAACATGCAGTACACCTGATGGTAAGTGGCCACTGCCCCCCATGGACATCTGTAATCAACTTCATACAGAACATGGGTTCCATCTGAAGTAAATCACAGATGCGTTGCTACTCCCGAGGATTATGATGGTCGCCTCATGTGAAAGTGTGCCGGCAACCACACCCTTTTATCGAAACGCAAGAAGTGCTTCACGCTAGAAATAGGTGTGGCGGTGGTACTTCCCCGGTCGAACTACACTGGTTCTACCACCTTGAAATGTAGGTTATGGCTCGCTAATGTGTACCCGGCTTTTAAGTACGGAATTCTAAAAACATATTCGTCGTATACATACACCGTACTTATAAGCGTAATAAAACGTCTTTGAATGTGTAATCAACCCACGAGATTACTTCATTAGCCATAACCAAAGCCACATTTGAGAATGTTTCATTGATTTCACATCTAATCGCTTTTATGTTAATTGAAAACAAATTTGAGGTTAGCAATGAAAGGTTATTGGTTGCTGTATAAATGATCATACCATTCAGGTAATTATTTAATGTTAATCATTATTCTAACCTCACTTTCAACGCATCTAATTTTACGAAATGAATTTTAGAATTAGCATATATAAGTTACAATTAATAATTAGTAAGTATTTGATTAATCCTGTTATTATCCATTATAAAAGGTTTTTAACTATTTTTTATAAGATTGTAGTAGCAAACGAAAAAGGAGGGATAGCGTAATGGTTGAAACTTGCCCTCTTGATCGGGAGGTTTGAGGTTAAAACCCAGGCACCTCGACTGATTTTTCTAATATTATGTGCGTATTAGAAATTAATTATCACTTATTTTCGGTGAAGGAAACATCTTGAGGGAACCTACACACCCAAGAGTTCTTAAAAAAAGTTCTTGGAGGTGTGTGAAGTCCACAGTGGACTATGGCCTATAACTATCATTCTGACAGAAGACCCGTGCCCAGCAGTGGGACAATAATGGGTTGACGACGAGTAGCAAACGAGCATGCAAACCAACTGATGGTATGTGGCAATTACCGCTTATGGACATCCATAAGCAACTTCATAATAACGGATCCATCCGAAGTCTATTACAAATGCGTTGCTACTGCCAAGGACTAAAATGATCGCCTTATATAAACATGAGCAAACTAATAAGACAATACTCTATGACACAAAGAAAAATATAACCTTTCATCTTTAAAAAAATATGAATAAAATACTAATGAATCTGTTTCGACAGAAAAAAAAAACACCAGCGCGGTGGACTATGGCCTATACCTAACTCTCTTATTCTGAGAGAAGACCCGTGCCTAGCAGTGAGACAATAATGGGTTGACGACTCTGTTTTACCCTCAATTAACAACCCAGTTGAACAATTGCAACTAATAAAGACAGTAAAGGGAGGCACGAGAGACGTAAAAATATAAAAGATATCTGTAAGACACCTGATTTATTGTTCTCAGTGGAATAGTAAATATCCTGCAATGTGTCCTACGGTGCGCTGGGGCCAGCCATTTGGATTTTTGCAATGTTTATTTTATATCTAACTCTATGATCTAGAATAGCACATCTGTACATGTCGTAGGAGTCTCTTAAGGGAATGGATGTGTGTCTCTACGTAAAGAATTAAAGTCAATTATTTAAATTATTTCTTTAAGAACAACTGGCGAACTTCTCAAGGTATTTACATTTTTTTTATTTTTTTTATTTTATTTGACTGAAGTAGCAAACGAGCATGCAGTCCACCTGATGGTAAGTGGTCAATGCCGCCCATGGACATCTGTAATTAACTTCATACAGAACATGGGTTTCATCTGAAGTCAATCACAGATGCGTCGCTACTCCCGAGGACTATAATGGTCGCCTCATGTGAAAGTGTGCCGGCAACCACACCCTTCTATCGAAACGCAAGAACTGCTTCACGCTAGAAATAGGAAACATACTTATACTGCTGGATAAACTAGTATCCTAAACACCGACAGTTCAGGGTAATAATTTCAATCATTTTATCAGTATTAGTGACGTTGTGCGTCTCTAACTAGAACCAATTGAGACGGTACTCTACACTCACCTCATCAATGTCAAACATTTTTCTCGGCTTAACCTCTGTACCCTACCTACTTATTGCATACCACCATGAAGCAGTTCTTAAAAGTTTAAATCTTCAAAGTTCAGTTTCTTCTTCGTTCTTAAAAGTTCAGTTTTTGTAAAAGTCGTGGTTACTGGCTCACTTTCTTACAAGAAGACTAGCTTAGTGCTCGAGCAGTAAAGCTTAGCAGTAAAGCATTTTTAATCAACTACAGAGCAGTGATAGCCTAATGATTTAAACTTGCCCTCTCGATCGGGAGGTCCGAGGTTCAAACCCAGGCACGCACCACTGATTTATGTGCGTATTAGAAATTAATTATCACTGCTTTTCGGTGAAGGAAAACATCGTGAGGAAACCTACACACCCGAGAGTTCTTTAAAAAAAAAAACAGTTCTCGGAGGTGTGTGAAGTCCACCAATTCGCACTTGGCCAGCGCGGTGGACTAAGGCCTAAAAACTCTCTCGTTCTGAGAGAAGACCCGTGCCCAGCAGTGAGACATTAATGGGTTGGCACTAATCAACTTCAGATAGAACACGTGTTTTATATGTCGGTGCTTAAAGATGGGCGTCAGTGACCACCACCGGGTAGACTGCATGCTAGTTTGCTACTTCAATCAGATAAAAAATACAGCAGTGATAGCCTAATGATTGAAACTTGCCGAGGTTCGAACCTAGGCACCCACCACAGATTTTTCTAAAATTATGTGCGTATTGGAAAAATAATTATCACTGCTTTGCAGTGAAGAAAAACATCGTGAGGAAATCTACACACCCGAGAGTTTAAAAAAAGTTCTCGGAGTTATGTAAAGTCCACTAAAACGCACTTGGCCAGCGCGGTGGTCTATGACCTAAAACTCTCTCATTCTGAGAGAAGACCCGTGCCCAGCAGTGGGACAATAATGGGTTGACGATTTTTCAATTTATTTTTGGTACTGGTAAGACTAATACATAATGTTTTAATTTAGTCCGGGGTAGTAGGCCTGGAGTTCTGGACCGAGCAAAATAATAGAATGGAACATAAAATATAACAAATATAACAATAAAATATAACGTCCTTCTTTTTGTTTCAAGGCGGGATCATAACAAGATATAAGTCGTCCTTTTTCATTACATAAATGACATTATTATTTTTTCAGACAGCTAAACGTTAAGAGGTTCGTTGTAATATATTTGCAAACTGTAATGTACAGTAAAGTCCGATTTATGTAGATTTTTTAGTTTATAATGTTTTTTTTGTGTATAAAGTAGCAAATAAACATCTGGGCGCACGGAAGTGCCCTCGTCAAGTCGAGCAAAAAAGCGGCACGATCGTACCACACTTTTCTTTAAGCAATTCAGGCCATTTTCGACCTACAGTTTACCAGAAGGCGATATCACTGCCACTCATAGGATTTTCTAACCATCTCTTCACGTTGGTTCTTCCTTAATTCCTTTAATAAATGCGTTGCTACTCCTATGAGCTATCATACCTTTTATTATGATTGGATCAATCCAACTGATGACATATAATTATTTCTTATTCTAATAAATAAGTCAAAAGGTTCATAAAATTGTTCTCAAAATAATGTTCTTTTGTGATGAGTTTTTATGTCCACCGATTTTAAATTTTGACTTTTCAACTAGCATACCTATTTACGAAAAAACTGCATAATTAATAGACTAGTACTAACTATATTTTTATAACAATAATACAACAGCAATAGGCTTTCTTATAAGCTATATTTTAAGCTATATTCAAGGTGGTAGAACCAGTGTAGTTCGACCGGGGAAGTACCACCGCCACACCTATTTCTAGCGTTAAGCATTTCTTGCGTTTCGATAGAAGGGTGTGGTTGCCGGCACACTTTCACATGAGGCGACCATCATAGTCCTCAGGAGTAGCAACGCATCTGTGATTAACTTCAGATAGAACCCATGTTCTGTATGAAGTTGATTACAGATGTCAATGGGCGGCATTGACCACTTACCATCAGGTGGACTGCATCCACGTTTGCTACTTCAGTCAAAAAAAAAAAATTAAAAAAAAATGTGCTTTTACGGCTTTTAATGTAATGCCTTTTGTAAACAAGCCGTTAAAAAGAAAACATCATAACACTAAATGAACGCGTGTTATAAAATTCGCTTATATTTCTTCATTATGACACTTTTCCCTCTTTAAAACTTTCTAGACGCTTCATTTTAAGCGAGAAGTTTTCTTTTGAACAACACTGGGAGAATAAATAATACTGGCAACACCTGCCAGTATCGAGTTAGTTTTGTACGCTGGCAACACATTAACAACTTGTATAGGGTTGCCAGCTGTGGTTTTGTTTTAAGTTAAAACCTGGTTAATAATATTGTGTACTGATTAATTTTTATCAATTTAATTTCATATAGATAATTTTGTTAAAACCTAAGCATACGATGTACAAAAACTGAATAAAACAATCAAAATAACTATTTAAAATATAAAAAGCTTCATTCGCTTTTTATAAAATTAAAGATGCATTTTTTTATCGGACTGAAGTAGCAAACTACATGCAGTCTAACTGATGGTAAGTGGTCACTGCCGCCCATTGACATCTGTAATCAACTTCATACAGAACATGGGTTCCATCTGAAGTCAATCACAGATGCGTTGCTACTTCCGAGGACTATGATAGTTGCCTCATGTGAAAGTGTGGCGTACATATGAGTGTCCAATATTGCTTTAATTTAAATTAATTGCAATAATTTTCAAGTTATTTTGAACGCACCCGTTAAAGGTAAAAAGAGTTTATTAACTAAGCTGCAATAGCGGGTATTTTGACAAAGACATCTTACATTTTTGACGTGATGTGTTTTCATAGTAAGACAATGAATGTACTATTTCGTTTATTAGGTATGTGTTTGTGTCAAATGCAAGGTAGTGAGTGTAATGTGTTTTAGTTGATTTTATTTATGTTTTATGCATTATTTGAAAAAAATATTAGCATTGCGCAATCCTTCTCTACATCAACTACAACCGTGCATAATTCAATACTCCTCCGCCTGCGGCAAGTTTTTTGCTTCACGTATTAATATATATGTATATATGTAAATTTTAACGTGCACACATATATCACGTCACAATCGAAACAATCATTCCCAAACTGACTCGTGGACATAAACATGGAAGAAATACATCCGTTCCTTTTAGAGCCAGAGGAACATAATGTATTGCCGAGAGAAACAGGAGTGTTAAATTATTCAACATGTATGCTCTCATGTGTATGAATATTGTATATGTATTGCATAGGTTAAGATAAAGGTGCTTCTTATTTTAACATAACTTGTCTTGTAGTGACGGTATGCTCTATAATGTCACTCAGCAAGTCTGTATATATATATTGATATGCGGGCAAAAACTTGGGTCCTCTAAGAAACTTCCCGGAGGGAGGAGTGTGAAATTTACCACGTTATACTGTATGTAGAAAAGGAGTATTAAATGATAATATATTTTCCGAATAATGCATAAAACACATAGAATCAACTAAAACACATTACACACACTACTCTGCACTTGACACAAACACATAGGTATATAATAAATTAAATAAAACATTCAATGTCTTACTATGAAAACACATAACGTCAAAAACGTCATGTCTTTGTCAAAATACGTGTCGTTATTTTTAAATAGCTTAGTCAATTAAATCTTTCTACTAAATGAATTCTTTCTACCTTTAACGGGTGTATTGAAAATAACTCGAAATAGATTACAATTCAATTGAATTTGAGAACTATTCGTGCTACTTTGGATAATATCAAGTTTTGTTAACATAATTCAACAAAAAAAACATAATACAGCTCAAAGACTGCATATCTGACTGATATTGGCTTCAAATATAATCTTTGGAGCTGGTTATAGTTCATGGGCGGCAGAGGCCAGCTTCAGTTTGACTGCAAGTTCGTTAGCTATTTCAATTTCATAAAAAATTCACCATATAATTTCTTTTGAAAATACTTTGCCAACTTCGCAATTTATAATTTCTTAAATATAATAAAGTAAGTTATACCAGGCGCACAGAAGTCTCAAAGAGTGTGCCAGTCTCCCGTGGTCCTTTGAGCGTAGGTATATTTAATTAGGAAATGCGTTACGGAGTGAAACAGCACTCTGCTGCGGCTTTGAGTTCCATAATTAATAAGTCTACGGCTTGCTCAAGAGAAACCAATGCTACCTACTTGCATTTAATGGTTAGAGGAAAATAGTACTATTTTAACACGTTCTTTTTAGAAGTTAACTTTGAGTTAACCCATTATTGTCCCACTACGGGCCCTGAAATCTACTCAGAATGACTGGTGCTAAAATTCAATCCAAGCAACGATATTTTTTCCTCATGACGATGTGTTTCAACTTCGTACCTAATTGCCTTACAGGGCCGTCTCTGACCTATAAGTGGCCCTGGGCACTTAAGGATAATGACCATAATTAACACTTTGTTTGGTCGTGACACTGAAATCTATACAATTCTGGCGAACTTTTAACTCGATGGCGGAGCCCCCAACAGTTGCGGAGCCCTGGGCACGTGCCAATTGATCCCTTTTTTTGTTCTCGAGGTTGAAACCTTCAAAAGCTACCCGACGCCGTGGGAGCGATGCAGAGTTATGTGGGATTTTTACCGCACTAAGCAAAAGGAACACAGGTCGCCCTTTCACCAAGTGTTACATATGACTTGAAGAAGCCAGTGGAAAACCACTCGATTCAGAAGGCTCAGGACCGGTTGAAGTGATGCCATTTAGCGTAGACCTATGTAGGTCCAGCAGTGGACCTCGAAATGTTGTTGAATGGATGAATAGACTTTAATTCGCTGTTTTTAAAAGTTACGTACATAAACTGAACGTATGAAGCATAGATGCAATTGCTTAAACGCGAAACGTCGCTGTTATAAGTAGCACGTTTGTCGAAGCTTAAATATTCTGAATCATCTTAAAAAATTCTCTGCCTCTTTCAAATTACATTTATATTTCTTCTATAAATTTTTTTAGAGTATCTTGTCTGGCGTAAATGGAAAAACAAGAACACTTAAGTTTAGTGACAATATAATTTAATAATATACACCTACATAAACATTACAGTATGCTCGAAACAGTCGTAATATTGTTTACACTGCTCATACAATATGTGTGTGTGTTGAATAATTGAACGCTCGCTCACGGCAATATATTCCCCGGGCCTAAGCAAGAGCGACGCCGCTCGATCAAATAGGATAAGGTTGTTTAGTTATTTACAAGACTACATTATATCTATTGTTTTATTCAGTACTTTTGTAAGCATTGGAGACCAATTATTTAGTAATAAAAACTCGCTATTTATAAATAAGTAATTAACAAATGGCTAACTTTGAAAGTACATGTAGGTACTTGTAAACTTCGAATTTCTTTCTAATCTTATTTAGCCTTAATAAAGACAAATAAAAACTAAGTTTAGTGATACAATGATTTAATAACAGACACTAATATGAAACATTACAATATAATCGATCCTGTTGTAATTATATTTACACAGTACATACAATGTGTATATGAATAATTGAACGCTCGCTTTCGGCAATATGTTCCCCGGGACTAAATGGGAGCGACGCCGCTCGATCAAATAGCTTAAGGTTGTTTATTAAACAAGGTACATAGAATCCGTTGTACGTAATGTTATAATAGAAAATTATTTTTGTAAGATGGCAGTAAAGCGATATTATTTTGAGTGTGAATAAATAAAATATCGTTACGTTTTAAATGTCTTATGGGATTTGAATAATCTTACGACTTTTTGATGGTATCCCATCAGTCTTTTGAAGTTCACTGCTGGACATAAATCGCCTCTTAATAGCGTCAGTCAAACCGGTCCTTTATCATCTAAATCCAGCAGTTTCTCTCGATCTTCATCAGGTCACCGATCCACCTGGCTAGGGAGCGCTCCTCCTGCTCCTTTTGCCTAAAGGTGGTCGCCACTTCAGAACCTTTCTTCTCTATCGGTCATCGGTCCTTCGAGCGATGTGGCCAACCTATTGTCACGTCAGCCTTCTAATTTGGAGAGCTACGTCGCAAGCTTTGTTCGTCTACGGATTTCACCGTTGCGAATCATGTCTCGTAACGAAATTCCAGGCCTAGCCCTCTCCATATAGATAAAATATATTTTATTTAATAATGTTCTACGATTTTGGATTAAAACGCAGATCTCTTTACATATTTAGTGTAGAAAAAACATATTTATAAAGTAAAATATAATAATTTTCGTGTACGATGTCAACTAACAGATTATAAAAGCTTATTCAAAATTATAGTAACATGTATTCCGAGACCGAAAAAGGGCGATACACAACATCCACTAGAACAGGCTTCAAAGAAATCTTCAAACAATGTATATCACGTCAAACAGCTGCCATCAATCCGGGAATAAATATTTAAGCGCCGTCCTCTGTCCCGACGGCCTTTTTAGTGCTAGCATAACGTCGATAATGTCACAAAATTGGTATTCAGTAGCGTTCTTACCTGTGTAGCAATAGGACTGATATAAATTCTGTATAGCATATTATAGAAGGGATAATAGAACATTATGTGATAATAAGTATGTACTATGTACCATTTTTTTTTTTTTGTTTTTGAGGGGGAAACCTTCCAAAGGTACCCGACGCCGTGGGAGCGACGCAGCGACGCGACGGTTATGTGGGATTTTTACCGCACTAAAACCCCCAGTGGCCGTCCTCGGCGCTGAAAAGGAGGACTCCGGGATCTCGAAACGACTTCAACCGGAATCCTCCGAGCGCGCTGCCCCATCGGGCTCCTCCCAGATGGGCGGCTGGGCCCACCGCTCCGTCTAGTCTTTACGACGGTATGCTGACCGAACGGTTCGAGCTCCCACTCTAGCCGTCTGCAACCCCGGAAGCCCCTTTTAGTCGCCTCTTACGACAGGCAGGGGATACCGTAGCCCTATTCTGACCCCGAGGCTACAGGGACGATGTACTATGTACCAAGTGGACCGATGACCTGAAGAATACAGAGGGTAATCGATTCAGAGGGTACAGGACCGGTTGGAGTGGCGCCATTTAGGGGAGGCCTATGTTCAGCAGTCGACCTCAGGAGGCTGATGAATGGATGGATGAAGTATTTCCAATATGGTAGAACCAGTGTAGTTCGACCGGGGAGGTACCACCGCCACACCTATTTCTAGCGTGAAGCATTTCGATGGAAGGATGTGGTTGCCGGCACATTTTTATATGAGGCGACCATCATAGTCCTCGGAAGTAGCAAGGCATTTGTGATTGACTTCAGATGGATCGGCAGTGACCACTTACCAACTTGGAAAATGTCAATTTCATCAATATCCACTTAATGACAGGTAAACTGTAAGCCTGAGACTATTTTTATTTGATGAAATAGGTAATTAAAATTCTTCACGTAGCACAAAATTTATCGGCTGAAGCTTTGATCATAGATCCCTGTTATTTTACAAATGCCAAAGTCCCCGAAATGTTTTGGATACTCTGTTAATCTTTTAATTAAAAGCTTAGCAGCAAAACAACGGAATATGTATTTTATAAAACGGTCTAAAACAATATTTGTATGAGGTAAATCCTTTGCCATCAATTTACGTCTGTTTTTGTAGAATTTAATGAAGTAAAATTTGATATTTCTTTAATATTGATGTTGTCCCATGGAATTGGTAGAAAAAAATACAATTTTTGTAAATACTATTAAGGCGCGCTGAGCACTTTTTGGGTGAACAAAAATGATGGAACTCGCGTCATTGTCAAAATGCCAAATGCTTTCTATGAGGTATATATATGCTTCATATCAGCGTTGTCAGATTTTTTTTTATTAAATCGGGGTTTATAAACTTTTGGAGTGAAAAAGCGGGATTTCATCAAAAACGGGACAGCAGACCTCGCGTTACAAAGGGCCTCACGCCTCACAGACACACTGACAAAAAATTTCTTTCCCGCGCGGGACATTTAATTTTCATCAAAAAATCGGGACGTCCCGCCAAAATCGAGACATTTGGCAACGCTGCTTTGTATATATGTGCGTCGATATACCTCCGTGCGTTACTTTTTACTTCATTTATATGGGAAAACCTCATAACTGTGTTTTTTTTAACATGCTTTTGAATTTTAAAAAAAATTGAAGTTTTACCCGATCCCAAATAAAGGGAAAAGAGAAGGAAGAAGAACAATAAGAAAAAATTGAAGTTTTAACGAAGATAAAGCTGTTAGAATAAGCAAATGTTTATAACGTTGAGTTGAAGTCAAACGCCGGCAATCATAACCCGTTCTTTGATATCCTGAGACCCTCTTATATAATAAGAAGACAGAAAAGTTTACTATATTACAAAACTATCAATAGGCAGAAGAAGGAATACTTTATGGATCAGGCATCGCAGAGACGTGAGTTAGAATTTACATAGTTTTAGCCGTATTTGAAACTTTAAACGCATTTTTCTCAAAACGTTGTTAAAACGGGTTCAAACTTCCCTTTGTGATAACTCAAAAACGGTTCAGCCACTTCAAAATGTATAAGGCATACTCAACACCAAACCTAGTACCCAGAAATTTCAAACGACCTAAAATGTACATATATACAAAAAAAGAAAAACAAAAACATATAAACAAAAGCACTTTTTCTTTTGGTAAATTAAATAATTAGTATTTTAATTTATATGTAATATAGTGTATTACCTAAAATTATTTAAGAATTTTGAATATTTCTACATATATTTCTTCATAACGAAATAATAGGTATTTCGTCGCTATGAAATCTTTAATTATTTTTCAGCAGTCTGCCAAAAAACGATTTCCAACTCATTCTTGGACGTTCCATGTACTCGTACGGACTTCGCTGTTATACAAAACAGTTCCGTGTTTACTTAACCTTTATAAAAGCTGTAACTAAAGTCCCTTTCGCAACAAACTTCTTCCTAATTGCTTACCTTTTCTAAGGAGAAGGAAGTCAGTCTAATTAGTGACGACAACACTGGAAGTTTGTTTTACGAAATTGCAAACAACTCCGCACTAGTTCCAAGACCTATTTCCAAAGAATAAAAGAAAAGCCTACATTCGACGTGACTATAATGATTTCCAGACAAAAGCGGAATTAAGGCGTGTGTAAACAGCAAAAAATGCTCGGTCATAACAGCGAAGTTATGACTTATATTTTTAGATTGAAGTAGAAAAAGATGTAATCCACCTGATGGTAAGTAGTGACTATCTATATGTAAAATAGTGGTTCTGTCTTTTGACGACCCGCGTGGCGCATTGGTTACCATACCGGCCTGACACGCAATGGGTTCCGAGTTCGATTCCCGGACAGACAGGTATCTGAATGATGAGTTTAGATTCATGTTCTGAGTTTGGGTGTTTTTGTATTCGTCTTGTGTGTGTCCATGGTACCCATGACACAGGAGAAAATCCTAGTGTGGGGCTATGTGTGTAGAAAGCGTGTCTAAGCGTGTGTAATGTCTTACTATCAAAACACATAAAATTCACACATAAACTTCAAAAATGTAAGAAGTCTTTGTCAAAATACCCGCTATTGCATTTAAATGCTTAGTTAATTAAAAACTCTTTTTACACGGGTGGTTTTAATCAATAAAATCAATACAATTTATTAATTGAGAAATATTAGTGCTACTTTGGACAATATGAAGCTTAGTTTTTTAAGTTAATTTACGGCCAAATTTCGACCGTTGCAACGAGTGACTAGAATAGTATTAATAAGCTGTTTAGTATTAAATACATCGCATCGCCTTGGCTATGTACAGAGCTTTAAAGAAAATATTTCACGCCGACAATGGAAACCATTACTTCAAATTGCTTGGCGACACAACCGCTGTAATATTTGAGTCTCGTTATTAAACCAACGCTTTTGGCATACCTGTGATGTCTTTGTTGTAATTGAAGCACATAAAACATTTTTGTTTTAATATGCTACTTATTATGACGACTAATTGGAGGACTATGATGAATGGTAGTTAGAGTAGACTAATTATTATCACTAGTCACTACTCAAAATAATTATTATCACTACTCAAAAAGTAAACTTAACATTGTCCAAAATATTTCATAAATTTTATTTTTATTAATTATCAAGGCATACAATACACCTGAAAGGTAAAAAGAGGGTTAAGTGACAAACCTGCCTTTAAAATCAATAACGGGTATTTTGACAAAGACATCTGACATTTTGGACGTTAAGTGTTTTCGTAATAAGACATTGAATGCGTCTCACATACAGGAGATTTGAATGCCACTATAGGGAGGAAAAAGAATGTTCTATTTCTTTTGATATGTATGCTGTTGTTGATTTTATGTATGATTTATGCATTATTTGAAAAAATATTAGCAATGCGCAATCCTTCTCTGCATCAATTATAATCATGCGTAAGTTCACACTCCACCGCCTGCGGCAAGTATCTTACAAGCGAATAACAAGTTTTTGCTTCACGTATTAATATATAGATAAAAGATAAATAAATAGGGTATAAGCAACCTACTTTAGTCCACCAATTCGTAGTTTGCCAGCGCGGTGTACTATGGCCTATAACTCTCTTATTCTGAGAGAAGACCCGTGCCCAGCAGTGGGACTATAATGGGTTGACGACGAAGCAACCTACTTTAAAGGAGAATTCAGCAAACTAGTCTATAACCGATATTAAACTACATCAAGCGTTGTGGCATCCATATTGAACATAGCTACATTCTAACGCGTCGGTATTTGCGGCGCGCCAGCTCTGACATAGATTGCCTTTTAAAACTTGAACCACAAATACAACTATCTACGTAATAAATACGTTCTGGAAAATATACAGTTTGTTCGAGTTTAGTATCGCTTAAGTGCACTCATATGGATAACTGTAGCTGTAGTATGAGTTTATTATGTTTCATCAAAACAAGCCTTATTCTTATTTTCGCGCGAGCTTGAAAGAGGCATCGAGCTTGGAGAACTCTGGTTGTGTTCTTTTTTTTTTTTGACTGAATTAAAAAACGAGCATGCAGTCCACCTGATGGTAAGTGGTCACCGCCGCTCATGGACATCTGTAATCAACTTCATACAGAACTTGGGTTCCATCTGAAGTCAATCACAGATGCGTTGCTACTCCCGAGGACTATGATGGTCGCCTCATGTGAAAGTGTGCCGGCAACCACACCCTTCTATCTAAACGCAACAAATGCTTCACGCTAGAAATAGGTGTGGCGGTGGCACTTCCCCGGCCGAACTACACTGGTTCTACCACCTTGAAAATATATGATAATAATAATAATAATAATACTTTATTGCCTTAAAACATACAGGTTGAAAAATTATAAATTAAAAAAAGTAAAACTGTTATGCTCGTCGAAAGGCAAAATGCTCAGCGTTTGCTGACACAGAATAGAGATCCCATGCAGCGCTGTTCTTCAGCCGCATCCTTGTCCCTCAGTTGTGCGGGATTAGGTATCCGCCGCCTTTTATAATAGAAAAATCCTTAGTCTAATTAAATTTATGCACATTGAATTATTACTATAGATATTATTACACAGAGAAATTAATTTAATTACCATTTCACTACCAATTCAAAGCAATTTTCAATTCAATGTCAATTTTAATTCAATGTCACATTTATTACTCTATTAATTCCACTTAAAATGGGTAACTATAGCTGTAGTATGAGCTTATTATGTTTCATCAAAACAAGCCTTATTCTTATTTTCGCGTGAGCTTGAAAGAGGCATCGCGCATGGAGGACTCTGATTGTATTCCATTGGAGATCCTCTACGCAGCGCTGATGACGGCTACCGGGAAATATTAGTGACGTAAAAATCCCACATAACCCTGCGTCGCTCCCAGGACGTACCTTTTGAAGGTTTCCCCCTTGAAAAAAAATTGCATTAAAATCCGTAGCATAGTTTTAAAGATCTGAGCATACATAGGGACAGACAGCAGCAGAAGCGTTTTTATACCATGTAGTGATGTAGAAACAAGTAGATTTTTTTGGAAAATATCTTTCTTCTTTTAGTAATCGTATAAAAACAAATTTAATACACAAGCTGTTATCCTTAAAGGCAGGGTTGTTGGGAATGACGTAAGGGTGTAATAATGAGGGTTGAGTTATTGGAGCCTTCAGTACTTTGGGATCAAGGGCACGTTTAGACGCGTAACGGTTGGTAACAAAGTTTTATTATATTTTAGCAATTGAAGAGTTATATACCAAGAATATTGTACGATAAATGTTACTGTAAGCATTAGAAGGATTTTATAGTTAGGTAGTTTTATTTAAGATTGTTGCCAGGTGGTAGAGACAGCAGCAGTGATAGCCTAATGGTTGAAACTTGCCCTCTCGATTGCGAGGTCCTACCTACATACATTCAAACATACCTACATACTGGATATCAAATATTACCATTCATCATTCATTCGTTCGCGAATATTCCTTATCAACATTCGCAAATGCGAATGCGATTGTTGTTTTATTCTGTTCTTGGTATAGGACGCCGGATAATATAAAAATGGTGAATTTTTTTTATGGTCGACAAACTGCAGTTTGATTTCAATTTTAATAGTTTTATCGACCTTTTTCGCCGCGATGCAATGCAATATTCAATATCGCAAAACATTCGCACTAATTCTTGCGAATGGGTATGCGAACGCGAATATCTGAAACGCGAATATTCGTTACATCACTACTACATACATACGCTTGAAAAAAACATTACCCTTCCTCTGATGCAGTCGCGTAATTCTCATGAACCCATTATTGGCCCACTGTTGGGCACGTGTCATCTCTCAGAATGAGAGAGTTAGTCCATAGTCCACCGCGCTGGCCAAGTGCGAATTGGTGGACTTCACACACCTCCGAGAACTTTTTTTAAGAACTCTCAGGTGAGTAGGTTTCCTCACGATGTTTTCCTTCACCGAAAAGCAATGATAATTAATTTCTAATACGCACATAAATCAGTGGTGCGTGTCTGGGTTTGAACCTTGGACCTCCCGATCGACAGGGCAGGTTTCAACCATTAAGCTATCACTGTTGTTTTAGTATAGGATGTTTAAAACTTTAAAAGACTAGCATTTTGTTACATAGAACATGTTGTCTTTCCCTATCAGGCTCTTTCTAACTCGTCTAGTTAGAGAAAACTTTTCACTCCGTGTTTCCCGGTCGTTAGACGCTGGAAGTTTGAAGGAAATGTTAGGAGGCGTGGTCAGCGAAAACGAGTTACTCTACTGTTGGAAGGTTTCTTTATTAGAGGGTAGCTTTTTTTATAAAATTAAAGTAGCAAACTAACATGCCCCTTAATGGTAATTGATGGCTGCCGCTCATAGACATTTTGTGAATAACTTCATAAATTCATATAGAACAAAGGTTCTATCTTAAGTCAATCGCAGATGCATAGCTAGATAATCCCGAGAATTAAGATGGTTCTGATATTTAAGTGAGACGGTAGTCACACCCTCCCACCAATATGCTTCACGCTGCCTATATGGCATTGGTACCTACTTCCCCGTTCAAACTTGCAAAATTTGCAAAATGGTAGAACATACATGATGTTCTCCCATTTTGCAAGCTTATGGACGAGTATGTTCACGTAGAAAACCTGTGATAACCTGGTTTAAAATTTTACCTATCTATACTAAGTATTCGAGGTTCGATTCCTCTGATTTTTCAAAGTTATATGCGTAGAAGTGAATAATTAACTTGGTTTGAAGGCAAAGGAAATCGTTGCCAGGAAACCTGCTTGAGCGCTCTTTAATTAGTCTTTTTGAAAGAGTAACTTTAAAATGAATAAAATAATATTAAAAATATATTTCTTAAAACAAGCTAGTTATGGACTCGGCGAATTAGTTTCCCTAATTAACAAACGAGAACGCTTTATTATGGTCATAATCCTTACGTGCCAGGACTGCTTATAGGTAAAAGACAGCCCTGGTGGTCCATGGGTACACAGATATTTTGTCAAATGTACCTTCGTCACTAAAAGGTTAAGAACCACTGCTTTAAACCGATACACATATTTTACACTGTAGAAAATAGGTGAGACGGTTTTGTCTTTCGAGTCGAGCAACAAAAGTTTCTACTTTAAACTAAAAATAATTACTATCTCGATGGAATAAACAAAAAGTTTGAATAAAACCCCAACTTTTACCCAAGCTTCACTATAAGTTCAAATCCCAAAGCTGATAGGGGTCTATGGGTTATCGAAAGTTAGAATCCCTCGAGACTCTAAATTAATCGATAGAGAGGAAAGTATTCAAGTCTCCGATAGTTTCTAAATCAAACTTGTAAAATATATCGAGTTTTAAAGTGAATTAATAATCAGTGAACAAAGATTACTGTCTGTAAAAACGATATTAGTTTTATTTATCGGTTTGTATTTCTTTAGAGCAGAGGTTCCTAAACTTATTTCGTCTAACGCCCACTTTATAAATCAGTTATTTTGTAGCAGCCCCCATTTTCTTTCACCATAAAAACGTTAATAACATATCGGTCTCGATTGGAATTTAATTAAACCTATCAGCGTTGCCAGACGCTCCGACTTTTAAATCAAAATTATAGCTTAGTCCCATTTTTTTGGAAGGACTGAACACTATACGAAAAAAAGGTCGATAAACCTTGGAGAACCTGTCGCCCTCTTTAGTCACATCAGCGCCCCCGATGTTTTTTCTGAGCCCCTTACTGCCGCCCAGGCCTAAAACGCCCACCAGGGTGCGTTATCGCCCACTTTGGGAAATACTGCTTTAGAGTTATTATTGTGTGCATGTTTATAGCGCTTACAACATTTTTGAAAATCTTAGCTATACATATAGAAAGTGTTATTACAGCCGTACCATATTAGAGAAGGCGTATCGTAAAACTTACTTACAAACACTATTTTTTTTAATTGAATGCCAGTTAAAGATTTGATGAAGCATAAAATGGTCTATCGACTATCCCAAATGCATTTGTTCAGTTTATATAACATACTCTTGAAGATCAGGAGAGCTAAGATCAGGAGAGCTATATTAAATTTTCGTTGTCAAACGTAAAGCAGGATATAACAAATGTTGTTCCTGTAGTTCCGGGACCAGAATAAGGCTACGGTACCTCCTGTCGTAAGACGCGACTTAAAGGGGCTCCCGGGATTGCGCGTGGCTAGAGTGGAAGCTCGAACCGTTCAGCCAAGCGACCCCGGGAAGTACGGCGGCATATGTGGTCGTAGACCCCCACGCAGCGCTGAGAACGACCACGCCCCGGTATTAGTGCGGTAAAAATCCCACATAACTACGACGCTCCCACGTTTTATGGTACTTTTTGAAGGTTTCCTCCTCCAGAACAAAAAAAAGAATGTCACCAATGTAGACTTTGTGAAGACAACTGTCTTCCTAAGTACTTATTTAATTGCCAAAATAGAATGTAAGAATCGCTGTGAAATTATAGAGAACACTCAGTTCTACGGTATATGCTGTTAAAATAAGTATTTTGATTGATGTAGAATCAGCTAGAGTAATTTATTTATTATAACTAGTTTTATTATGTACTAGTCGTAACCGCGGCTCCGCCCGCGTTCATATCAATGTATCACAAAGTTTGTCACATTTCACCCCTTTAGGGGTTGAATTTCATAAAATCCCTTCTTAGTGAGCATTTACGTCCTTAAAAGAACCCGCATGTAAAATTTGAATCTCCTAGCACTTGTAGTTTCTGAGATTTCGTGATAAGTGAGTGACCTTTTGCTTTTATATATATAGATTCACGTATATTTCTCAACGTCTCTATATATTGTCTTATTTTATCATTAGATATGTCCAAGGTATTACCTGGGTTAAAATGTTACATTACAAAATTGTATACCTTCAACAATTTAAACAATAAAAGTATTTTGCGTCATATCGTTTATCAAAGCTGCCCTTTGATATACGATATGTCAAAAACATCTTTGACCGCCCACACTTATAAATACCTATTATATCTTGTGTATTACATGACCACAACAATATTAGGCGCATGAAAGAAAAGCGGTTACGTACCCCGCACCTCACTTTATTCCCCGCGCATCCCATAGCCAGCACGTGTTTAAGTTGCGCTTTGAAATTATATAATTTTGATTCATTGTTATATGTTTTTTGTTATAATGTTAGTTTAATAAGTTGATTTTTTATAGTTATTGTTAAATTAGTTCATTATTCGTGAATGAATCTCAAAATGGATAGGAAAAAGATTATTCGTGGAGTAGAAAGGTGAGTCCTTTCTACTCCACGAATAACCTTGAAAAAAAAATTGGGAAGTACTTTGGATAATAGGTATCAAGTTTAGTTTTGAGTTGAATTACGGTCGAATTTCGACCGTTGCGACGGGTGACTAGTATATTAAATTACAAGTAAAACCTATTAGACTATCCGATTGGAGCTCAATACAGCTATCCAGTGCTGTCAGGCAAGACAAGGGTTATATCAACGGCCTACAAATTATCTATTTTGTGCTGTTAAAGTGACAGGTCTGACACAAATAGTCTGGCATTTGTGGCGTTTGCTAGGCATTGTGGTAGGGTTGGCGATTTTTGTAGATATATCTTCAGATTTATTGTTTTTTAATCTATCTTCAGATTTATAAATCGATTCGATCAGAATTTGAAAAATCGTACAATGTATTTAGAGTTGTGACAGTCTTGAAACAAAGAAACCGGCGATAGTGACGCTTTTTGGGTAGGCATTGTCTTAAGATTTGTCTTGAAAAAGGTAGGTTTTAAATTGATTCATATCGTCTTTCTTAGGTAATTTATATATATGTGAATATATGTTTTTTTTATTATTACTGTCAAATATAGCCGCAATAATTAATTCAAATCTAATCATCTGGTATTTAGGTGATTCGCAAGGCCAATTGCTTCGCACCGATCAGAATCGATGTTTTTGCGACCTACAAGTCGATTCTTCGATTAACTGATCTCGGACAGCCATCTGTAATAGAGGTGACAGCCCTGAAGTAAATGAACTGCCGTTTGTAACGTTTGCAGATGATTAGGCTTTGTGTTAGCGTAGATTTATAGTATTCCGATACTTTGGACGGATTTGTAAGTGATATTTGTACTATGCCTAATTAATTATCTTCAGCTTATTGCTACATAGATTATGCACTGTTTAAAAAAACACTTTCTAAACTTATAGCCCCACTGTGTCGTGGGTGTCATGGACATACACAAACACCCAGAGCCAGAACAAATCTAAATTCTCCATTAAGATACTTATCTGGCCGGGAATCAAACCCAGACCCCACTGCGTTTAAGATCGGTATGGTGAACGCTCCGCCACGCAGTTGGGTGTTTAAACATATACAATACATAGATCTCAAATCATGGGTCTAATTTCCTTCTAATTGTGATAATTTATTTCAGAAAATGGCAACATATTAAAGGGCTTCAAAAACTTCTTAAAGGCCTTAGGTGGTTGTGTGCGTATGTACATGCGTGTGTGCTTGCTTTTCTCTTTATTTCTATCTCTCTCCCTATCTTACATAACTTTAACTTATTTGCTTCTTCTATTAAGGTATACAGCATTCCTTACTATACAGAGCCTACACACTCAAATTGAACAAAGATGTCTACAGAATTGATCGCCAGCGCTCGACACAAAGCAAGCCTTCCCCCGTCGTTAGGCAGGCTTTTTAGAATTCTGTGTGCTCCAGCATCGCGTCAAATCCACCTTTTGCACTTTATTTTATAGACACACTCAAGTTTTACGCGAAAAGGTAGCTCGGTAAAGGGTTACTAAAATTCCGGCGTCAGTTTATTCAAATATTAAGTATGAATATGTATAACGTAGGTCTTATACTTGTAGACTAGGCAAGGATGAACATTAAAGGTGTTTTTACTACCTTAGTACCAAAACATCCTTTTTTATTACGTAGATCACCTATCTTAACGATTAGAGAATATTCGGTTGTTATTCGGTATTCGGCGTATTCGGCATCTTTTTCACTATTCTATTTCACTATTGACAGTATTCCCGTAGACCTATTTAAAATAAAATATTTTTCATTTTAATAATGTTGTTTGTTAGGTGATTATAACGCCAAAGATAAGGTTAGCTATATATGAATTGACTTCAGATTTTTATAAGCAGCATACCATTTAATATCAGATTGATTGCATGATACATGCAATATCATTATTTCGTTATCATACAAGGCAACATACCTTAACTATGTAGATGCTGGACCAGGGATCGAACCAGCAACTTTCTACATATCATACTGTTTGCTGACCATTGTGCTTTGTCGAATTTGTTAATTAATCACTAGATGACTTTATTTCAATATTAAATCTGATTGAAGTTCGTAGTAACGCTGCCAAATTAAAGCGGAGAGCGCCTCGCCTTCTGTGAATTACATTATTACAAGTTGAAAACCCTTACAGCGCTGTTTGCGCTGAGCTTGATTTGAACATGTTTTTATTACATTTTTAATGAAACTGTTGCTTCAATTTTGTTATTATTGCTGGTTCTTTTCGTAACAAATTCGTGAATACGCCGATGATAATAAATGATACAAAATAAATACGTAAATACAGGATCATATTCTCACCAGATCTTTTCGGATATAATCATGTTTTAACTCAATAAAGGAAAAACATTATTTGACAACTTGACAGTGTTATTTTGGGCCTACACAAATAAAATATGTTTTATGTCATTATGTTCGGTGATTCTAAACAAAATATGTGTGTGGCCTTACACAATACAGTAACTAAGAAAAAATAACAACATTTTCGCTCCCTTTAACTTATGTTGTATTTTTTTCAATTTAAGTAGCAATTAAACATGCAGTCCACTCGATGGTAAGTGATCACAGCCGCTCATAGACATACATATGTAGGTAACTTTATATAAAACAGAGGGGTTCTATACAAAGATCACTGATGCTAATCTTTTAATCACTGATGAGTTACTTCTTCCGAGGGCTAAGACAGTCGCTTCGTATAAAAGTGAGCAAGCAACCACATCCTTTGAAACGCAAGAACCATCACGTAAAAATGTGATGGTAGTGGTACCTTTTATAGGTGGCAGAACCAGTGAAGTTCGACCGGGGAAGTACCACCACCACACCTAGTTCTAGCGTGAAGCAGTTTTTGCGTTTCGATGGAAGGATGTGGTTGCTGGCACACTTTTATATAAGACGACCATTTTAATCCTCGGAAGTAGCAACATATCTGTAATTGACTTCAGATAGAAACCCATGTTCTATATGAAGTTGCTTACTGGTGTTAATGGGCAGCAGTGACCACTTAACATCAGGTGGACTGCATACCTACTCGTTTGCTTCTTCAATCGTATAAAAAAACCTCCCCGGTCAAATCATATACGTTTACCTAGTACAACCTAGCAAACACTTATTTAGAGTTTATATTTTTTTTACGAAAACTTCAGAGCTTCACTTGAGACTTCAAGCTTCAATCCCGGGAGAAGCGCTTCGGCGGTACATAAATTACATTATCAGAAGTGTTGAGAAGGTTTCCAACGTTGCTTGTGTTAAGCTTGATTAAAAAGGTGGTTTTTATTCTATTTTTAATAAACTTGTTGCTTATTTGTTCTACTGCTTTTAGTTTGAGTTGTTGGTAATAAAAAGACGGGAGCTTGTTTGCTCGTAGTATATGCAGCGTTAAGCGTTATTTTTTAGCTTTATATTGTTTTTGAAGTGAAACTTCTTTATCGGGGTTGGAAAAAAATTTAGTGTAACATTTTTTCGTTACGCGCCATCTTTTTCTGTTACGCGCCATCTTTTTCTGTTACGCCCCATCTTTTTTTTCCGTTACGCGCCATCTTTTTCTTATCCCTACCACGCGTAATATTAGATAGATTATTAAGGATTAGATTATTAGATAAAGTTTAATAAAAGCCTTTTATTAAACATTATCTAATTTAACTTTATTTAACCAATTTCTGTAAAGTTGCATATAGTAAATTATTTTTTGAAAAATAACGTCATAAAGAAGTTTCACTTCTTACGAGTGTACGCTAGTACACGCACACATTTTTTTGTTTTAACGAATATTTTGATATAATATATGATTATTCTTTGTTTGAGTTTGTGGTACGAATAAAAGTGTACTTTATTCTCGTTTTATCATATCTTAGGCAGAAACTAGTAACAGAATTAGTAGGCTGAAGTGGTAATGGGCAGGCCACATCGTTCGTAGGACAGATAACCGATGGGGTAGAAGAGTCCTCGAATGGAGACCACGTCTCGGCAAAAGGAGTGCAGGCCGCCCCCCGACCCGGTGGACTGATGACCTGAAGAGGACGGCGGGTAACCGCTGGATTCAGATGGCTCAGGACCGGTCGAAGTGGCGCAAATTAGGGGAGGCCTATGTCCAGCTGTGGACTTTCAAAGGCTGATGGATGGATGGATAGGCAGAAACTAAAAGTTAACTATCAATAAAATATCAAACAATAGAACATCATCATCATCAATATAACATCAACAATCGTAATATTACAAACAATACCCCGATTGAAAAAATATAGTTATATTTAAAATATTCACTAATACTCTCATCTTCACTAATAGTCATTTCAGCAATACCTCAATTTTTGAGATAAACACAAGATCATCTCATATGTAAAATCCATTAAGCCGTTTGGATGTAGATATTGCCAAAGTAATGAACATACGTGAATATCTCATCCCTCATCAACCATTATTGTCCCACTGCTGGGCACGGGTCTTCTCTCAGAATGAGAGAGTTTAGGCCATAGTCCACTGTGCAGCTCACACACACGCACACACCTCTGAGAACTTTTTTTTAAGAACTCTCGGGTGTGTAGGTTTCCTCGCGATGCTTTCCTTCGCCGAATATATACATGAATATGCTGGACAAATACCCTCCTCATGAGGCATTCGTTCCGTTGTTAATTTTTGATATTTTCCTAAAATAATTTGAGCTAATTCATAGTAAAGAACTACGAAAATCACATTACCACGTAAATTATTAAATTTCAGTGATTTGATAAGTTAATCAAACTTCGTTATAATAGAAAGCATTTCGAACAGTCATAAAATAAAAATGCCTACATTTATTCGATTGTTCGAACAGTCCCGTTACGGATTTTCTCCAACTTGGCTGTGTTTTTAAACTTTTGCCGCTTACAAGTTATCATAAATTGAGTGAATAAAGATATCTTATTCGAAGCGATTTTCGAGTTTGATTGATCGCCAGCAGACAATGGGTCATTGGTCTGAGGACCAGCGATGTTAGACAAGCGTCGTGAAGATTCATGGTTCATCTATCTTGCTACGAACTGATATGGATCTATAATCTCTTACTATCAATTACTTATTATCAATCATAGTCCATTTACCTTGCTACAGACTTGATTTATACTCATATTATTGATACAGATAAATACAAATGGTAGAACCAGTTCGACCAGGGAAGTACCACCGCCACACCTATTTTTAGCGTGGAGCATTGCGTTTCGATGGAAGGGTATGGCTGCCGGCACACTTTTATATGACAATTTTAGTCCTCGGAAGTAGCACCGCATCTGTGATTGACTTCAGATAGAACCTATGTTTTTTATGAAGTTGCTTGCAGATGTCCATGGCTGGCAGTGACCACTTACCATCAGGTGGACTGCATGTTCGTTTGTTTCAATTACGCACACGCACAGACAAACACGCACATACTCACACACTGAATGAGAGAGAGAGAGAGAATGAGAAAGAAAGAAGAAGAGAGAGTTTCAGACTGCATAGCAGACTAGCGTTTCAGATTACCCAGATACCCTCTAGCAATAACCTAAGTGACAATTTTTACTTTTTTAATGAATTAAATTATAAAGAAAAGTATATCATACCAAAGAACCGATTTATCTTTCCTCTTAAAAAAATACTCAAGAGTGGTCGTCGTGAACACAGTCATAACACCTTTCCCAGGGCCTTCTCCCAGGGTGGGAAAGATTTAGATCATAGTCTACATCGCTGAAAAACTACAGAGTAGTAAACTACACACAGCTTTGAAAACTTTTTGAAAGCGGTCTTACATGTGCAGACTTCCTCGCTATATTTTCTTCGTGCAACTCGTAATTAATTTCTTGGTTACGTGTATTAAGTAAATAAGGATATTCTTTTTATAATAAAGTTTAGCTTTCGTGTATACAACTTATTTTTATATGATTTCAGCTAAACATTATCGCGGAATTGATATATTGCATTATGGAAAGGGATTGAGTGATTTTGTTCGTAGGTACGAACAAAATCAATTTCGGTGTTCGTGGTATTCAAATCAGATCTTTTTTTATCGCTATACTATGCAAACATTTTATTACTTTTTAAAACTATTCATTTTCGATTATTACGCTTTCATGGTTATCTTAATTCCAAAAATATAAACATGCCTGAACACTTATACTCAGACCATTGGTGAGTCCCCACTAGAGGTGGTTTATAACAGGTCGAGCACGAAACATGTTACACTTGTTCCAGTTTCAGACAAAAAACAGTTCCAATAGCCTGTTCCAAAATAACAGCCTGTTCCATAGCAACAGGCTACTAAAATCCTCTTGAAATGAAAACCAAAAAAATAACTTTTTTACGCAGTTATCTCCCAAATTCAAACAAAACAAACTCGTTCGGAAAAAAAAACTCACACTTTGACACACCATCTTTAATTAAATTCTATAAGTAAGTAAATCGTGCAAATTTTACAATCGTTTATATATCATTTATATATAATCATTTATATATCAATATTTATCGCGGGCTTTGAGCGCGGCGACCGAGTCAAAAAAATCCGTAACGAAAAGAACCTAACACTCTGCCCACCACGTAACACGGCCGAGCGTTCGCTTAACGTGGTCGCTACCACGACCATGTACCATGTACGACAGTGCGATGCTGACATGGAGCTAGACAAGCTGCTCGGAAATTGGACAAATATATAGGAAGCTGTATAAAGAAAAAAACTTGAATTAATATCAAAGAAAAAAATACTGCATAAAAAATAGTAAATTATAATTGCATAAGTTGGCAATAGCTTTACCGCGGCAGTCCCTGGGTGCCGCACGTTTTATTTTTCTATAAAAATACAATAATTTAAATAAATCACACATAGAATTAAATTGTATATTATATTCCAAGGATTGCGTGTATCCGAACGTATTTACCACAGAGTACTGTATATATCGTGGGTGTTTACTGACTAATGACACTTGAAAAGATCATTACACTATATACAGAATACGAATATGAATGAAGCTGTCTCTTTTTGTTGCCATATGTTAAAGGAGAAACAAACATGTTTCAAATTCAAGTTGGAACTATTGGAACCTGTTTCAGCTGGAACAAGCTCGATCTCTTTCCCAAAATAATTCAACTTGATACCAACTCCGATGTTTCCCGAAGTTTTCTAGATAACAGTCCATCGATCGTAAACGCTCAGCTATCCAATGTTATCTCGTTTTGCCGGAATGCGTCAGAAAGAGGATAGTGATTTTCGAGCGTATGTATCGTCGTCAACTCATGATTGTCCCTCAGCTGGGCACGGGTCTTCTCTCGGAATGAGAGAGTTTTTAGGCCATAGTCCACCGCGCTTCCCAAGTGCGAATTGGTGAGACTTCACACCTCCGAGAACTTTTTTTAAATAACTCTCGGGTGTGTAGGTTTCCTCACGATGTTACCCTTCACCAAAAAGCGGTGTTAATTAATTTCTAATACGCACATAAATCAGTGGTGCGCGCCTGGGTTTGAACTTCGGACCTCCCGATTGAGAGTGCATGTTTCAACCATTAACTTTATTATCACATTTATTATTGACTCAGCTTCTTATTTCCGTTGTTTCATGTGTCCTAATTTCTTCTGTAAGTAAGAAAGTTATATAGCATCAAGATGTGTATGTACAAAAGATATTAGTCATGTCTGTATTGTTCGTTTTTTCTTACGTTCTACAGTAATCAGTGTGTTTGCTGACTACCTTCCATTTCAGTCCTTTATTTTAGCTGCTTCTTTCATTTTTCATCCCGTTTCTTTCTTTTATTCTTCATTTTCATTCTGTTATATGTTTCTTTTAATATTTTTATCTACTTCTATATTTCAATTTCTATATTCCAATTCATAATAATTACATATATTTTTGAAAAATTATTTAAGAAACAAATTTGAATTTGAATTTGAAAAAATGTACATAGGACCGAGAAGCATTCGGATAAAACAAAAAATATAAATTAAAATACACCAATATACCTAATTAAAATACGTGACGAATAGATAACCTCTCTCCTTTGGGAAGTCTGATAAAAAGTGTAGAACCTACAACCATAGTATGTATTTGACACAACTTGGCTTATAAACTGCCCATGCCGTAAAATAATTTAACTTTCCTCCAATTTCAAGACTGTCTTATATCAGTGAGCATACCAAACAGAAAAAAACCGTTTAAAAACAGTTATTAACGGTTTCCCATTTAAAAACGTTCAATAAACCGTAACGCCTTATTTAAACACTTGAAAACGGTTTATCCGTGTAACATCGGACTAATTACGAGCCTCAATTTAGGGTAGCGGAGCTGACTTGATTAAAAATGTTCAATGTTTGTCTCCAAACTTTGTTTAATCGCGGTCCGGGCCGGTAATTAAATGCGGATTTTCAACGATCCCTCTTTGGGATAGTGGATAAAAATGTATTATAAATGCTATTATATTTTTGTGAAGGAGCAATTTACTAGGGTAGTAACCTATTTTTATTGGTTTTTAAATTTTCGACAGATAAATATTTTTGTTACTTTAGTTTTTTCAAGCGTAAGTTACTGATTGTGATATGAAATTAAGCTTGTGAGATCTAGAGTTAAAATCCTAAAAAATCCAGGTCTATTCACAAAATGTTCTACCACATTTTGAACAGAAAACTTAGCACTAATTGCTCTTCCGTTCAAAAAGGGTAGAAGTAGTCGTTTTAATCTAACGTAGGTAATTTGACAAAAGTTACTTTAAAAAAATATGCCTCGTGCCAATACTCTTTATTTGGATGAAAAAGATAAAAAAAAAGTCATTAATTTTAATTGATTTATATATAAGTAATAGAAGTGGGTACCTACATCATTTTAAGAAATATAATTTAATTAAAATAACGTTTATTTGTACTTCATTTTACCTATTCCTAAATAATTAAATTATTTCTAGAAGCTATATATACTGGCAATACTAAATACTCAATCCGTCATGTGACAATGCTAGAACAGGGAAGCCAGACTTGCAACTGTCATAAGCTTAAAAAGTGAGAGAAGACAGCGGTGACTTCTCTATCTCACTCTTCTCGCGTTATTCCGGAAAAGACCGAGCAATTCTTCCCGCCACCGCGCTGGCCAAGTGCGAATTGGTGGACTTCACACACCTCCGAAAACTTTTTCTCAAAGAACTCTTACGATGTTTTCCTTCACCGAAAAGCAGTGATAATTAATTTCTAGTACGCAGTGGTCTTTCTATATAGAGAGATGCGTCTACAGATGTCGACGGATGCATTACAGGCAGCCTTAAGTATAACACCTATATGAAAAAAACATATTACTACTTTAGTATTTTTAAAAACTTATCAACTACATAATTAATTATCATCAACCTATTAAGTACTTTCCTGATCTTTCCTTTTCCAAATTCCATCCGATATCTTTTTAAATCCTTACGTTTCCCCGTTTTAACTTGTTTTTGGCTGAGCGTATATACGTCAGAGCCACTAAAAGAAAAAAAAAACCTATTAAGTTTTGACAAAAAAAAAATCCAAATTGTCTATGGTACCTTGAAAAGCCGCCTCAAAGAGCACAGGGTCCTGCGTGGGCGCGCGCGACTCGCCGGCCGCCAACAACGCGACGAGCAGCGCCAGCGATACTCTCGCCATCTCACGCCATGCCATCGCTTGCCATGCTTGCTAACATCGCTGGAACAAGAACGTTACGTTAACCAAGTAACAAACCAAACGAAAAATACGACTGCTTATAAGCGAGTCGCTTTTAAGCAGTCGTTTTTACCCCAATGCGTTAAAAGGGGATTGCTTTTGGAGTGTATGTCATACATATTATACTGTAAACGCGCTATATAGAAACCGGGAATGACCCGCAGTACTCAAAAGCTGACGCAAGCAGGAGGTGATGAAACTTTTCATTTATATCGACTACATCCGCGAATAAAGACATTTTAACCGCAAATACAAGAAAATTGTCACAATTTCTTAACCCGAGAATACTGAAAACCTGAATACGGAAACCGTTGATCAGTAATAGTTCAACGGTATGTATGTTTTTTATCTGACTGGAGAAGCAAACGAACGTGCAGTCCATCTGATGGTAAGTGGTCACTGCCATGGACATCTGTAATCAACTTCATACAGAACATGGGTTCTATCTGAAGTCAATAACAATCGCTACTCCCGAGGACTATGATGATCGCCTCATATAAAAGTGTGCCAGCAACCACACCCTTCAATCGAAACGCAAGAAATGCTTCACGCTAGAAATAGGTGTGGTGGTGGTACTTCCTCGGTCGAACTACACTGGTTCTACTACCATCTTCTTCTGTTTGTATAAATGTCCCTTTCTTTGGCACGCGCTACAGCTAAATCGACTTGATGGGTAGGAAAATAAACTGTTTAAAGGGAGACTATCTTTGTGCTTTGGAATAGCAACGCCTGTTATTGACTTCAGATAGAGCCTCTGTTTTATAAGACGTTACTAATGTCCATGGGCGGTAACCACTTACCAACATGCATGAATGATTTGTTCGTTTGCTACTTCAATCTGATAAAAACAAATAGCTGAGCCAAAAAACTTGTTTACACGGGTGGTTTGGAGCCTTTGTTATCTTTTCCAATTTTCATCATGTTCGTCGAATTTAGTTATTAACTGGATTAAAAAAAAACGTAAAAAAGGCTTTATTAAAAGGTGGAAGTTGTGTTTTAAATTTGCGGCTGGCTTAGGTGTTAATATAATTTTGCATAATAGAGAAAATAGTGTTATACAGAACAGTATGGACGTCAAATAAATAGCTCATATTCTCAATAACAAAAGCAACAATATTTTATAAAATGCGGAGGTGGCATTCAACAAAATTGAATTCTCGCCTTGACATAGACAAACAGGAGTAGAGCAGCTGCATAAAAATTGCGTTGTCTACGGAAATCGAATAAGTGTCTGGGGAATTGTGTAAATAGCTGTGGCAAATAGCAAAGTGACACAGCACTTAGTAAGTTTAAATTATGCCTTCCGTTGTTTTATTCAATGTGTATTGCTATGCCACAGTAGTATGTAGCATAGTAGTATGGTTATGCCATAACAACTGTCAGCATGAAGTCATGTACTTACTGCGTATAATGACAGAGTATTTTTCGGTTAGTTCTTTACTATGCTTAAAAATTGTCATGGTATATAAATGTCTTTCATACAGGAGGTGTATTTTATCTTGAACATTTGGAAGAAAGGGATGGCTTGGATATTCCTATGTCAAAAATTGTACCTTCCTCTTATAGGTAGCGGGTGGATTTAAGTACTTGCATTTAGATTTCGTAGGGTCTGGTTTGATTAATATGTTACCAAATTAACATTAATAACTAAGCACTTATTCAAGATTTGATTAATCGTTCCCAGGATTTCATAAGTTTTGTCAAAGACTTGACATTTCATGTCCATATAAAAATAGACGTGGAAATGTTAATTTCATTTGTATTAATTCATTTATATTAAAATATGAATACTGTGTGTTCATATGAACACTTTTTCTTTACTGGATTAATCTTGTAGCCCTTTTTGCTGAGTGTACGGAACTGAATCAATGTACGGAGCCCAAGGGAGTTATAAATATCGCACGATCACGGAAACCATCAATAACTTACCACGGCTGTTCCACCTTCCTGCACAGTTTATTATGCCACAGCTATACTGCCGTAATAAATGTTGGATTTGTGCTGTACTTTGTATTTATAGCTCGTTAGTATTATAATATCATCTTTGGTAGTAGATAGTGGCTACTTTATACAGTAATAGGACTCTATCATAGGGTTTATGTTCCAGCAATATACCGCGAATACAGAAACTACGAATGAACAGTAATATTCAAAGAAAGCTGACGCGCAAACATGGACCTCAATTATTTTTACTTAAACTATATCCCCCAATAAAGATTTTTTCCGCGAATACAAGAAAACAGTCACCGAAACCGTAAATAAGAAGCTTTGACTGTACATTTAATGAAAACATAATGTTTAATGTGCGCACTTAGACATTGATATTTCGCGGCGATCGATGCTGCAAACATAGGATATATGTAGGATATATATTAAAAAGGCGTATAGAAACAACTCCCTGTTTCTGTCATTCCAACTTTTCCCGAAACAGTAAGAGCTATAACACGCAGGCCGGGTCGTCCGACCCTTTACTTAAATCGTCTGGATCGACTTCTGTTACTTTTTATTTTGTTCGCCGATTGCCTCCGCGTACGTGACGTCTTGCATTTGATGTTTCATAGAACCGTAATGCTTGGAACACGAGGGTTTATAAGAAAAGACAGCTTTTGTTTATTGTAGCTACATGCTTTACAAATCCATGAATTTAATGTATCTCACGTATGAACCTTTGTTGCCGTGACAACTTACTACAACATCAATTCTAAAATAGTCAGTTATTAGTAAATAAACAGTATAAAATAAAATAATTCTGCCAATACTCTGTTCATGCTTTAAAATAAAACTTTTAGAACTTTAAATTGATTATGTATTTTGTCTTACATATTAAAAATCGGCTTAACAAGCGAATCAGTTAAATGACGCTAGCTATCTATTACCAGCTGGCAATAATGTTTTTGGGTTTTTATCATGAATAAGAGTACTTGGTCCTCGTGAGTTCTATTGAAAGGTAATTTCTTAATATTATGATTTTATTGTAATTGGTATGCAATTAAAAAGTCACAGACTGTAATTTATTGATCTCTACGCAGATAAAATGATTTCAACATATTTCATAGATTGGATTAAAATTAAAGAATCCAATGCCATTTATCCAAGATTATTACTTCTTTCATAGACAATTATTGACATGTATCATTAAGTGTCAATGTCAAACTTCAATCATTATTTGTAAACAATTTCAGAACGAGCATATTTTACGCTTTTTAATGTTTTAATTATTAAGTACTTCATTAATTAGACCGAATAAAAACTTACAGGAAAAAAGATTAGAAAATGATTGTCGTGTGGCATTCGTGGTTTAGTAAAGAAGTGTCAATTATAATTTAAAATTGATCGAAAAAAGTATATCATTTTTTTTTATTTACGAGACAAAAATGCTTTTAAACTCTAAAGTTCTATCATTTTGATAAGAGACTAAGCTATACTAATTATGAGTATACCGGAATTTTGGCTGGCGGTAGTATTTTCCGCATGTTTTTTCAATGTAGCGAAGTTACTTGAAAATGGTTTGGCTAGATCACCACCTATGGGGTGGATGTCGTGGGGCTACTATATGTGCAGTGTCAATTGTGAAAAAGATCCTGATAAATGCCTGGAGTAAGTCTAATTCTTCTTATTACTAACTGCTTTGCAGGTTTTAAATTTCCCTACATCATACATATTTTATAAATACCTTAATGTACACCAATCAGTTCCCCTAAATATGCTAAAGAAATAGCTTCTAAATATAACTAAGGAAAAGAAGACATTTTTATATTATTATTTTAACTATTATGTATACATATATTATTTTTTATTTTATTCTTATATTATTCACATCATTTACATACTCATTTTATATGAGGCTCCCATCTTAGACCTGTGAGTGGCAACGCATCTATTTTCAACGCAATAGACTTAGACGCAATAGAGTAAACCCAAATTCTATTTGAAGGTGGTTACAGTGTCCATGGGCCGCCGTAGTGACCACTTACATAGGTGGATGCTGCATGTTCATTTGCTACTTCAATTAAGTTGAATTAAATGGAAAATTAAACAATCAAAAATGCTTGTAGCTGATAATGAGTGGCTTTTGCCAATTATATAAATCTGTAATACTGTAATCAACCCCAAGTAAGTATAAAGTTCTTACTAAGGTTGGTAATTGGCATGTTACTAACTACTGGGAGCAGTGATAGCCTAATGGTTGAAACTTGCACTCTCAATCGGGAAGTCTGAGATTCAAACCCAGGCATGCACCACTGATTTATGTGTGTAATAGAACTTAATTATCACTGCTTTTTGGTGATGAAGCAGTGATAGCCTAATGGGTGATCCATTAGGCTATCACTGCTCTAGTGGGGCTATGATGTTATAAAGCATTATGTATTTTCATACAGAATGTGGATTCAATCTGAAGTCAATTTATTTATTTATTTATTTACATATTTGGCAGCGGTCTAGAATCGTGCCACCTTAAGGGGGGGATGAGGGGGGGTGGAGGGGGTAGGGAAGGGTTAGTACTACCCCCTCCCGCAATCCCCGCTTGCCGGAGACGAGTAGTTTTTTTTTTATCGAATTTCAAAATTCATAACCTCAATAGTGCAAAATTAAAAAAAAAAGCGCTAATAGTGTTCATTTACTGTATATTTTTATTTAAACGGTTTAATCTAACCTAGGACATGCTTGTTTTATAGTTGGAATCATCATTTTTCCTTTAATTTTAGAGGGCATTGCCTAAAAAGTCGACGGAACCCCGCTTCGCGGGGTTCCTTTAGTGTGTTTATTAAAAAAGTCTAACCTAACCTAACCTACCCTAAATTAATTTTTGAGCTATAGTTCTTTGTTTTATAGGGGGGCTTCGCCCCCCGAGCCCCCCTCCTGCTCTTTTGCATCTTTTTATCTAGAATAGGGTGACAGGAAGACAAATTTGGGCAGTGGTTTTGAGACGTACCACCTTAAGAGGGGGGAAGGGGGTTGAAATGGTAGGTAGGGATTAGTACTTCCTCCTCCCACAAACCCTAGCCAAAGGAAAGTATTTTTTTTATCAAATTTTGAAAATATTACCTCACTAGTACTAAATTATAGAATAATAACCCACATATTGTTTTTCTTCAGTGGTATTTTATTAAAAGCAGCCTAACTTATGTTGAGCTTAATCTATATTTTGGAACATAATATTTTTTCTTGTAACAATTTATTGGGCTTTGTCACCGAAGTCGACGGAACCCCGCTTCGCGGGGTTCCTTTTTCTGTTTAATAAAAAAAGCCTAACCTAACCTAACCCAACCTAAATTTTCTTTTGAACTTCAATTTTTTTTTCTAATCTTGTCGCCAATGGTACTCAATCTGTCTCATCTCATAAAAATAGGAAATAACAAATAAGAAATGGACAAAATCGGGAATTTCATAATTTTTCAAAAATAAAAAAAATAGATCTATATTAATTTCTTCCGGAAAAAAGGTCTGTGACCATTTCTAGTCTCCCAACATAGTCAGAAGTTCCAATCGAAGTGACACGATTCTACACCCGACCAAAAATCGATATAATCGAGAATTTCGACTTTTATTTTAGTAAAAAAAAAATTTTGCTCAACATTTCCGACAAAAAAAGGTGTCAGGGCTATAGCCTTGACCCCTTCTAGCCTTCCAACACATTCCCAATCAAGATTTCACGATTCTACACCCGACACGAAATCGATATAATCGGAAATTTTGGACTTTAAAAAATTAAAAAAAAATATTATTTATTATTTCCGGCAAAAAAAAATTATATTAAGGGGTTCGTCTTGACCCCTTCTAGCCTTCCCATATAGTCAGAAGTTCCGATCGAGGTGGCACGATTCTAGACCCGACCCACATATTTATTGCATCTTTAAAAAGTTACAATAGGGCAAACTTAATGCCTGATGGCATTCTCTGCCAGTCAACTCTGGGTGGCTGGAAAATTTGCGGCAGGTGTTTTAAACACAAAGATTATAGATATTTAATATGTTATAAATACATCATATACATACTATATCATTAAAATATATACATATTATACATACATATAATACATACATACATATAATACACAAAAACAATACATATTATATAAAAGTTAAATAAAAGATGTTTAAGAAACAAAAAGTGTACCGGCAACCACACCCTTCCAACGAAATGCAAGAAATGCTTCACTCTAGAAACAGGTATGAGTTCCTTATCAGAAACTCAAGTTCATTTCCTGTTACAGCGAGAGGCTTATAAAATCAGTAGCGGATACATTCTTCACAGAGGGTTACCAAGAAGCAGGGTATGAGTATATTGTAATAGATGACTGCTGGGCGGAGAAAACTAGAGATATCTATGGACGACTTGTACCTGATAAAAAGAGGTTTCCTAATGGAATGAAATATTTGGCCGATTATGTAAGTATACTTGCTTTACACTTAAAAGCTCTCAATGGTTTATGTTTTGGGTGTTGGAACAGAAGGGAAATTGAACTCTGTTTTATTTGTTATAAAACTGTGTGGTTGTCACACTAAAATATCAACATAACATATATCGTCGGGTGAGAAGAAAAACTCACTAACTACAGAATTGGGTAATCTCGAATTGTTTCACTTAATACACTATTCTTTAACAATACATTATTATTACATAAATAATATATGGGTACAATAACCTGTAAGATATTTTATTTAATGGTATAACTTCCGGACATTTCTGTTATATATTTGTGATTGTTATGACTTAAGTGGGTAGATAAATAAAAAAGTTAGTTTGCTTACAACCTCAAGTGGCTTGTATCTTTTATTGGCGACTTCGGAAAATTATTGTAATTGTCGTGAAAATGGCGTTAAATTTCGGGAATATAATGTTTCTTGGACATTTTAACCCTAAAACGGATAAGTGGTGTGATTATAAAGAACAGTTGTTGTGCGCGCTAGATGCGGCGGGAGTCGGGAATGACGACGCGAAAGCACGTTCATTATTTCTCTCACAATGTGGAAAAGACACTTATAGTTTATTAGCATCGTTACTAGTGCCGCAAAGACCAACCAGTGTGTTATTTACTGATATATTAAAAGTTTTGGACACTTTTTATGAACCGGAAACTAACGAAATTCTGGAAGCTGGAAAGTTTCACAAACGCCTACAATTACAAAACGAAAGCGTGCAAGACTTTGTGGCGGCCATAAATGAACTTGGCGCCAAGTGTAATTTTGCAGATATTAAGCGGCAGTTGAGGGACCGCTTAGTTTTGGGGATACGGGATAATCGCTTGCGTCGAGACTTACTGAAAGCTAAACAGTTAACATATGAGGCTGCAGTGCAGATGTCCCTTAATTATCAAGCTACATTCTCTGACTTCTATCCCCAGACTAGAGAAATTAAGCAAACTCCACATGATGTCACCGAGCCTATGGAAATTGGTCGAATTAAAATGGTGGAATGTCGACATTGTGCAAAGTGTCATAAGCCCGGAGAACGGTGTTTATTCATAAAAGCAAGATGCTTTTATTGTAAGAAATTTGGACATGTTGTGGCAGCTTGTCAAAAGAAGAATAATAATGTACACCTCATGGATCAATCGGTGAAAAGTAAAAGTCAAGACTTGTCGGTTGGAGACGATATGAATCGTGTCTACATGTGCTCAGATAGTTACCGGTCTCCGATAAATGTTGAGATTATTGTTAATGAAGCAAGATTGTTAATGGAAATTGATTCTGGTGCAGCGCGTTCCATTATATCTGAAAAAACCTATAGAAACTTATGGTCTACACCTCCTCCACTTAATCCAACTGAGATTAAATTAGTGACGTGGACAAGAGATCCATTAAAAGTGTTAGGGCTTATTCATGTTAATGCTATTTTAGCTGATAAGGAGGCTCAGTGTGACTTAATTGTGGTAGCTGGAGAAGGCCCTAGTCTTTTAGGTCGGAATTGGTTTAGTAACTTGGGAATTGAAATAAGTGGTATATGCTGGTCAATGGAAACTATAGAATCATGGAGGAATGAGTTTCCTGAGGTATTTCAAGAAGGGGTTGGGGAATATAAGGGGCCAGAAGTGTCTTTACAAGTACAACCTAAGGCGATACCTAGGTTTTTGAAGGCAAGGCCAGTCCCCTTCCCATTGAAGAAACAAGTTGAAGAAGAATTGAATTCTATGATTAAAGTTGGAATACTGACTCCAGTGAAATATTCTAAATGGGCCACACCCCTGAGGATAGTAAAGAAAGAGGATGGTTCTTTAAGAATCTGTGGAGATTATCGTGCCACGGTTAATGCATCAATAGAGGTAGATACATATCCTCTGCCAACATCGATGGAGGCTTTTGTAAAATTAAGTGGAGGTAGTGTGTTTAGTAAGTTGGATTTAAAACAAGCCTATACGCAAGTAAAGGTTGATAAGGAGACAGCAGAAATATTAACATTGAATACTCACATCGGATTGATGAGAATGAATCGTTTAGCTTTTGGTGTCAGCGCCGCGCCGGCAATTTTTCAGAGGTTAATGTCAACAGCTTTTGCTGGAATTGAAGGAGTGGCATGCCTGTTGGATGATATAGCTATTGCTGGGAAAAATCGAGAAGAACATAACCACCGACTTAGATTGGTATTGGGCAAGTTGAAGGATCTGGGATTTCGATTGAATTTAAAGAAATGTGTTTTCGCTTCGAACTGCATTAACTTTCTCGGGCATATGATAGATGCTGAAGGTCTACATCCTTCACCTTCAAAAGTAAATGAAATATTAGATAAGCCAGCTCCTACAAATAAAAATACTTTGAGAGCCTTTTTAGGTCTCTACAATTTTTATGAGAAGTTTTTACCAGACAAGGCCACAGTGTTGGAACCTTTATATCGATTACTGGAATCGAAGAAACCGTGCTCTTGGGGAGCGAAAGAGGAAGCAGCTTTCGTTAGAGCGAAAAAACTTTTAGGATCTGAAGCTACGTTGGTTGGATATGAACTCGACAGGAAGCTGTTACTGATTTGTGACTCATCAGATTATGGTTTAGGTGCGATTATTGCACATGTTATGGATGATGGCTCTGAACGACCAATAATGATGGCTTCACGTACTCTACAGAAGCATGAGAGGCGTTATGGACAAATTGACAAAGAAGCTTTAGCTATCATATTCGGTGTTACAAAATTCCATCAATTTCTAGCAGGACGTCCGTTTTGTATAATTACAGACCATAAACCCTTAGTAGGTTTATTTAACCCAAATAAGCCAATCCCAAACTTAATTTCTCCACGTATGTTGAGATGGTCGCTTAAACTGAGTTGTTATGATTATAGCATTTGTTATCGAGCTGGAAAATTAATAGGGAATGCAGATGCATTGAGTAGATGGACAGATCCAGAAACTTCAACAGTTGAAGTTGAGTGTCTCAAAGATGTTTTATTACTGGAAGAACAGCCTACAGGGTGGAATTTGGATTCTTTTAAAATTGCCGAAGAAACAAGAAAAGATCCTGTACTTCAGAGAGTTATGTTTTTAGTTCTTCATGGATGGCCAAACTCAAACCCAGATCCGTCGCTTCAACCGTTTTGGACTCGTAAGGAAGCTCTTTCACACAATAAAGGTTGTTTATTGTGGGGTAACAGAGTTGTCGTGCCAGCATCGCTACAAAAGCAGGTACTAAAGTTACTACATGACCCGCATGCGGGGATAGTCCTGGCTAAGGCGTATGCTAGAGGATATGTATGGTGGAATGGCATGGATAAGGATATAGAGCGAATAGTAAGCGAATGTGACCTGTGTCAAGCGGTGAGAAATAATCCCCCTAAAAACCCTCAGACCTGGGTTGTACCTGAGAGACCTTGGAGTCGTGTACACATTGATTTTGCGGGCCCTTATGAAGGAAAAACTTTTTTGATACTGGTTGACAGCTACAGTAAATGGCCTGAGGCGGAAATTGTACAATCTCCAAGTAGCAAGAGTGCTATTACAACACTTAGAAGGATATTTGCCTCTCAGGGGTTACCAGAAGTTTTGGTTTCGGATAATGGCCGAGCATTTGTCTCAGAAGATTTTAATGATTTCTTGAAGAAAAATAACATTAAACATGTTTACTCGCCTCCATATCACCCTGCGACCAATGGTCAGGCAGAGGTTGCGGTTAAGGTAATTAAAAATAAACTTCGGAAACTGGCAGACACTAATATGCCATGGAGTGAGAAACTTTCAAAAGCTCTTTTCTGGCTTCGCACTGTGCCTAATTCTTCCACAAATAAAACACCAGCTGAAATGCTTAATGGTCGAAAGTATCGTACTGCGATCTCCGTGATACACCCGGACGCAGCGCCAAACAGCGCTGACCGTCAGATAGAGGAAGTTGCTCAGCGCCGCCCTGGTCGATCGTTTACATTACAACAACCAGTCTTAATAAGAATGTATGGTCCAGGGGAGAAGTGGCGTAAGGCTATTGTGGAGAGTATCGATGGTCCAACTACATATACTGTGAGAACGGAAGATGAGCAATTACATCGACGTCATGTGGATCAAATAATAGCTCGGAGTATACGCCACTCATCGGATAATAGTCCTACGAGGTCTCAACCATCAGCATCTTCCCCGGAACCTGACATAGAGATACCAGATCCGGAGCTATGGCCTGATATCATAGGCATTCCAAATGATGACTTTTCTGGATAGATTTCATTATATAATTCTGATCTAACTTTTTAATTTATTCATTATTGTTATTGGATAGTTAAGCCCGTGATTATGGATGGGAGATATGTTATATATTTGTGATTGTTATGACTTAAGTGGGTAGATAAATAAAAAAGTTAGTTTGCTTACAACCTCAAGTGGCTTGTATCTTTTAATTTCATATAAATGAAATTTTGGGTTCAAAATATTATTAAATGCTGATACTTAACTTGTTGCGTAATCTGTAGTTAGTGAGTTTTTCCTGTCACCCGACGATATATTAGTAATCAATTAATTGTTTTACGCTCAACAAAAATATTTTGAAACCTATACATGATAGTTCGTTTAAAAAACTCAATGGTTTGTAAAATCTACTAGTTTCCGTTTCCATAATTTGGCTACGGAATCCTGAAAAAGGCAATATTTCAGTTCCGCCGTTCTTATTCTTAGAGAAGGCAGTGAAACAATAATGGCTTGACGACATAAATCTGTTTTGTTGTCAATTCATGTATGTTATTCTATATTTTGTCATATATCGCTACTTTAAAACAAAATGGCCCCAAATCAAAAATATTCAACTTATTTTTTAGAACTTTTTTTTAGAAAAAAAATAACCATATCCGAATTAACCATTAAAAGAAGAATAAAAATACCTTTCTAACAGTGTATAACACATTAACTGATTTAAAAATAGGTACAAAGCAATTATACAAGAACTGATTTTCAAAATTTTAAATGGCTCTTCTGTAAAATTAGTTCTATTCGAGATGTGGCCCTTTTGTTTTGAAGTAGCGATATTTCAAATTCTTTATTGGTATAACAAGTTGTACAGAAATATAAATTGTTGTTGGGACATCCTTTTAAGTAAGAAAAATACTTGTGCCAGGATGCCCCTCCCCGCTCTTCCGTATCTTAAATAAACTAGTACAATTTGCTTAATAACAATGATAATATATTAATGTAGTATTGAGTGAGAGTGCATATTAATGAGTTTGTATGTGTGTGTTTGTGTGTGTTTGTGTGTGTGTGTGTGTGTGTGTGTGTGTGTGTGTGTGTGCGTGTGCGCTCGTGTGTATGTGTGTATATCAATTGCGTACACTTAACAGAAATTCGGTCTCGTTAAAGTCAAGCTTTGTTAGCCAATCAGTGACTATTTTCTTGAAGACATGTTGCTTATACAAGCTACTAATATTTAGTATTGATTTATTTATTTATAGATATGTTGTATCTGTAAGTTTAATTCTTTGTAGATCCACTCCCGCGGTCTAAAGTTCGGTATGTACACAAACATAGCAGATGTGACGTGCATGCACTATCCCGGCTCAAAGGGTCATTTCGACGTTGACGCCAAGACATTCGCTGAATGGGGCGTCGACTATATCAAAGTGGATGGGTGCTTTGTGGGAGAGGAATATCTGAATTCAGGTGTGTTATCCGGTCTTTGTTCTCGATTTTGTGACTAGAGCAGAGGTTGGTAACCTTTTTGGAAACACGGGTCGTATAAAGACTTGGCAAAAATGAAATAGGAGAATATGTGAACCAAAAAAGAAAACCCGCTAAGTTTTTGCCGGACTTTCTAGGTCGAGATTGTGTTTCGATCCGATAGTATTGTTCAGAAAATCCTACCATTTTATTCTATTTGTATCCATTATATGACGATCTTGTTTCTATTTGTCAGATCAACAAAACTAATATAACTATGATACTCGAAGCTTTTTTTTTATATTTGACTGAAGTAGCAAACGAGCATGCAGTCTACCTGATGGTAAGAGGTTACTGCCGCCTATGGACATCTGTTATCCACTTCATAAAGAATATGGGTTCTATCTGAAGTCAATCTCAGATGCGTTGCTACTTCCGAGGACTATCATCATAGTCCTCGGAAGTGTAGTTCGCCTGGGGAAGTACCATCGTACTTCCTCAGGCGAACTACACTGGTTCTACCACCTTGATTTTTTCAGTTGAGATTGTGTTTCGATCCGGTGGTATAGTAAAAAAAAATATTTGTGACTGACAATTTTAATTCCCCCGTAGGCCTATACAAATAAAGACATTTGGTTTAAATCCAAGATAGTTGTCACAAATAAATAGATCTCTAAAATTTGTCGGTGGTTAAAAAAGGTGAACACTGATTTAGGTAGGTATATCTATATGTATTTTTCATTTAAAGAAACGCAGGCTATTAGATATTCTAAAAAGATCAGTAGACTACAAAAAAGAGTCCTAGGAAGACCCGAAGGCTACTAAAGAAGGTCGATGGTTGCCGACCCCTGCTCTATGGAATTGTATTGTTCAGAAAATCCTACTATTCTATTCTATTTGTATCCATTCTATGACGGCCTTGTTTCTATTTGTCAGATCAACAAAACTACTGTAGCTATGATGCTCGAAGCTCTGTCATAAAATTAGACTTAAAGGTGGGCATTCACGTTACAACGGTCGCAGGACTGTCGAACGGACTACGGTCGTATGCGACAAGTTCGATCGTGAATGGCTTGGTCCTAAGGCGGACTGTACGACGAAGGTCATGTCGCAGGTCCGTTGAAGTATTCAACTTGAACTGTCGTTGTGACAGTCCGTGCGACCGTTGTAACGTGAATGCCCACCTTATGTTATGTTGAAAGTTTTCAGTAAATGTACGTCAGATTATGAAGCTGTTGCTAGATGCATTGGTATAATGTCTACTCAAAACCAATAAGATTCTTATTTCTAATGTTTAAATGTCCTGGTTTTAAGGGTGGTTACCCCCGAGTGGTACCACCGTTGCATCCACAACTAGCGTGAAGTAGAACTACTTAAAGGAAGGTTGCTTGCGTACTCACTACATAGTATAAAACAAAGTCGCTTCTCGCTGTCTGTCCTCTTGTATGCTTAGATCTTTAAAACTACGCTACGGATTTTAATGCAGTTGTTTTAATAGATAAAGTGATACAAGAGGAAGGTTTTTATGTATAATACATGTATAATATAGCGGAGAAACACTGAAATTTTTGATTTTCGACTTTTAGGCGGAACGAAGTTCGCTAGGCCGTCTAGTTTAATATAATGCGAGCTTAGTTCCCGAGAGTAGCAACGCCTCTGTGATTAATATCAGGTAGCACCCCTGTTCTATATCAAGTTGCTTACAGATATTTCCAAGGTGGTAGAACCAGTGTAGTTCGACGGGGATGTACCACCGCCACACCTATTTCTAGCGTGAAGCATTTCTTGCGTTTCGATTAAAGAGTGTAGTTGCCGGCACACTTTTACATGAGGCGACCATCATAGTCCTCGAGAGTAGCAACGCACCTGTGATTGACTTCAGATGGAACCCATGTTCTGTATGAAGCTGATTACAGATATCCATGGGCGACAGTGACCATTTATCAGGTGTACTGCATCCTCCTTTACTACATCGACCTCATAAAAAAGTACCAAAAACTCCCCAACAATTCTTTTTACAACTTAATTCGCCCATTACCCCAGAATAGCAATAAATGCTAATGTATACATGAATAAGGCTTTATATTCGCAGCGTACATAAAATTCGGGCAGAGCTTAAATGATACTGGCAGGCCCATGGTGTATTCGTGCAGTTGGCCCTACTATATAGAGTTCATTCATGATAAAACTGTAAGTACAAGAAATATATTATAAAATGCATGCCAAATTAACTTTTAATTGCAAAATTGCAGTAGGTACCTACTAACGCTTAACATTTTCTACATTAATTGCCTCCCACTATCTCTTGTGCCATGAACACAAATACGATTATACGTACACCCACACCCAGAACAGAAATCTGAATAAATCCGTTATTTCTGCCTGGCCGGGTTGAACCCGGAACTCACAGCGCGATAGTCGGCAGTGACCGCACAGCCATGCTGTTGTCAGTAATGAAATAATTTATTCAATGGTGATATAAAGTCAAACACGAACAATAAATGAGATTTAACGAAATTACTATAGGTTCAGTAGTAAGGTTATATAACAACGCGCACGATGCTCGTATGTACGAATCTTGATCATTTCGCACGCACACTCGTGCAATATCTAAATACATAGAGAGAACAAGTCGCAAGTTGAGGACACAATTTTTATTCTTATCTATACTCTTATACCAATATTATAAAGAGGAAAACTTTGTATTTTTGTATGTGTCATGAATTAACTTCAAAACTACTGCTTATTAGAATGCTTCATTATCCCTGAGCAACAGGCTATTTTTATTACTGGAATATATAAGGCGTCTTTGCTAAAACTTTTGAGTAATGAGATCAAAAATTTTGTTCAAATTTTTTTTTCATTGCATACACTGCAACGATATCTATTGATAATAGAACAATAAAATGTTCTACAATACGAGTAAACAGAACATATCAATATCTATGAAAGACTTGGACACCGCTCCGCACCTTGGACATCAGTGTACCCTTTCGCTATGCAGTCGTCGCAAATTGTTGGGACTACCTACTATCGGAATAGCATCAATAACAACTGCTGACTATGATTATTTTTATTTTTTTTATTTTATTTAATGACACACCAACAGCATTACAAACAACACATTACAGTAATCTTACATAGAATTATAGATAGTATGCACGCCAATTACGGGTGCGTACAACATTCTCTATAATAGACATGCTGAGTTCATAATATTGGCATTGACATATTGACTATCGACAAAATCCCTATTACAGATGGGGGGGAGGGACATGTCCAGGAGTGTTACTCAAATGTATAATGGTTGGATAGATTACATTATAGTCTGCGCGAAGTCGCGTCGGTTCTGCTAGTTACAAATATATTATACAAAAGATGTTTCAATTGCATTTAACTTTAATTTCATTACATCAGGTGGACTGTCTGCTCATTACAACTCTAACTTATAACATAAATGTTTTGTTAATTTCTACATGAATGCGGTAAGCGTGGGTATTTAAACTTCACTTTTTTGTTAAATTATTGTATGCATGATGTCTTTTTAACCGACTTCCCAAAGGAAAGAGGTTATCTATTCGTCACGTATATTTTTTTTTTTTTTTTTTTTTTTTTTTTATGTATGTTCGGGCGAAATAGCTAGAAATCGTCGACCTACCGACACGATTCATACGACATTGTATGCGGCTAGTTTCACAGGCAGTCCCATATTGAGGAAAATGAAAACCTTCCGGCGGTTTTCCCGGAAAATTGGAAAATGTCGGTTTCTTAAAATCTTGAATAACTTGGGTGTTTCTAAACCGATTTCCATTTTCTTTCTTTCATTTGATAGGAAATTTTGTCACGCAACTTTTTCTCTTGGACATGGGTATGCTGTGATGCTTAACTCTTTGAGTTATGGGGGGGAAACCACCACCACTCCTCAAGTTTTTTAGACAATTCGAGATAACTCGGCTTCTGCCGAATCGATTCTTATGAAACTTGGAATATGTATTATACATCTATGCTTATATAGGTTGACGAAAAATTTGACCTTCAACTCTTCGATCCTGATGATGCAGGGTTACAGCTATCCTAAACTATAACATTAGCTATTTGGTGCTTACATATATGTAATAAGACTACTAAGCAGAGACATGTGATGAAAAATTTGACCTTCAACTCCTCAATCCTGATGATGCAGGGGTGCCTCAAGCCTAAACCATAGGGGTTGACCATTTGGTGCTTATGGATATGTAATAACAATACTAAGCAAAGACATATTATAAAAAAATTGACCTTCAACTCCTCAACCCTGATGATGCAGGGTGCTGTAAGCCCAAGCCGTAGGTGATGGCCATTTGTTGCTTACGGTTATATAATAAGATAGTAAGGCAAAGATGTACGATGACAAATTTGACCTTCAACTCCTCAACCCTGATGATGCAGGGGTACTGCAGGCTTAAACCATAAACGTTAGACATTTGTTGCTCACGGATTTGTAATAACATTGCTAAGCAAAGGTATACAACGAAAAATTGGACCTTCAACTCCTCAATCCTGATGATGCAGGGGTATTGAATGCCTAAGCCATAAAACTTAGCTATTTCATCCTTACGCATTCAAAATGATATTTAAAAAATGTAAGGTAGAACATTAGAAAAATGGTTGTATACAGTGGAAAATTGGACCTTCAACTCCTCAATCCTGATGATGTTGGGGTGCTTCAAGCTTAAACTATAGGCGTTAGCTACATGATCGCTACGTATATCTGATAAGATTACTAAGCAAAGATAAAAGATGAAAAATTTGACCTTCAACTCCTCAACTCTGATGATGCAGGGGTACTTCAGGCTTACTATAGGCGTTGGCCATTTGATGCTTATGGGTATGTAATATATTTACAAAGCGAAGACGTATGATAAAAAAATTGACCTTCAACTCCTCAAGCCTGATGATGCAGGGTGCTATAAGCCCAAGCCGTAGGTGATGGTTATTTGGTGCTTACGGGTAAATAATAAGATAGCAAAGCATAGATGTACGATAACAAATTTGACCTTCAACTCTTCAACCCTGATGATGCAGGGGTACTGCAGGCCTAAACCATAAACGTTAGACATTTGTTGCTCACGGATTTTTAATAACATTGCTAAGCAAAGGTATACGACGAAAAATTGGACCTTCGACTCCTCGATCCTGATGATGCAGGGGTATTGAATGCCTAAGCCATAAAACTTAGCTATTTCATGCTTACGCATTTAAAATGAGGTTAAACAGATTAAAGGTAGAACATTAGACTAATGGTTGTATACAGTGGAAAATTGGACCTTCAACTCCTCAACTCTGATGATGTTGGGGTGCTTCAAGTTTAAACTATAGGCGTTGGCCACATGGTGTTTAGGTATATCTGATAAGATTACTATGCAAAGATAAAAAATGAAAAATTTGACCTTCAACTCCTCAACTCTGATGATGCAGGGGTACTTCAAGCTTAAACCATAGGTATTGGCCATTTGATTCTTATGGGTCTATTCTTTAAATAAATGTTTACTCAGAAAAAGTTGTTTTATTCGGTTAGGTTAGGTTCGAACAGATTTTTCCAATTCAGAATCTAAGGGAGGGGGCGCGGTAGCGCCCCCGACCGGTTGTGTCAAAGAAGTCTATTTTTAGATGATGACGTCAGCACATATCGTGACTCGTTTATCGTGACTGAAAAGCGTGAAAAAAAAATTTTTAAACAAAAAATACAACCGACTTCCATGCCACATAAAAGTAAAAAATAATTTAAATACATGTTGGTTTAGAGCAAACACAGTACTTAGTACATAGTCCCGAAGTCGGCGCTCATATAAGATACATGTAGTTTCGTCATGATCCAGCAAAATATGGTGAGCGCCGACTTCGGGACTATGTACTAAGTACTGTGTTTGCTCTAAACCAACATGTATTTAAATTATTTTTTACTTTTATGTGGCATGGAAGTCGGTTGTATTTTTTGTTTAAAAATTTTTTTTACTAAACTAGTCACCCGTAGCATCAGTCGAATTTCGACCGTAATTTCAAAATTCAAACACTAAATTTCGTATTGTCCAAAGTAATACGAATATTTACCAAATTCAAATAAAAAGTCATAATTTTCAAGTTATTTTTAACGCACCCGTTAAATATAAAAAGAGGTTTAATTAGCTAAGCCGCATTTAAAAGCAATAGCGGGTATTCTGACAAAGACAATGACATTTCCGGCGTTATCTGTTTTCAAAGTAAGACATTGAAAGTTTTATTTCGTTTATTATTTATGTGTTTGTGACAAATGTGACAGTAGTGTGTGTAACGTGTTTTTAGTTGATTTTATGTGTGGTTTAAGCATTATTTGAAAAAAATATTAACATTATGCACTCCTTCTCTACGTCCACTATAACCGTGCAATTTCATACTAATCCGTTCGTGGCATATTACTTAAAAATGCGTTACAAGTTTTTGCTTCACGTATTAATATAATACTAGCTGTCCCGACAGACGTTGTTTTGTCATATCAAAAATAAAAAAAAAATGTTAAGGGTGGACAACCCTTATGGGGTATGAAAAATAGATGTTGGCCGATTCTCAGACCTACTCAATAAGCATATAAAACTTGGTAAAAATCGGTCAAGCGGTTTCGGAGGAGTATGGCAACAAAAACTGTGACACGAGAATTTTATATATTAGATTATTTTTTACTAAATAAGTGTAGAATAAAGTGTATACCATCAAAACAACGCTTAATATCTCTCATTACTCTACTTAGCGTAAGGTAGTTGCCTTAATTTACCGTTCCGCGTTATTACAGTACTCAGGATCTTATATTTTTATTGTATGACGTAAAGACTGAGTGCACTTGGTTTTATGTTAAAATTCTTTATTGCCAGTAAAGAAGATACCTAATATATAAGATAAGAAATAAGATAATGCCAGAGTGATAAGGTTCTTTATGTTTTCTTGATATTTTCTGTAGTTTTATTTGTAGTCTTATTTTCTTATGATAGTTTACTGGTTTGGCGTTTATAAAACCAATGTTTTTCCACGAGTAAGAGTGGTTAGGTTAGGTTAGAGGACGTTCATTCATTACATAAAGTGATTTTGGCAATCTTTCGAATCTATTTCTCTTCTTAGTGGGATGTAGATAGATTTATCTCGTCCACTATTTGTTAACCTCATGCGAGATTGTTCAAAATTAACAGAGAAAAGTCTTCAACGGTCTTCTACTAATATGGGAACCAGTGTAGTTCGCCCGAGGAAGTACCACCGCCACACCTATTTCTAGCGTGAAGCATTTCTTGCGTTTCGATGGAAGAGTTTGGTTGCCGGCACACTTTCACATGAGGCGACCATCATAGTCCTCGAGAGTAGCAACGCATCTGTGATTGACTTCAGATAGAACCCATGTTCTGTATGAAGTTGATTACAGATGTCCATGAGCGGCCGTGACTTATCATCAGGTGGACTGCATGCTCGTTTGCTACTTCAGTTAGATAAAAATCATAATAGTCAACCAAACTCTATCAATCACACCCGATCGTCGGAACGCAACGAAGTCTTTCTAGTTGGGTTAGGTTAGGACATCCTAACCTAACCTAACTAGAAACACTTCCTTGGGTATCCATGAGGATTACCCACTAAAAAAAAAGGTTAGAACATTCTCAGTCGAACCGTAATCGTTTTACTATTAAGAATAATAGACCTACATGATTGTAGCCGTGGTGCACCATACCCTTTCTACCTGTACATTAACCAACTACCCCGTTTTAGCCAAACTACACAAACATAGTCCCATATTGTAACATGTGGAGGAACTACCACGATGTGGTCAAGTCGTGGGGGTCGGTGAAGGCCATCATTCGTCATTACCAGTCACGGTACGAGCAACTCAGTGGGCATCATGGCCCAGGACACTGGAATGATCCTGATATGGTAATATACTTATAACATTTTTACTGTTATATTCTTTATAATAATAAATAATCAATTATTATATTTTTGACAGAAAGTCTTCCAAACTAAGTTTTTGCAAGTATATGCGATCTATAGATTTGAAGAAATTTGATATGTAAGGATATAGAAGTTGGTTTTAGTGGTTGTTTTATCTTTTTTTTTTGTATTTTTTTGGAAGATAAACTTGTGATGCGTTACCAAAAAATGACGAGGGAAATTTTTTACGATTCTCGCGCACATCGTCACTAAAAATTGACAGCATGAAGTTAGCTATAGTCAACATTCTTAAAGAAAATTAATTCGGTGAACGAAAATATCGCGAGGAAACCTATGCACCCGACAGATCTTTAAAAACAAAAGTTCTCGGAGGTGTGTGAAGTCCACCGCACACACAATTCGCGCTTGGCCAGTGTGGTGGACTATGGCCTATAATTAAGACCCGTACCTAGCAGTGGGACAATAATGGGTTGTGAGGATAGTCAGCATTCTAGTTTTTTCTATTGTTTGTGTCCTTTTTTCTACAAACATAGAATATAAGGCCACATGCCTTATATATACTTTTTTTTAATTTTTATGTTTTTTTCTAAATTTTTACAGCTAATTTTTGGCACGAATTCGCTAACAGCCAGCCAAAGTAGGGTCCATTTGGCGGTATACGCGATGCTATCGGCCCCGCTGCTCCTCAGCTGCGATATGAGGAACATGAAAGATTATGAAAAACAGTTGCTACTGAACATGGATCTGGTGGCTTTAGCGCAGGACCCCCTCGGTTTGATGGCTAAGCCTTATCAGGTGAGGTCTGTTTAATTTTTTGACTTTGGGTCGATATAGTCCCACTAACAAGTAATAACAATATTAAAAGATTTGCCTGTGCTGTACTGTTAGATGGGTTGCAATAACTCAATAAAACTAATTTTATAACTTTTAGTCTTCTATTAATCCTCTTTTTCCATTTCCCGCCAAACATTACAATACTGTCAAACCAAATTTTCTCTCTTTTTGACAGCTGTCAGCTTTTTAAAACATATATATTCCCTGCATTCATATTATATTGCCATTATAAGTTACATTTTAATATCTTAATAAATACTTTATTTATAATTAGTATCAATTTAACCAAAAAAATATTATAAAGTTAACACAAGTAACAATGTTATTTAAAAAAAAAATCAGACTGCGTGAACTATTGCTCGACTTCAGTTTCTGTATTGTTTTAAAGCGGTGAGGTTTTCTTTTGTATAATTTATAATTGTATATATAAAGTAATATCGTGAGGTGTGACGTCAGGATGGCCAGGAGTCTTCATTATTTTCCTTTCTTGAAGATTTCAAGTAAAACACAGGAATAAACTTCTTCGATTTATTCACATTTGAGGAGGTCCGATCGCTTCGACGGTTAAAACAAGAATCTTTTTCTACCGGCATGCGCTCGCCTTTTTAACCGACTTCCAAAAAGGAGGAGGTTATCAATTCGTCTGTATTTTTTTTTTTTTTTTTTTTTTTTTATATTTGTTACCTCATTTCTCCGGACTGGGTGAACCGATTTAGATGATTTTTTTTTTATTTGAAAGGTAGTGCGTGTCATAGGGTCCCATTTTTTTTTATTATAACAATGTTTGGTGAGCTGACAATAACAAATTTATGGAGGGTAAACTAAATTACAATTCTAAAAATCACTAAATATTGCTAATTTAATAAACAAATAATTTTCGATCTTTAAACTAACTAAAATAATAATTATTATCGGCGACGTGTTTTTCATAAATACGCGGTGTCGCGCCGACATATATATTAATAAAAGTGTGCCGGCAACCACACCCTTCCATCGAAACGAGAGAACTGCCTTACGTTAGAAATATAAATGGCGATGAAAACCTCCCCGGTCGAACCACGCTCGTTTTACCGTGCCTACCTTTGAGAACTTAACAAACGAGTCAATTTTTATACTTTAGCAAGTTAGTATGTATATGATTCGACCCTCCCCGGTCGTTTGGTCGTTTTTTTTATATGACTGAAATAGCAAACGACCATGCAGTCCATCTGATGGTAAGTGGTCACTGCCGCGCATGGACATCTCTAATCAACCACATACAGAACATTGGAACCCATGTTCCCATGTCTGAAGTCAATCACAGGTTCGTTGCTACTCCCGAGGACTATGATGGTCGCCTCATATAGAAGCGTGCCGGCAACCACACCCTTCCATCAAAACGCAAGAAATGCTTCGCGCTAGAAATAGGCGTGGCGGTGGTACTTCCCCAGTTGAACTACACTGGTCTACCACTTGTATATTTTTGCGTTTGCTATTTCAATCTTAAAATAAACTTATTCAGAGAACTTTTAGATGCGTAGGTTTCATAATGACATTTCCTTCATCAATAAATTACATAATTAGCTTGTAATATCAAAAATAAGCAGAAACTCATTAAAATTCCATTCACTCGTCTGATTATAACCAAATAGGATTAGACTCGTAATCTGATTTCTTTTAAGATAAAGGCGAAACTTTTATGAGAGATCGTGTCCAATCTCGAATCGTGTTTGCATTTTAAATTAAACTCGAGCGGGTTTGTGAAAATCTTAATATTTACTGGCAAGGTTGGCAAAATCAGTAGGACGACCCCCTCGTCCCTGTAGTCTCGGGGTCAGAATAGGGCTACGGTATCCCCTGCCTGTCGTAAGAGGCGACTAAAAGGGGCTTCCGAGGTTGCAGACGGCTAGAGTGGGAGCTCGAACCGTTCGGTCAGGCAATCCCGGGAAGGACGGCGGTATGTGTGGTCGCATACCGTCGTAAAGACTAGACGGAGCGGTGGGCCCAGCCGCCCATCTGGGAGGAGCCCGATGGGGCAGCGCGCTCGGAGGATTCCGGTTGAAGTCGTTTCGAGATCCCGGAGTCCTCCTTTTCAGCGCCGAGGACGGCCACCGGGGGGGTTTTAGTGCGGTAAAAATCCCACATAACCCTGCGTCGCTCCCACGGCGTCGGGTACATTTGGAAGGTTTCCCCCTCGAAAACAAAAAAAAAAAGGACGACGGGAAACTTTCAAAAAGTACCCGACGTCGTGGGAGCGACTCGGGTTATGAGGGATTCTTACCGCACTAAAACCCCCCCGGTGGCCGACCTCGACGCTGCGAAGAGGACTCCGGGAACCCCAGTTGACCGCCGCCGCTGTCCTCAGCGTGTGCCCCATCGGGCTCTTCTCTGGTGGGCGTGAACTGCTCACCGCACCTTCTGGTTTTACGGCAACATGCAACCACACATGCCGCTGTCCTTCCCGGGGTCACTTGACCGGACAGTTCGAGCTCCCACTCTTCCCGCCCGCAACCCCGGAAGCCTCTTTTAGTCGCCTTTTACGACAGGCAGAGGGTACCGTAGTCCTATTCTGGTCCCGGAACTACAGGGACAAATTCAACTAGGCCTACTAGTTGAAAGGGTAACTACTAGGGTAAATAGCCAGAGAAGGTGGCAGACACATCGTGCGTTATTCGTTATGCCGCCCATTCTGTCCACAAACATGGCAACAATCGGATCACCATCCATTTTTTTTCGATTTAAACGCAAGTCAAGAGAATTAATAAGTATACTATTTCTTAAATAATTATGAGCGCTTCATAGCGACAGCACATGATTTATATAATTGCCTACGTACATAATTTCTAACAAAATATATCAGTTTCAGAATTCAGTTACACTGTGGGTGAAACAACATCTTCCTAGGAAAGGGGACGCGTACAACTCTGTCTCTTTCGCTCTTGTTAACTTGGACGCTAAAGATGCATCCGTCTCTTTCTCTCCCGGGGATTACGGATTGAACTCCTCTGATGCTTACACTGTGATGGTAAGTTTTTAGTTTGATATTAAAGTGGTAAATGTTTTTTTTTTTAAATTTTAATGTATAAAATAGTAAAAGTATGATTTTACTGATACTAGTATCAGTAAAATCATACTTGACGACCCGCGTGGCCGACCGGTTACCATACCGGGCTGACGCGCAGTGGGTCCTGGGTTCGATTCCCGGCCAGTCAAGTATCTGAATGATGAGTTTAGATTCTTGTTCTGGGTCTGGGTGTTTGTGTAGTCGTCTTTGTGTCCGTGGCACCCACGTGACCCACGACACAGGAGAAAATCCTAGTGTGGGGCTATGAGTGTAGAAAGCGTTTTTATTAGTCACATATAGGAACGGTCGAAATTTGTCGAAATTTAAGTCTAAAACTAATCTTGATACATATTGTCCAAAGTAGTACTAATATTTCTAAAAATCAATTAAAATCTATTACTTTTCAAGTCATTTTAAAAACACCTGTTTATGAGAAAAATAGGTTTCATTCACTAAGCTGCATTTAAAAGCTATGACGGGTATTTTGACAGAGACTTCTGACATTTTTGACATTATGTATTTTCATAGTAAGACATTAATCGTTTTATTTCGTTTATTATATATGTGTTTGTGTCAAATGCATGGTAGTGTGTTTAATGTGTTTTTAGTTGTGTGAATGTTTCAAGCATTATTTTGAAAAAATATTAGCATCTGGTAATCCTTGTATAAACTATAACCGTGCCAAATTTAATACTCCTCAGTGCGGGTATTTTTTCTTAAAAAGCGGATCCCAAGTTTGTGCTTCACGTAATAATATATAGATTTTAGCAAAATTGGACCTACTTATGCAAACCAGAATCAACCCACACAACGACAGTTTTGAGAAAAAGCCATTTTTTGTCAAAATTTTGTATACTGTATAATTTTACAATACAATACAATACAAAAACTCTTTATTGTACACCATATACACATATATATCACAAATATAAGAAGACATAATGCAAGGTACAAGAGGCGGCCTTATCACTAAATTCCAGACAATCTTAAAATCGCAGAAGAAACAACATCACATATGAAAGAGGGTAGGGTGTACAAAAATAAAAACAAAGCAATTTAAATTTAAACATGTCAGCAGCTAATAGAAGCGAAATAATATAAGACGTAAGTAGATAGATAAAGGATAGAGATAAGAGAACACAATAAGAAAGGAAAACTATGATTATTTGAGAAATATTATTGTGCTAAGTAAAATTCCTTCACTTGCTGTTTGAAAGAGTTCAGTGACTGTGCACGACGAATAGAAATCGGTAAGGAGTTCCATAAGCCACTGAAGGGAAGGATCTACTATAAAAGGATGAAGAAGAAGAAGGAGTTAAAAGAGTAAGATTTTCATTAGAACGAAGTGAGTTTTGTGAGAGAGATGCAAATACTGAAATCTCTCCTTCAAGTAGTTGGGAGTATTTGAGTTAAACAAGACGCAGTATAAAGCAGAAAGAACATGAGTATTCCGACGAAGACGGATAGGGAGCCACTTGAGTTTCGTACGATGCTCAGAGACGTGATCATATTAACGAATGCCAAAGATGAATCTAATAAATAAGTTTTGAATACGCTCAAGCTTATTTAGCTGCTCCTCGGTTAGATCAAGATAGCAAATATCTGCATAGTCAAGGATAGGATGCAATAAAGTCATTGCAAGTATAATTTTTGTCGGAATTGGTAATAAGTTGCGAAGCCTCCGAAGTGAACCCATAGCTAAAAACATTTTCCTACTCACCTCGTTGACCTGAGAAGCCCAAGACAGATTGCTATCCATGTAGATACCTAAGGTTTTAACTGTATCTTTTAGAGGTACATGGACACCATTAAGAAAGATTGGAGGTAGGTTATTGAAACCAACCTTATTTAATAATCTGGAGCTACCTATAATGATGCTTGGGTTTTCTTCTGTGGATTTACTTTTAAACCATGCGACGTGCACCAGTTTGAGACACAAGAGAAATCAGCATTTAAAATAACGATGGCTTTCGGCAAGTCCTCAGGTGACATTTATAATATATTTGAAGGTCGTCGGCATAAAAGTGGTAGAGTGTAGGTAAATGGAGGGTCATCGAATTGATACAAATAGAAAAGAGAAGGGGAGGCAACACGCCACCTTGTGGTACGCCAGCAGAAATGTTTGACCAAGTTGAATGGTCGTCATTAACCATTATTCGCTGTCGGTTATTTTAGATTATTTTTAAGAAAATCTATTTACAATGTTGCACAAAAGTGACATTATTGAACATTATCAACTCATTGTTTCTTTTTGCAAAAGCAGTTCCAATTTATATGTATCAATGTATGTGATATGCGGTTTCTGACAGGAAAATCGGCAGAAAGTATAATTAAAAACCGGATATCATGAGTAATCATTACATATTCAAGTGTTTTGTTAAAATGTGTATTTTAACGGTAAAGATAAGAGTTCTATAACACGCTTTTATTAGCTTGGGTTGTATGTATATATGTATCACCATTTAATGGTTTCCATAATTTTGATTAAATAAAACGTGAAGCAAAAACTTGTTATTCGTTTTTAAATACTTAAAGGCGGAGGAGTACGAAATTACGCACGGTTTTAGTTGATGTTGAGAAGGAATGCTAATATTTTTTACAAATAATGCATAAAAAATACCTCAAATCAATTAAAAACCTCTACCTTACATATACTCTCACTACCTTGCATTTGTCACAAACACATACATATTAAACGAAATAGAACTTTCAATGTCTTACTATGAAAACATATAACGTCAAAAATGACAGATGTCTTTGTCAAAATATCCGCTATTGCTTTTTAATGCAGCTTGCAAAAGAGCTTTACCTCTTTTTACATTTAACGGGTGCGTTCATAAAAATATCTTGAAAATTATTACAATTTATTTAAATTGGTGCTACTTTGGACAATATGAAGTTTAGTTTTTTAATTTAAAAAAAAAAAAAAAAAACACAAAAGCGTGTTTTTTTAGTTTTTACTATTTTAAATGTTACATCATGATTATCATTAACTATTACGTTCAATTGTATTTCAGGATACATTTACGGGAAAGTTTACAAGGAACATAACTTTGAAGGATAAATTAAATGTTGTACGAGGGGTGGTCCAAAAGTTCGCGGAATGGAGGGGATGGAGTGGGGATAGGGTAGCTCGCTTAGTGTCATACTAATTAGGCACTCATAATTAGTATATATTTAACATTTCAACCCTACAGCGCCATTCGTTTACGAGTACTCGCCTGCTAAACAAGTCAATCCGGAAGCAAACTGCAACTATGGAGAAAATTGAACATCGCGCTGTAATAAAATTCCTTACCAAGCAAGGAAAAAACGTTCAAACCATTTTAAATGAAATGGACGCCGTTTATGGAGATCAGTGCCCTGGTAAAACAATGGTTTATAAGTGGCATGGACTTTTTAAACATGGTCGAGATTCAATTGAAGACGACTCTCGCTCTGGGCGGCCAGTTGAGGCCACCACATCAGATATCGTCGAAAAAGTTGAAAAATTTGTACTCGAAGACACACGTTTGAAGAAAAAACAATTATCTGCATTAGTTGGAGTATCAGATACAACCATTTTGCGGATCCAGCACGACCACCTGGGCATGTCAAAAGTCAGCGCAAGATGGGTGCCGAGAATGCTCACGCCGCTTCAAAAACAGCAGCGCGTCGACGCGTCTAAGCACTTTTTGGAGGTGTGTGGAGACGAACCTGTGCAGATTTTGGAGCGGATTGTTACTGGAGATGAAACATGGGTTCATCACTTTGAACCTGAATCAAAACAGGAGTCCATGCAATGGCACAAAAAGGGTACACCACCTCCCAAGAAATTCAAAGTGTCAGAATCGGCTGGAAAGTTGATGGCCACTGTTTTTTGGGATTGTGAGGGAATATTACTGATTGATTATAAAGAAAAGGGTACCACTATAACCGGAGAATACTACGCAACGATATTGGAAAAGTTAAAGGAGGCAATTAAAGAAAAACGTCGAGGAAAATTGGCCAAGGGTGTGTTGCTTTTGCAAGACAACGCGCCGGTTCACAAGAGCCGAGTTGCCATGGCTGCTCTGCACACGCATGGATTCGAACCACTTGTTCACCCACCCTATAGTCCAGACCTGGCCCCTAGTGATTTTTATTTGTTTCCGAATTTAAAAAAAGAGTTAAGGGGAAGGAAATTTTCCGACGATAACGAAGTGAAGGAGGCAATTTCGGCGCATTTTGAGGCCAAAGACAAAAAATATTTTTTCGATGGTTTAGAAAAAATAATTCATAGATTGAATAAATGTATTAGACTTAAGGGTGATTATATTGAAAAGGAAAAATAAATTTATTGTTATATTTTATTAACAACCCTTTCATTCCGCGAACTTTTGGACCTCCCCTCGTAGTACCAGCTGAAGGCAAGTTTTTTATTTAAATAATAAAAAATACACAAAAAATATAAATAAGTATAGAAAAAGTGCATACAGTACACCTGATGGTAAGTCACAGCCATATGGACATCTGTAAGCAACTTTATACAGAACAAAGGATATCTGAATTCAATGACAGATACGAAGGATGAAGTTCCATCCACACCAACTGGACTTGTGGCGGTCCTCCACGGTTCGGTTTGCACGCTCGTTTGCCACGGACGTGCAAGATGTGGAATGAGCTTCCTCCTGAGGTATTCCCGGAGCGCTATGACATGGGGCTCTTCAAGAAAGGTGCGAAAAGAGCCTTCAAAGCCGACGATGCATTGGCGACTCCTCTGGTGTTGATGTCCATGGGCGACGGTAACTACTGTCCATTAGGTAGCCCGTCTGCCTTATCGTTAGGTTAAAGTATAATAAAAAAGATACGTTGTTACTCGAGGACTAAGATGATCGCCTCATACAAAAGTGTGTCGGCCACCACACCCTTCCCACCTTACTTAAAAACTGCTTTACGTTAGAAATAGGTGTGGCTAGAAATATTTGTTCTATCATGAATATTGGATTAATCCCAAAGAAATAATAATGTGAATGGATATATTTTTTATAAGACCGGTTTGTTTACGACCAATAAATATGTTTTTATATGTAAGCAAATTATTGAAAAGATTATTATTATTTTCAAGTTGCTATTATTTTTTTTGCATTGTATATATTATATCCCAAGTATTACAAATGAAAATTAATTTCAACACAAGTAAATGCCATGCCATGTCGTGAAAATATAGATCGAGCCATTATTTTGTTATAAATAGTGAAATAAATTAGATTTTCAACTTATTTTATACATATATGAAGCTTCATAAAATTATATTCCTTTTTTGCAGATGTCGTAATGTACAGCTTGTTCCCGTTATAGCACGAAAAAGTTTTGGAAAATATTTATTCGACATATCCAGATATTTTTGGATTTTAAGAAAAACGGTGAAAGAAAACATTGTGATAGAACATTCCATTACACTATTAACCATATTTTTATGTGATTGAAGTAGCAAACGAGCATGCAGTCCACCTGATGGTAAGTGGTCACTGCCCATGGACATCTGTAATCAACTACATAAAGAACATTGGTTCCATCTGAAGTCAATCACAGATGCGTTGCTACTCCCGAGGACTATGATGGTCGCCTCATATAAAAGTGTGCCAGCAACCACACCCGTCTATCGAAACGCAAGAACTGCTTGACGCTAGAAATAGGTGTGGCGGTGGTATTTCCCCGGTCGAACTACACTGGTTCTACCACCTGCGAAAATCCAAGGTGTTCCAAATTATTCTTTAAAGGTATCTGTGGGCAACGTCAAATTGGATTAATTTAAGGGTTGATTATAGAAATCAACTAACCAAATATATTACATGCTGCTTGCTTCTTCATGACGACCCGCGTGGCGCAACGGTTACCATACCGGTCTGACGCGCAATGGGTCCCGGGTTCGATTTCCGGCCAGACAGGTATCTGAATGATGAGTTTAGATTCATGTTCTGGGTCTGGGTGTTTGTGTATTCGTCTTGTGTGTGTCCATAGTACCCCCGACATAGGAGAAAATCCTAGTATGGGGGCTATGAGTGTAGAAAGCGTAGAAAGCTTAATTCTATTAAAAATATTTGTACTTATAAAATAAATCAAGTAATTTATTAATAAGAAATATTCTCTCATTCCATAAAAATATTTCACTAACTGTTCGAATATTTGCCATGAAATTGTATTATAATAAAAATATTGTTACGAAAAGTGGTTTTCCCTGTACATACCCGTCGGGCAGACCCATATCATTTTAATAAATTATATTCCGAATATAGAAGCCTGAATAGGTAATTCTTGTTTGTTATGGACTAGTGATGTGACGACCCGCGTGGCGGAGCGGTTACCGGGACCGGTCTGACGCGCAATGGGTCCCGGGTTCGATTCCCGGACAGACAGGTATCTGAATGATGAGTTTAGATTCATGTTTTGTGTCTGGGTGTTTGTGTATTAGTCTTTTGTGTAACCCACGACACAGGAGAAAATTCTAGTGTGGCTATGAGTGTAGAGAGCGCGTGTGTGTGTGTGTGTGTGTGTATGTGCGTGTGTTAGAAAGAAAGAAAGAAATCGTTTATTTGTAATGCGTACACACTCATATAGTTTAAAGACACAATAATAATATAGTACCAACTAACATGCGATACGTGAGTGGTATACATCACAAAACGGACCCTTCTCAGCATTATGCTGATTATTATCAGCCAGCGCTGTGCGTGTATTCGCATGTTTTTAGACATTCGCATTCGCAAGAATTGTGCAAATGTTTTGCGAATAATAGCAGTGCTTTGTAAAAAAGGTCGCCAAATCTATCCAGATTGAAATTTAACAGCAATTTGTCAAGCAAAACAGGTCGCCGAATCTAGTTCCTCTGCTACAAACAAAAGTGAAAAAATAAAAATGTGTGCGTGTACTAGTGTACACTCGTAAGAAGTGAAACTTCTTTATGACGTTATTTTTCAAAAAATAATTTACTATATGCAACTTTACAGAAATTGGTTAAATAAAGTTAAATTAGATAAAGTTTAATAAAGGGCTTTTATTAAACTTTATCTAATAATCTAATCTATAATAATCTATCTAATATCACGCGTGGTAGGGATAAGAAAAAGATGGCGCGTAACAGAAAAAGATGGCGCGTAACGAAAAAATGTTACACTAAATTTTTTTTCAACCCTGATAAAGAAGTTTCATCACTTCAACAACCCCGATAAAGAAGCTACACTTCAAAAAGTATTCACGAAAATATGAAAAAAAAACACGAATAAGGATATTCGCATTTGCGTATGTTGAAGTAACAGTAACATCACTATTATGGAGTTTTGCTAATTCAGTTGTGACCGGTATTTAAGCCTCACAGGACGTAGGTTGAATTTATAGAAAGGTATGTAGATTTGATTAGTGTACAGGTATCGTTTTTCTTCATGAAAATGAAAATCCAGTAATCAAAATGATTATTTTGGGATACGTGTTAAAATGTTTTTAGGGTTCTGTACACAAGGGATAAAAACGGAAACCAATTTTTTTTATCTGACCTGAAGTAGCAAACGAGCATGCAATCCACCTGATGGTAAGTGGTTACTAAGATTGTCCGTCTGTCTGGCTGTCATCAGGCTGTCTTTATTTTGTTATCTGACTGAAGTAGCAAACCAGCATGCAGTCCACCTGATGGTAAGTGGCCACCGCCTATCGACCTCTGTAATCAACTTCATACAGAACATGAGTTCTATCTGTAGTCAATCGCAGATGCGTTGCTACTCCCGGGGACTATGATGGTCGCCTCATATAAAAGTGTGCCGGCAACCACACCCTTCCGCCGACACGAAAGAAATAGGTGTGGCGGTTCACGCTAGAAATAGGTGTGGCGGTGCTACTTCCCCGGTCGAATTACACTGGTTCTACCACCTTGAATGTATGGCTATGTAATGGCTGTATCTCATGTACCGAAAAAGCTAGACAGTCAAAACTTTCACAGATGATGTATTCCTATTACCGCTATAAAAATATATAATAGAAATAATAAATGGTAAATTCATTTATTTAGACAAAACATTTTTATCAACAAATCATATATGTCGGCACGACATCGCGTATTTATGAAAAACACGTCGCCGATAATAATTATTTTAGTTAGTTTAAAGATCGAAAATTGTTTGTTTATTGAATTAGCAACATTTAATGATTTTTAGAATTGTAATTTAGTTTACCCTCCATAAATTTGTTATTGTCACACCACCAAACATTGTTATAAAAAGGCGAGCGAACGCCGGTAGAAAAAGATTTCTTGTTTAACCGTCGAAGCTATCGGACCTCCTCAATTGTGAATAAATCGAAGAAGTTTACACCTGTGTTTTACTTGAAATCTTCAAGAAAGGATAATAATGAAGACTCCTCGACCATCCTGATGTCACACGTCTCCATTCCACTTCGTTATATATGATAAGTAGGTACAAGTTATCTCAATATTATAAGAGTGCCTTGAGTTTCGAATTAACAAGAGTCGACTGTGTCATTTTCGGCACATACGTTTATATTTTTTGTTGTTAGTACCTATTTCATTTTGTTTTTGTTTAATAGGCCTAAAAATGGCAGTTAATCTTAAATTTCAATTCCTATTAATCACTACATAGTATAAAACAAAGTCGCTTCGCGCTGTCTGTCTCTATGTATGCTTAGACCTTTAAAACTACGCTACGGATTTTAATGTATTTTTTTTAATAGACATAGTGAAGAGGATGTTTTATGTATGATAAATACATAATATAGTAGAGGAAACCTGATAATTTTAGATTTTTTACTTTTATACGGAACGGAGTTCGTCAGGTCAACTAAATAGTTATATATAAGGTATAAATTGTTAACTTTATAATATTTTTGAAGTGAAACTTCTTTAGGCGCATGAGGGTAATTTTTTTACAGATGAAACGTCACGCCGGTATGCAACGGAAGTGTCGGAAAAGAGAGAGAGATCGAGACCGATTGAGAGAGAGTAAGACAGGGCGAACGTAGCATGAGCAACTAGCCGTGGAGTGAGAGTAGGGAGCAAGCGAGTGAGAAAGATTGAGAGAAAAAGTGAGACAGAGCGAACGTCGTATCACGCCTTTTTCCCTTCCTCTTAATCTTGGAAATTTAAAGTTTTAGATTTGTATAAATATAAACAAGATTTATAAATTAGTTCGCCAAAGAAGTTTCACTTCTGACATGTGTACTTTGTACGCATGCATGTTTTTTTTTTGGTTAAATTGATACTAATTATAAATAAAGTATATAATAAGATATTAAAATATAACTTAAAATGGCATTATAATATGAATGCAGGGAATATGTGTGTTTTAAAAAGCTGACAGCAGTCAGAAAGAGAGTAAATTTGGTTTGACAGTATTGTAATTTTTGGCGGGAAATGGAAAAAGAGGATTAATAGAAGACTAAAAGTTATAAAATTAGTTTTATTGAGTTATTGCAGCCCATCTAACAGTACAGCACAGGCAAATCGTTTATTATTGTTATTAAAATAAAGAATATATATAATAATTACCTAAGTCAAAATATCATACAAGGTACCTAATTAATACTTGGTCATAATTCCGTCAAATGTAACGTCTATATGTATGTCATGCTGTGGTACACCTATATTATTTGCAAGTCGTGAATTAGCTTATTAGTGAATTCACCACGCGTCAGCCTAATTGGCTTAATTCCACAAACGCTACATATAAAGTACCGAGAATTTGTATGAATACCTCGGTACTTTATCATTTACTGAGGCATTTAAATAACTCGGTACTACGTCAATGTCTACATACATATCAACGTCCATTCAACCAAGTGGCGTAGGGTCCTGTATCAAAATTAGTTGACGGGCCCAAATAAAGGGATAAGATTTGTCACAAAAGAAATAAAATTGCTTGTATTAAATTAAAGAAAATTACTCAAAAAAAAACAAACTTGCATTAAATTAAATTATTGATTATAAATTATGGCTTCCTTTTTTATAAGATCGAAGTAGCAAACGAGCATGCAGTCCACCTGATGGTAAGTCGTCACTGTCGCCCTGCGACATCTGTAAGCAAATTCATAGAGATCATGAGGTTCTATCTGAGGTCAATCACAGAGGCGTCGCAACTCCCGAGGACTAAGATGGTCGTCTCATATAAAATTGTACCGGCCACTACACCCTTCTATCGAAACGCAAAAACTCCTTCACGCTACAAATGTGGCGGTCTACAAATGTGGCGGTCAAAATCACAAGGTGTGGCGGTGGTACTTCCCTTGGCGAACTACGCTGGTTCTACCACCTGTAAAATCCTAGATCCTTCCTCCTAGAAATTAAGCTATCTGAACAATTCAAACACACGTTTCTTGTATTTTTTTGACAAATTTATTAATTCTATAACAGAAGAGAGAGATAAAGTGACACTGAGGATAACATTGTTTTGCTTAGCAAAATGAAATGTCTTTTTGTATAGGGATACGCGGGCACTTACAAATTGTCAGTTACATCTTTTTCTTACACTACCACCGGATCGGAATACGACCTCAACTGAGAAGATCCAGCAACTTAGAGGCCTCTGTAACGGTGATAGCTACGCCTCTACTTCAATCTACTTGACGACCCGCGTGGTGGAGAGGTTACCATACCGGTCCTACGCGCAATGGGTCCCTGGTTCGATTCCCGGTCATACAGGTATCTGAATGATGAGTTTAGATTCATCTTCTGGGTCTGGGTGTTTGTGTATTCGTCTTGTGTGTGTCCATGGTACCCACGATACAGGAGAAAATCCTATTGTGGGGCTATGAGTGTAGAAAGCGTGGGAGTGCGTGCGCGTAATCACAATTTTCTACTATAATTAATTTTCTACGCTAATTATTTTCTACGTATGCCTTTATAAAGCCAGTTGTATAAATTTATAAGAGGCTTTGATCATATTTATAAAATCGCCTTATAATCCTCTTAAGTTAAAATACTCGGTTCATTTACTACGTAAAGGTTTATGTATTCATAAGCTTTTAGCAAATTTAATGTTCAATGGATATGATTGTAGAAAGCTTTCTATAATGTGGTCTTTCTGAAAATGTCATTTGATATATTTGGTTACTATTTTTGCTTGACGCATTTGAATTGATATTTAAAAAGATTTTTACAATGAAGACTAGTGTTTTTTTTATCTCACAAAGGCTCCAACTAATTAATATAATATTTAGTGTTGCCCAAATGCAAGAACAAGACGAGACTTAGCCAGTCTTGGTCTTGGTCATGGTCTTGCAGCAAGAGTCTTGCAAGTCTTGCAATTTTTATTTTGTTAGTAGGTAAGTACCTACGCTTTTTATATTATTTTATTAGTTTTGTAGAATTTTTTTACACGTTTCAAGTATATTTAAAAGTGGCTACAATATTTATTAAACAGGTGCGGGGTGATATTTGAACACTTTTTTGCTATTTTTTCTTGTAAAAACTTAAGAAATATAATGACTAAATGTACAATAATAGTACCTAAGTAATTAGTTTAAAACCATATAAGTAATCAATAATATAATGTATACTTACTAGAATGAATTAATATGACATCTACTACCTATCCTTACCATTTTATCCCAATCATAATACTACTTGCGTGATCAGTATAATGTATTAATTTTCATTCTAAGCACTCTGAAACTTATTTATTCTTTGGAACACCTGTAGGTACTCTTAAAATTCGAAATTATTTTGCATGAGTATACCTACGCCCTATGGCGGCAATCAAATAGTGTCAAAAGTTATGATTTCGGCCTGGCGGCAACGATTGTTTTAGATTTCAAAAGAAGCCGCCGGCGCGTGTATCATAACCATGTACTTCCGAAAAGCGGCAAATTTCTTTGAGAAGTAAGTACAAAACCTTTGATGCCGCATTATTAAAGTGCCGATGGTTAAAACATAACTATGCATCTGAGTGCATGCATTGATTTTAATAGATATTTTTTTATTCGCTATGTTTATGGTATTAGTCGTAATGCGCATAGGTCCAGTTTTTCATATTCTTTGATACAGTTTTTTGCGTCTCATAGAATTCCTAAGCGTACCTACCTATACACCGAACTGTTACACCTAACTACTCAGTGAAATAGCGCAAAGTCCTAGCTGCAAGACGCAAGAGTCTTGCAGGCTATGTCTTGTTCTTGCTCAAGTCTTGCACGGTCAGTCTTGGTCTTGGTCTTGCTAAAAATACGCGGTCTTGTTCTTGGTCTTGGTCTTGCAAAAACGCAAGAACAAGACCAAGACTGCAAGACCAAGACTGAATTTGGGCAACACTAATAATATTTTTTAGAAAAGATCCAATATCGATCGCAATTCCTAATGAAAACTTTATTATAGGTAAAAGCGATTCATAGAATTTCAGCAGCTAAAAATACCGGGTTTTATTAAATTTGTATGATTTCATTCGTTGAATAATTATATTAGCCACGAGTTTTCTCAGAATGTTCATTAGGTAGGCCACTAGATTTCTGAGAAGGACGGAGCGAGGATGGAGTTTAGTGCTAAAGATTGAATTGAAGTTGTTTTCCCGATTGCGTTAGACGGACGGTAATGTTTTTGGAGCTTGCTGTTTATGTGAGTCCCTGTAGTTCCGGGATCAGAATAGGGCTACGGTATCCCCTGCCTGTTGTAAGAGGCGACTAAAAGGGGTTTCCGGTGTTGCGGGCGAGAAGAGTCCGGCCGGCCAAGCGACCCCTAGATGGACGACGGCTTGGAACCACACATGACCAGAAGGTTCGGTGAGCGTTTCCCGCCCACCAGGGAAGAACCCGAAAGGGGAATGGCGCTCGGAGGACTCCGGTTGTGTTCCGTTGGAGATCCCGGAGTCCTCCACGCAGCGTTGAGGACGGCCACCGGGGGCTTTTAGTGCGGTAAGAATTCCACATAACCCGCGTCGCTCCCACGACGTCGGGTACCTTTTGAAGGTTTCCCCCTCGGAAACAAAAAAAGGTATGCGTATGTACCTACGTACATGTATACTTTCCGATTCTTTTGCACGCGTTACAGCAAAGACGGTATGACAGATTGTAACATATTGAAATCGACACGGTTTTCAGAGGCTGTATTTTTTTAATATCGCGCTCATGTACCAATTTTTTTAAATTATTGCATTTCCGATCTGATAACAAAAAAAATTAGATTCGGGGGGATGTCGCTTAAAAGACAAATAAGAAGTTTCTCATCTATGAGAAACTTATTTGTCTTTTTAATCTGAGAAATTTCTTATCTGTCTTTTAGTTCTGTGTATCAAGATGAAGTTCCTTTGACTTATTCCAAACAATTTGCGTCTTCGTTTCTTAGTAAGAAGAGGAATAGCTTTCCAGTTCTCTAAAAAGTATGACCTGGATCTCTTCAAGTCAAGATTGAATAGGCTTTTTGTAGGCCATATATCTCTATAGGTCGCGGTCAAATGCAGGCGTTTTTCGATCTAACAAAAACGTTACAAATTGCGGAACATTTCTTAAAATTGTTTAAAAAATACTTATATTGTTAGTAAAATACTCTTTTATTCTTATTGTTATGATACCATACCTTAACAGGTGATTGAGCTTAGCTTCAGAGTATTAACATACCCACTGGCTTATTTCGGGGGGAGTCCGTCCGCGCTACATGGTAGGCGGAGTGGGCGGTGTTAGGTTTTTTCGTTACGGAATTTCTTGATTAGGTCGTTCGTTCGTATTACACATAATTATTACAGGTGTAAAATTAAATAATTCAATGTCAAGTGTATTTACCATTTCCGCCTAAATAATGTTAACTTTTTTAATTAGGGCTGACTGAGAGTGTTATAAACGTAAGAGTAGACTATTGAACGTAGAGTTTTTGTGAATCAACACACACATATGCTGTCATGTTTTTTTTTATATAATTTCAAGGAGAATATTTCCGTCATACATGATTTCTGTGTAGCTTTAACCATTAAGTTATTACTAAGAGTTAATAACTAACATGATGTACCTATTGTGAGAATCAGTTATAAAATTAACTACTTTATAATAGTTACTTGGGCCAAGAAAGTAAATAAACACTCGCACTTTATTACACTAACAACACAAACACTAACTACACTTACACTATACACATATTCACATGAGACTTTCGCTACCCATTCACACACTTATAAAAGTTCGTTGTTTTAGAATAATTGTTAGTTGTATAATTACCTTAACAACACGTTGTGTTTTTTTTTTTGATTAAATAATTTCGTCCTGGTGATAAGCGGGGCACCCAGTAATACGGGCTGTAAACCCAGTACAGGGGCCCTAGCGAATTGTTTTGTGAATAATACTTAATCAATAAAAACATTTTTTTTTTTTTTTTAAGGTTGCACACGCGACGGAAGCTTAAAAATAGTGTAACTTCTCCCGTTTTCCCAACATATCCCTTTACTGCTCTGCTCCTATTGATTGTAGCGTGATGAAATGTATACTATAAGCAACTCAGGAGTATGAAGAATAATCGTACCAAGTTTTGTTAAAATCCGTCCAGTAGTTTTTGATTCTATAACGGTTATACAGACAGACAGACAGACAGACAAAAATTTTACTGATTGCATTTTTAGCGTCAGTATCGATCCCTTGTCACTGATAGTTAGTTTGAAAATATATTTCATGTACAGAATTGACTTCTCTACAGATTTATTATAAGTATAAATAGATTGTCAAAATTATCAATTTTTTTTGAAGTGAAACTTCTTTAGGCGCATGAGGGTAAATTTTTTACAGATGAAACGTCACGCTGGTATGCAACGGAAGTGTCGGAAAAGAGAGAGAGAGTGATCGAGACCGATTGAGAGAGAGTAAGACAGGGCGAACGTAGCATGAGCAACTAGCCGTGGAGTGAGAGTAGGGAGCAAGCGAGTGAGAAAGATTGAGAGAAAAAGTGAGACAGAGCGAACGTCGTATCACGCCTTTTTCCCTTCCTCTTAATCTTGGAAATTTAAAGTTTTAGATTTGTATAAATATAAACAAGATTTATAAATTAGTTCGCCAAAGAAGTTTCACTTCTGACATGTGTACTTTGTACGCACGCATGTTTTTTTTTTTTGACTGAAGTAGCAAACGAGCATGCAGTCCACCTGATGGTAAGTGGTCACTGCCGCCCATGGACATCTGTAATCAACTTCATACAGAACATGGGTTCCATCTGAAGTCAAGCACAGATGCGTCGCTACTCCCGGACTCCGATGGTCGCCTCATGTGAAAGTGTGCCGGCAACCACACCATTCTATCGAAACGCAAGAACTGCTTCACGCTAGAAATAGGTGTGGCGGTGGTACTTCCCCGGTCGAACTACACTGGTTCTACCACCTTTAGCAATTATTAATTAATATCAATAGTCAAAATTAATTTATAAATGCTATGCAGCAGCTTAAAAAGATCGAATACAATGTTCCCTATAAACCATTGCCTTATATAACATCCAATAAAGAGAGAAGTAGGTACACTAACCAATACATATGAGCCTAACACGAAGTTCGTACAAGTAATAAAACAGCAGTCAAACTGCCATCCGCGCTTCCCAAACTTGCGCGTAGTCGGAATGTTATTTGTCTGCATATATACTTCGATCTAACATAATGTTATGTATGTAATACTTCAAGTTTACTCGTTTTTTAGCTGACTGTGTCATATAGGGCAATGTTTTTATGAGTGTTATGTATGTACCTATATCCATTTCTTTAGTACGCGCTACGGCAAGCAGCTTGACGGATACCATACCATTGATACCTATTTTATATACTGTAGCATATAAAATAGGTATCAATGGTATCGACTCAGATATAAGTATATGACATACATAGTATATGACATGTATACCACGGTACAAATATCTATATTAATACTGTGTGTATACTTAGATGTTTAAAACTACGCTATGGATTTCAATGGAGTTTTAAGCTATTGCATAGCTTCTGTCGCCGGATTTGAGCGTGGCGACCGAATCAAGAAATTCCGTAACGAAAAAATCTAACACCCCCCACTACGCCTACCATGTAGCGCGGCCGAGCGTTCGCTTAACGTGTATGTTGTATATAGTACGACAGTACGAAGATCGAATACAACGTTTTCTATAAACCATTGCCTTATATAACATCCAATAAAGAGAGAAGTAGGTACACTAACCAATACATATGAGCCTAATACGAAGTTTGTACAAGTAATAAAACAGCAGTCAAACTGCTATCCGCGCTTCCCAAACTTGTGCGTAGTCGGAATGTTATTTGTCTGCATATATACTTCGATCTAACATAATGTTATGTATGTAATACTTCAAGTTTATTCGTTTTTTAGCTGACTGCGTCTTATAGCGCTTATAGGGGCAATGTTTTTATGAGCGTTATGTATGTACCTATATACATTTCTTTGGTATCCACTTTTAGCCATTGTTATGAGTAGATAATGTTTCTGACAGTAATTCTGTCGCAATTCAAATGTTTAAAAATTCTGTTATTGAGAAAAGATTTTTAGAAATTGTAAGGCTTTTAAAAGCATGAACTTTTTGGGAACATATCACTTGAATGAAAAGGATTGAAAAGACTGTAAGACTGTAGGCTTAAGATTGCATCGCTATGTTCAGTTCCTTGTAAGACATTGGTTCTTAAAGAGATCTCTAACTAAGATTTAAGGCAGAACTTTCCTTCGTTATACGGGGGTGGCAATGTAACCTATCTCTAGAACCAGTGTAGTTCGCCCGAGGAAGTATCACCGCCACACCTATTTCTAGCGTGAAGCATTTCTTGCGTTTCGGTGGAAGGGTGTGGTTGCCGGCACACTTTTATACGAGGCGACCATCTTAGTCTTTGGGAGTAGCGACGCATCTGTGAATGACTTCAGATAGAATTCACGTTCTATATGAAGTTGCTTACAGATGTCCATGGGCGGCAGTGACCACTTATCATCAGGTGAACTGCATGCTAGTTTGCTACTTCAATCTTATAAAAAAACATGTAGAAACAGTGTGCAGTAGTTTAGCTTAAAGGTTGTGTATTGCTTTTAATTTGAAAGGTGAAAATGTGGATGAAAAACAATAGGTATTATTTGACCGGGGAGCTACCACCACTTTTGTTTTTATTAGACAACCCGCGTGGCGGAGTGGTTACTATACCGGTCTGACGCGCAATGGGTTCCGGGTTCGATTCCCGGTCAGACAGGTATCTGAATGATGAGTTTAGATTCATGTTCTGGATCTGGGTGTTTGTGAATTCCTCTTGTGTGTGTCCATGGTACCCACGATACAGGTGAAAATCTTAGTGTGGGGCTATGAGTGTAGAACGCGTGTGTGTGTTCGATTGATTGACACTATTACGATAAAAGTATATAGAGACAACTCTATTACTTCAATAGTGTGTAGGTAATTACTTTATAAACAAGGCTTAGTTTCCACACTGTTCCATATTTGTACTGTGGTAATAACACACCTACATCGTCTCAAACTTTCGCATATATGTTACGATTGTTTATTTTCAAAATTGTATTAGATCATAATCCAAACACATGCCACTCAACCCAATGTGCCCAACAGTGGGTCCAAGGTAATGCGAATAATCCTAAATAATCCGTTTGGGCGAGAGCAAATGGGATGGTAGCGGACGGGTTCAAACGTTCCTAAGGATTAAATGCTTAGCTACCCTCGCATTAGTTTCGTTAGTTGTAATGATGGACCGAAGAAAAGATCTGATAAAATATATCTATCCGAAGCATATTATCTTTACTAAAAGATAGAAAAACCGTTTCAACTGTAAAAATGCCTAAGTAATATAATTTTAGCGGAGACAAAGAAAACAAGTTAAAAAAATAACAAGGTTCGATTTACATTAGTTATAATTTATTTAAAGAATTACAACAGAATCGTACACAAATTATTCACAACAAATTATGATCGAAAAATAGCTCACGTGTACCCCAGCAGGCAAGCGTTTGCTTCAAGTGACGGCAACAGAATGAACCGGTTGCATAGAGGGCTCGCCCTTTTATAGGTTTTGTACCTGCATTCTGAGGGTACACCTTACACGGCCTCTCCTGACACTTGGGCGTCCACGTCCATCGTTGAGGGGTCTGTAGTCAGCGCCAAGTCAAGAGTTTGTTGAGAATCAAGGTTTGCTTGAGAAGGATGATTGGTCCTGGCCGAAGGTTCCGCTGACTTTTCAGGGGGACCTGCTGTTGACTGGTCGATGGCTTTTCAGTATCATAATTTTCATCTAAAAGTTAAGACACTATTAGTAAACCTACTAATCCTACTAGCACTAGATTATTTCTCTTTGCTTTAACGTTTCATTTTACACTTCTCTAGTTTAGACACAACTAACTAACACTTCCAAGTAATTCATAAATCCCTTTAAATCAATCGAGATTAATTTAAAATAAAATGTAAAAAATAAAAAATAAAGTGGGCCCTGTTAAGTCCTTAAAGCTTTTTCAACGTCCACGTTTCAATTTTCGTAACGGCTGTTGACAGGCTCAGCGAGGTGGTCTTTTGAGCTAAAATAAAATTGCGTAACTCGAACATGGGGACCTTTGCCTCATCCGTAAGCGTGTACGGGGGCCTTTGCCTCATCCATGTCGTTACAGTTGGTCACGGAGACCTTCGCCTCATCTGTATATGCATACAGGGGCCATTTCCGAACATGGGGACCTTTGCCTCATCCGTAACCGCGTACGGGGGCCTTTGCCTCATCCATGTCGTTACAGTCAGTCACGGAGACCTTCGCCTCATCTGTATATGCATACAGGGGCCATTTCCGAACATGGGGACCTTTGCCTCATCCGTAACCGCGTACGGGGGCCTTTGCCTCATCCATGTCGTTACAGTCACGGGGGCCTTTGCCTCAGCTGTATATGCATACAGGGACCGTTGCCTCATCCGTGGTGTGTATGGTGTAGGATGTGTAGGCGTCATGTTATTAGTAAGTTATTATTAGTAAGCTGTTAGTGAGTATAGTGATGTGGGGTGTAGTGTTTTAATGTTTTGCAGGGGCCATTGCTACATCTGTGAAAGTTCACAGGGGTCCTTTGCCTCATCCAACGTTACTGACACTGCAGTTTCATAATGCGTACTTCGTAGACATTGCTAGTCACCGAAGCTACAAAAACACAAGCCGTAACAAAAATACAAAACTAACGGCATTTCATGCCTCCATTGATAATAATGGTGGCATACACTACGTCGATGGTTTCACACACACCGGAAACAACACAAAGAGGCTAAAGAAAACCCCAATGTAATAAAGTCGACACACCAGATTCTTTGAAGGAAACTGTACGAGACTCCGGGTACCACTCGCCTCGCTAGGGCACTATGTGTTGTGTCCTTAATACATTCTCCACTTAAGACCCTTAATTCATACCGACCATTTGGTAGAATCTGCGTCACCTTATAACGCCTTACGCATGCCAGGGTCCAGCCTTGCGTCGTGGTGCAACTGAAGGAGCATCGCGCCATATCCAGTCGAAATCGCATCGGCGCACACCTCTATCGGTAGTCCTGAGTTAAAGATCGTAAGGATGGGTTCGCTGGCCAAGATTTAGAAAAGTTCGCGTCAAACCTGTTCACATTAAAAACTCCACATAAACTCTACCTTGTGAGGCAAGTGATGGGCGTTGCCCTCCCGGCATAATCCTCAAGATAGCGGCGAAAGCACCCAACTAAGCCAAGAAGTTGGCGAACCTGCTTAACGGTCTTCGGTGGCGAAGTGCTTACTAAAGCCTCCACCTTACGCACGCTCGGTCTTACCTGACCATTGCTAACAATTCTGCCCAGATATTCTACTTCAAAAACCAAAAATGAACACTTTTGTAGGTTAACTGAAAATCCAGCTGTAGCGAGAGTATTGAGGATCTTGTCTAGCAGCTTAACACCGTCACCCGTATTACTCAAAAGAAGTACGTCGTCGACATATACCAAGACGTTACCACTGTCGATGAGTTCACGCAGCTCGTCACCAATGATGCGCTGGTACACGATAGGTGAATTGGTCAACCCGTAAGGCATCCCAATAGTTTCGAAGTGATCCTCTGGAGTCACAAAACCTGTCAAATGGATACAGTCCTCTCCGATGGGTGGCAGATGAAACCCAGCATTCATGTCAAGGCTGGAAAAATATTTAAAGCTCCCTAATCGGTCAATGCAATCGTCAATTAATGGGAGCGGACACCGTTCCCCGACTGTCACACGATGGAGAGCCTCAAAATCCACGCAAAGTCTATCGCATCCGTCGCGCCCTTTGACCAAAACAATAGGGCTCGCATATTCCGATCAGGATCATCTGATCGTTACCTCAAGTTTCACCACCGGTGTCAAACCAGTCAGCCGCACGTCCACTTCACCAGACTTAAGAGAAGCAGTGGTCGCCCCATAGATAAGGAATTTAAAATACCCCTCGACCACGGCCATAAGACTTTCAAGCTCGAAGCTATAAGTGCAGTACCAACCCTTACCTTAACATTGGCCTGTACCGAATCAACCCTCCCGCCTATTTCGAAAGAATGAGCTAGATATTGGCTATCTTTTGCTCCGACGCAAATGACTAACGCAACAGAGAATGTCTACGCCAACAATGATTGCTTCATATGCACGGACGGAACTATTAAATTTGGGTTGGCATGACAAATATTTTAATGCATCGGATGAAATAAGTGACACATTAAGCACTACACTGTCTATAAGGGCATCAGCTGGAATTCCAACTACTATAGCACTGATTATATCGTTGTTTATCGGATTGTTAACTAACTTTCGATTGTTGTAGAACAACAATGATTAAGTTTTAAAGATCTTGTCACTGAAACGTTCAAAAGAGTCACCCAGCAGCGAAAACCACAAAAGGTAAGAAGGAGCTGGATCAGTGACGAAACATGGACTGTCATTGAGAAGAGAACTCAAAGCGCTTTCAACGACCACATCAACAAATAAAGCTATGTACAGCAATTTGAGTAGCCAAATCCGAAGACTCTGCGGGCGCGATAAGAATTCCTATCTTACCGAAATATGCACTGAAGTAGAACGTCATTCAGAGAAATATCAAACGGCAGATCTCTTCAAGAAGGTAAAACTTATCACTCGCCCGTTTAAGGCCCAATCTTGGACAGTTGAAGACAAAAACGGCAATATAGTAAATGAGGTTACACAAGTTGCAGAAAGGTGGAAAGAGTACTGCGCTGAATTATACTGCTTAGATCCAGTAACTATAAATCAGAATACGAATGAGACCTGGGGTATCAATATGGAAGAGCTAGAACCGGACATCATATACTCGGAAATAGTAGCAGCTATACGAAAACTTAAAGAGCAAAAAGCAGCTGGCATAGACAACATCACAGCCGAAATACTAAAAGCTTTATGGGAGAGAGGAATAGCGAAGCTTTTAGAACTGTGTAATTCAATATGGCGAAGTTGCCAGTGGCCGAAGGACTGGGCTCACTCCTTAATACTACCTCTGCACAAAAAAGGGGCAACGACGAAATGCGCCAACTATCGAACAATAGCCCTTACATCCCATACCAGTAAGATAATGCTACATGTCCTTAATAAATAGTAGACTGCGGCACTTCTTAGATTGGCAAATCCCCCAAGAACAAGCTGGTTTTGTCAAAGAGAAAGGAACTCGTGAGCAAATACTCAACGTCAGGCTAATAATTGAGAAGTGTTACTAGTTTAATATCCCCGCAGTTACCTGTTTCGTTGACTACCAAAAAGCTTTTGATTGTGTAAGCTGGAATCACCTATGGGAGGTATTATAAGTAATGGGCGTTCCCCGACATTTGATAAACCTCATTAGGGCGCTATATCAGTAGAGTCATGGGTCAGTAAAAAGACGACACGACCTTACTTACAGCGAATGAAACTAGTACGAACTCTTGTCTTCCCGATCCTTCTATACGGCGCAGAGTCCTGGACCCTGAAAGCGGCAGACCGAAAACGGCTGGATGCCTGTGAAATGTGGTGCTGGCGTCGAATGTAACGCATACTCTGGACAGCTTTTAGGACCAACATCTCGATACTTAATGAACTGCAGGTGAAAACAAGGCTGTCAACCATATGCCTCCAGCGAATCCTGGCCTACTTTGGACACATAGCTAGAAAACCTGACAGTAACCTGGAGAAGCTAATTATAACGGGGAAATTGCAAGGCAAGAGACCTAGGGTGCGAAGCCCGAAGAGATGGTCGGATCAGGTATCCGAGCAACTAGGTACCAGTACCACCCAAGTATTGCATTGCGCCACTAACCGTCATGATTGGTGGAAACTCGTAAAGGATAAGACTGAGGAGGGACATCACGATGCTCAGCAATGAGTGAACGACCCGAGGAGGAGGATTGATTGTTAAGTTAAATTAACGTCACGCGGATAACGTTGTTACGACCGAGCCTTCACAAAACACTTGTTCTCGCTGTGTCCTCTCTTCTTACAAAAGAAGCAGGCATCACTAGAGGATGGTACATTGGCTGGTGGTGGATTGGGAGTTCCATTTGTTAATTTGTTGAGACAGTTCCGAACAAGATGCCCTCGCTGACCGCAGTTAAAACATCTTATGCCCGACCAATCATGAGGTGAACTTGTTGTTTCAACACGAAGGAAGAGGAGAGACTATTATTATTTGTTTTTAAAGGCTTACTGTTAGGTTTAGTGTAGATTGCTAGAAACTAAACTATTTGGTCGATTGCTAAGTGAGCGTTAGCGGCCGCAGCACGAATCTGGGCGTTATCAATAACGCGTATAACGATCATCGTTCTTATTTCATCACTAAGGCCCTGTACTACCTTTAAATGTAACAATGTTCTCCGCGCGTACTCTGCGTATGTTGAATATTTATCAGACGTGGTGTTCATTGCATCAAAAGGATATTCGCATGATCAAACTCATGTGGACAGCGGTTTGAACTCTCGTTTGAAATTCGACCAAGTAGGATCGTTTGATACCCACTCGCTGAGCAGTCAACCACTCGTGATAAGCATTCGTGATCAGCCCACCCTATAGCTATACACGCGCGGTCGGCTTCTTCGCACCATGCTTCGATATTGTTTATAGATGGATCGAAGTTTGAAACAAAGTAATCTTGCGATCTCATCGGTTGTGTTGTTTTAATGACTGAAATTAGAGCCTGGGCGAGAGATGAGGCATCCGAGCGGCGAGAACGTTCACGACTATGCGAACAAGCGGCGGGTTCGGCGGAACGAAGATGCGGGGGTGTTATGCTGGGCGTGTAACGTGAGCGATGATCGCCAGAACTAGAGCGCCGTGCGCGAGACCTAAAGCACCGTGTGCGCTAACCAGAGCACATATGAGAACGATCGCGAGAACGACTACGTTGACGCGACTCATTCCGTGAACAACGACTATCACGAGCGTCCAGCACGCGAACGCGATCCCGTACACGTGAGCCATTCCGTTCGCGCGACACACTTCGCATCGTTATCAACGCTAAACACTTATCCACTCGAACGTTACACTCATATTTCACACAAATTAAAACAAAGCAGAAAGAAAAATAAGTGTCAATAATTTCGTGTACTTGTTTGAAAAAGATTGAATTAAATCTACTCTAAGCAAGCTGTGGACTTGTGTTCTTTATCCCACTTCTGATTTTAGCGGAGACAAAGAAAACAAGTTAAAAAAATAACAAGGTTCGATTTACATTAGTTATAATTTATTTAAAGAATTACAACAGAATCGTACACAAATTATTCACAACAAATTATGATCGAAAAATAGCTCACGTGTACCCCAGCAGGCAAGCGTTTGCTTCAAGTGACGGCAACAGAATGAACCGGTTGCATAGAGGGCTCGCCCTTTTATAGGTTTTGTACCTGCATTCTGAGGGTACACCTTACAATAAATTATAAAACGACGGCTCAGATTTACTCGTATATGGTAGATCGAGTTCGGTTGAAACAATGCCTTTAATTGCTCACAGCATAGCTATTACAGCTATTCACAACTTACAAATATTTTGGGATGAAATCATAGTCATTTGTATTTAAATTAACATCAAAATCAATAGCTTAGATAGAACAGGTTGCTAGCAAAATAATATTATATGGAATGTGTGCAATTGTAACAACCGACCCCATGCCAGGTACGGTTGAATATAAAAATAGGGTTAACCTTACATATGTTAAACAACATTGCACAATACTCGTAGATATGTGGACGATTCATTTTATCGGGATTTGACGAAAATGAAAGGTAGTGACGGCCAACAAACTTATAAAACCAGATTAAAAACAATAAATGTATAATCTGATTGTAGCATGTACGTGACTCGAAGAGGTCACTCACTCTCACACACACGCACACACACGCGTGCGCATACATGCACACACGCAAACACTCTTTTAAAGTTTCACAGTAGGATTTTGTGCTGTGTCGTGGACGTCATGGACATACAAAGACGAATACACAAACACCCAGACCCAGAACAGATTTTTCTTTTTATCTGACTGACATAGCAAAGGAGTATGCAGTCCACCTGATAGTAAGTGGTCACTGCCGCCCATGGTCATCTGTAATCAACTACATACAGTACATGGGTTTCATCTGAAGTCAAACACAGATGCGTTGCTGCTATCGAGGTTTATGAAGGTCGCCTCATGTGAAAGTGTGCCGGCAACCATATCAAACTAAATTCATCAAGATTCCTGTCTAGCCGGGATTCGACCCCAGAACCCACTGTGTGTCGGACCGCATAGTGACCGCTCCGTCACGGGCCGTCGTCAATATGAATTAGAAAAATCTTTACGTAAAAATCAATCATTGACATGAGCTTGAACACTTTCCTCCCAATAAACAGCATTATTTCATTCCCAGTTTTTCCTCTACCAGAAAGAGTTCGTAGTTTTCTTCAGTGAATTACTGAACGATACATCATAGCCTTGTCCCAGCTGTCGTGTCCTAGTGTTTCACTGATGTAGGTAATAGCGCCATAATTTATCACTGAAATGAGACAGTTACGTTGTTAAGACGTAAGTGCTTTTGTCTGATGCTTTCTTATTAAAATGTATGTTCTTATTAAATGGGGCTCTTCAAAGAAGGTGCGAAAAGAGCTCTCCATCAAAGCCGGCGATGCATTGGCGACTCCTCTGGTGTTGCAAGTGTCCATAGGCGACGGTGACTACTTTCCATCAGGTAGCCCGTCTGCCTTATCGTTAGGTTTACGTATAAAAAAAAATGTACCGGGGCTATAGTTGATTATAATAATATGGACCACATGTGTTAAGAGATGTACGCTTTCTACACTCATAGCCCCACACTAGGATTTTCTCCTGTGGCGTGGGTACCATGGAGACACACAAAGACGAATACACAAACACCCAGACCCAGAACAGGAATCTAAACTCATCATTCAGATACCTGTCTAGTCGGGAATAGAACCCGGAACCCATTGCGCGTCAGACCGTTATGGTAACCGCTCGACCACGCGGATCGTGTTGTGTGTATTATCTGCGTATATGAAATGTAACCTGTTTTTATATTGAAAATCAAGGTATGGACTATTATTATAAATGACAACCCCCGTGGCGGAGCGGTCACCATACCGGTCTGACACGCAATGGGTCCAGGTTCGATTTTCAGCCAGATAAATTTCTGAATGAAATTTCGGATGAATTAAGATTATAAATGTGAAAGTGTGTTTGTTTGTTCCTCTTTCACGTCGCCACATAGCTATTATATAATATGGTTTTTATGCTGGGAGAAAGTTAGGAGGGCGGAGAGTGACGTAGGATACTTTTTACCGCGCTCTTTCATTCACATGGAAATATCGATGTTTTGTTAGTTGCTAGATATTTAGTAGTTCCAGACGTTGTTAATAGATGGCGTTAGTGAAATTCATTTGCAAGTTCTGAATCACACTATCTAATGCTAATGTTAATCCCCTTTGACCGTACGGGCGAACCCGCGAATAAGAGCTAGTTAAATATATTCACAAGTCTTTAAATTAAATTCATTAGTTTTAGTTTGATGCGATTTTAAATGTGCAGGCATACAAAATTGTATATATTCACAGTAATTATAACATTTAACGATAACTCACGATACGCGATTTTCTTATTGCCGATATTTCGATTCACTTACTTCGATCACCTTATAAAAATTATAAAGAAAACAATAAGCACCAAAGTACAATACAATACAAAATTTCTTTACTGTACACCAAAACATAGGTAACAAGAACAAAAGATACAATGGAAAGTACAACAGGCGGTCTTATCACTAAAATAGCGATCTCTTCCAGACAACCTTAGTGGTTGAAGGAAAACATTATGGGTGCAGGAGAGAGGGCAGGGGTGTACAAAAGTATGACATACCGATTTAATAAAATGTACCAAACACAGACAAAACAAAAGTACCTTTACAAAGAAATATTCTTTCCCAGATGAGAGCAAGGATTTCCATTTATAAAACGGACCAAGTTGGTCAAACAACAATGACACGTAGGCACAAGTCGCGACAACAGAACGACAATATAAGTTAACACGGAGAAGTATGTTTAAGGCTTAGTTCGTACGTGCTAGATTACGAAGGGTCGTTGCCTCCGAGTTTAGGGCCTTTTCGTACTATCGACATGAAGCGAGGTCGCTTGGTAAACTTACGACACAGATGGCTTGCTGTAATTGAGCGTTGAGAATACCATGGTCCCAGAGTGCACATTTTGGAATGCAGTAAAAATATATTCGGTTACATAATACATTTTTTGTATTATATAACCGGAAACTACTTGCCATAGAGAGCGGCAAAATATTAATGACGTTTCGTTTGGTCGTCCATATAGATTTTGTTTTTTTAAGACTGAAACTCCTAAATTTATGGGCGGTGAATTTAACTTCGGTCCTCTTTTTTTTTTGTTTTCGAGGGGGAAACCTTCCAAAGGTACCCGACGCCGTGGGAGCGACGCAGGGTTATGTGGGATTTTTACCGCACTCAAATCCTCCCGGTGGCCGTTCTCGGCGCTGGAAAGGAGGACTCCGGGATCTCGAAACGACTTCAACCGGAATCCTCCGAGCGCGCAGCCCCATCGGGCTCCTCCCGGATGGGCGGCTGGGCCCACCGCTCCATCTAGTCTTTACGACGGTATGCGACCACACATACCGCCGTCCTTCCCGGGATTGCCTGACCGAACGGTTCGAGCTCCCACTGTAGCCGTCTGCAACCCCGGAAGCCCCTTTTAGTCGGCTCTTACGATAGGCAGGGGATACCGTAGTCCTATTCTGACCCCGAGGCTACAGGGACGAACTTCGGTCCTCTAGGGTATAAACGCATGCAACGCCACTGACTAGGTGGTAGTACTTCAAACAATTATGTTAGATGTGAGTTAGAAAATATTTCAAAATTATATACAAAAAATCCTAATCTTTTTAAGTTACTAGATGTTACCTGCAATACATTTCAAACATTTTATTCGTATTTATCATTTTAGGCGAATATATAAAATCCTTTTTAAGATTGTCTAAGATGCTTTGTCAAAAGTGAATTCATGAATCATTATCACGCTATGTTACCTGATGCTTTCAAAAGGGAATTTCTCGCGAATGAAAATATCATAAGAGCATCTACATTTTTGCGTTATTCATAATTTTCACAAAGGTGACACGTGTCTAACATAGTGCCAGGTACAAAAATACCAGACCAGAATAGACCGGACCAGAATAGGACTACGGCACTCTCTGCCTGTGGGAGCTCGAACCATGTGGCCAAGCGACCCCGGGAAGGACGGCGGCATGTGTGGTTGCATGCTGCCGTAAAGACCAGAAGGTGCGGTGAGCGGTGCACGCCCACCGGACGGACGCCGGCGGAGGTCCGTTAGAGAACCCGGAGTCCTCTTTGCAGCGCCGAGGTCGGCCACCGGGGGGGTTTTAGTGCGGTAAGAATCCCACATAATCCGCGTCGTCTCCCACGACGTTGGGTACTTTTTGAAAGTTTCCCCCTCGAAAACAAAAAAGGGTACAAAAATAACTTCCAGAAAAACACTACTCATCTTACGGATTGAGTACATTTGTCGCCGCCTATGTCAGTAGAAAGAGCAATCTAATTTATTATACAGAATCTATGAGACAAGCGATCAATGTCGCCTATCGCATATCGCTTGTAATGGTGCCCAGCTAAGAACACTAAGCAAAGTAATCCTCAAAGTGAAGTTGACAGAGCGGGCGAGAAGTTTAAGAAAATAATGAACAACGGTGGTACGCGTGGCTTATCATACCTTGTCTTGAACCTAGTGACTCGCTTCTCAGTTCCATACTCTCCATAAGCAAAGACATGCCATAGGCATAAGCATGCCACGGGCATGCGAAAGCATAGAGGACGAGCCTGTTGAGTTCAGTTAATTATTATTTTATTATGGAAGTAGTATGAGGCAACTTGTTTGGAAGTTGGTAGAATCAGGTTGTTGCGTTTCGATGCGATTTTTGCGATTGCGATTCCGACCTTAGGCCTCGGCAGTCGCGTCTATGCTTGCCTTCTGCACAGTAGACATATTAGGAACAGTATGGAAACTGCCTACAAGAGTTCGAAAACGGCACACTCGCACAAATATACGCATTGACGAGGCCGCTTAAGGGTTTTCGCAGTGCTTCTTCTTTTTTTCTAGCGAGTGTCGCGTCAAGAAGAGTGCTATTTGTTTCCACGACATCGACATGTAGGTAATTATTTCATAAGCAAGGCTTAGTTTCCATACTGTTCCTTATTTGTACGTTGCCTTCTGATAGGACTCCTGTCGTGTTTTATGTGTACGTTACCCTAACAAGAAAGTAGCACCTACAGTTATATGAGTGGGACATATAATAAGTAATGTACACATTTTTACGGGATACGGAAATCTTCGTCCGTGGGCCCAACGCGCACTTGGCCGGTTTTATTTTAATCTATATTATGATTTAATACTCAACTGAATTTTGTTTATTTGTTTAGACTTTGTTTTGTTCTCTTTTGTTAAAATCATTCTCTACATCGGTTTGTTACTTCGTAGGACTATGACTGGAATCTTTTCACACTATACTTTATTCAATTTCGCGCGAGATCTTGCATATCATTGGACACTTATAAACAATGAATTTCAATTATTCAGGCCGTACGATTAATCAAAGGTGAATATCGTTTCGCTTTTGTTTAAATATACACAAAATGGATTTGGACGTTTATACTTCGCGTAAGCTGGGAGTGCAAGTCTTTTGAAGTTGGTAGAACCAGTGTAGTTCAACCGGGGAAGTACCAACGCCACACCTATTTCTAGCGTAAAGCATTTCTTGCGTTTCGATAGAAGGGTTTGGTTGCCCGGCACACCGTTTTATATGAGGCGACCATCGTAGTCCTCAGGAGTAGCAACGCACCTGTGATTGACTTCAGATAGAACCCATGTTCTATATGAAGTTGCTTACAGATATCCATGAGCAGCAGTGGCCACTTACCATCAGGTGGACTGCATGCTCGCTACTTCAGTCAGATAAAAAAAAGGCTGGGAGTGCAAGTCTTTTGAATTAGTATACAGTAATACCCCGAATTTACGTGATAGGTGGGACTGAGTAATAACCGCGTAAGTCGGAGTATAAGAAATTCATAACACAAAATAAGTTGTAGCTGCCCGGTTCCGTCCGTCCAAATGCGGGTATTAGTGTGGGATAGTCAATGTGTATGTAATCGATAAAAAAATGTGTGACGCTCAAACAAAAGACAAATCGATTTGAAAATCGCGTAACTCCGAGTTCGCGTAAGTCGGGCTAGCGTAAGTCGAAGTATTACTGTATTTGTTATTATAAAAGAAGCAAACCAGTGTTAGTTTACCCTATAAGTGGTAACTTGTCTGGATGGTAGAATGAGGAGGGTTCAACCGGGGAGGTACCAGCGCTACACGTAGGTATTTCTATAGGTAAACAGTTCTTTCGCGAGGTAGATTTGCGTGTTTGTCGACTCATTTAAGTTTGAGGCGACAATTTAAGTCCTCGGGAGTAGCAAGGCGTCTGTAATTAACTTCTGATGTGATCCCTCTTCTATGTGAAGTTTCTTACAAATATTCATGGGCGGTAGTGACCACTTACCATCAGATGGACTACATGCTCGTATATAGCATATGATTCTATCGTATAAAAAAAATTACTTTGCATGGAATGATTGTTGAAAATGGCACCTTTATTTACAACCAAAAAGGATTAGGGTCCTACATGAGGTCAAGGATGTGTTGTTACCTTAAGGGATGAATTTGAAATAGGTACCTACCCCATATAAGTGCCACTTCCTATCAAAACAAAACAACAGTAGTTTGTGACATTTATGTTAGAAATTCATAAAAAAATGCCTAGGAATTTAGGTAGGTGGTGAATTTTTATATACAAAATAAAAAGTAAAGTCCCAAGCTTCGAGGCACTTAGGGGAAACTGGGACAAGTAAGGCTTTAGCTAAAGCTTTTTTATGGATGTGTGTCGGCCCTACGTGAAAACATGTAAAGTCCCCACGTAAAATATGCTAGAATTATAAAGAATATGTAAATCTGCTTGCTACGCACTTATTAAAAAAAAAAGAAAATGTAACTTCATATTATTGTGATAATTAGTATAAGTGGTATTGTATCGTTCTAATTAACAATAAATAAATAAATAAATTATTACAAGGTTTTATTTAACTTTTGTGAGTTTGTAAGAGCAGTGATAGCTTAATGGTTGAAACTTACCCTCGCGATTGGCAAATCTGAGGTTCAAAACCCAGACCTCTGATTTTTCAAAAATTAATACGTATCAAAAATTTATTGTCATTGCTTTACGGTGAAGGAAAACATCTCCTAGAAACCCGCTTGAGAGTTCTTAAAAATAGGTAGAACTATTGTAGTTCGACCGGTACCACCGCCACACCTATTTCTAGCGTGAAGCATGTCTTGCGTTTCGATGGAAGGGTGTGGTTGCCGGCACACTTTTATATGTGGCGACCACCTTCGTCCTCGGGAATTGCAACGCATTTGTGATTGCTTTCAGATAGAATCTATGTTCTATATGAAGTTGCTTACAGATGTCCCCGGGCGGCAGTCCACCTGATGATAAGTTACCACACTTATCATCAGGTGGGTGCATGCTACTTCAATCATAAATAATGAAGGGTTATTTCCAAATGAAATTAGCAAATACATCAGTATTTTAATGCACCCTATGATATCAAAATCTTTACCGACTCCTTATATAAATTTAAACAAAAGCTTCTTCTTTTTTTGTCAACATTGTAACTCCTTTTTATTCCTTTTGTGATTATTTCTTATTATATTTGTGATGTGATGTGTGATGTGTGTGAGCTGTGATAGCCTAATGGTTGAAACTTGCCCTCTCGATCGGGAGGTCCGAGGTTCAAACCCAGGCACGCACCACTGATTTATGTGCGTATTAGAAATTAATTATCACTGCTTTTCGGTGAAGGAAAACATCGCGAGAAAACCTACACACCCGAGAGTTCTTTAAAAAAAAAAGGTTCTCGGAGGTGTGTGAAGTCCACCAATTCGCACTTGGCCAGCGCGGTGGACTATGGCCTAAAACTCTCTCGTTCTGAGAGAAGACCCGTGCCCAGCAGTGGGCCAATAATGGGTTGATAAGAGATATTTGTGATTGACTATGTTTCTTGGATTCTTGGTAATGCTGTGTACTAAATAAGTACATAGAAAACCAACTAAGTACATAGAAATCACTTACAGTAACTATGTACTTAATTTAAGGTGTGCACCTTTATAGTTTTATGATCATAAGTTTTACTGTAAGTGATTTCTATGTACTTAGTTGGTTTCCCTAAATAAATAATAAAATAAAATTACAGATAACAGTTTTCTTAGAAGGGAGATTGGACTTTCCTTCCATCCCGTATCATAGGCGAGAAAAGATAATTAGTGCAAACAGGAAACCGTCCTTGTGTTCTATTCACATACTAGATTTTACCCGCGGCTTCGCCCGCACGGTCAAAGGGAACTAACATTAACATTTGATAGCGTGATTCGGAACTTGCAAATGAATTTTGCTAACGCCATCCATTAACAACGCCTGGAACTACTAAATATGTATCAACTAACAAAACATCGATATTCTCATGGGAATGAGAGAGCGCTGTAAAAAGTAGCCTACGTCACTCTCCGCCCTCCTAGCTATCTCCCTGCATATAAACCATATCATATAATAACTATATGGCGACGTGAAAGAGGAACAAATAAACACACTTTCACATTTATAATATTAGTATGGATTTCGGCGTTTATTTATTACAGTGAAAAATAGGGGTAGCATACTGTGAGCTAAATCGAGTTACATCTCGCTATAGTTGTTCTAAAACAGTAGTAGGTAATTCTTAAAACCAAAACTACTAAAAAACAACAGTCATTTAAAAGAAAACAGATGCAATTATTTTTTTGACTAAAGTAGCAAACGATCGTGCAGTCCACCTGATGGTAAGTGGTCACTGCCACCCGCGGACATCTGTAATTAACTACATACAGAACATGATTTCTATCTGAAGTCAATCACAGATGCATTGCTACTCCCGAGGACTAAGATGGTCGCCTGATCGCCTCATATAAAAGTGTGCCGGCAACCACACCCTTCTATCGAAATATAAGAAATGCTTCACGCTAGAAATAGGTGTGGCGGTGGTATTTCCCCGGTCGAACTATGCAGGTTCTACCACCTTTTAAAATTATTTCTTAACCAGATTATAATTTTTGATCTTACAATTTCTTAACCAGATTATAATATAGAATAGAATAGAATAGAATACTCTTTATTGCACACTAGAAACAGACAAACATAACAATAACATACAATACAGATTAGTCGTATACAATAGGCGGTCTTATCGCTAGGCAGCGATTTCTTCCAGACAACCTATGCATGGAAAAGGTAAGGAGAACAGGAAAAAGAAGGAAAGTGGGAAGTGTAAGTGAAGTAAGAAAGAGAGTAAATTATATGGGACAGCTAGGTAACATAAAGTACACAATCGAAAACGAAAAAAAAATAAGCATATTAACAAGTACAGCACAAAAAATAAAAAAACTATAAATAAACAAAGAGATCATTAGTATTAATAGGAGTGACAGAACAAAAGTGCGACACATGTGCAAATGACAAAAAATTATGTCTCGGAATAAAGTTTCATCACCTGATTTTTGAATGAATCAATAGATTCAGCACGGCGTATGGATAAAGGCAGTTTATTCCATAAGGAAACAGCAACTGAGGAAAAAGAGTTTTGAAAGAAGGATGTAGCATGAGAAGGAGTTTTTAAAGCCAAATTTATAGAGGAACGGAGAAAACGGTCGTGGGAAAGATGGAGGTACTGAAACCGATCTTTTAAATAGGAGGGAGCTATAGGGCTGAACAGCACGCAGTAAAGAGCAGAAAGAATATGCAAATTCCGGCGAAGTCGAATAGGAAGCCACTTGAGTTTATTTCGATAGTCGGATATATGATCATATTTGCGGATACCAAATATGAAACGAATGCATAAATTTTGAAGTCGCTCAAGTTTATTAAGTTGCTCTTCAGTTAAGTTGAGATAGCAAACATCGGCATAGTCAAGAATAGGAAAGAGTAAGGATTTTGCTAACGCAATTTTGGCAGCAGTTGGAAGAAAGTTGCGGAGTCTTCTTAATGATCCTACCACGGAGAACATTCTTCTACTCACATCGTCAATTTGTGGTGCCCATGACAAATGTTTGTCAAAGTACAAACCTAAATTCTTCACTTTGTCGCTATATGGTATGCGTAATCCATTAAAATGGATACTGGGTATCAGATTAGCATCTACCCTGGACAATAAGCGAGAGCTACCTATTATAATCGCTTGAGTTTTGCTCGGATTTACTATGAGACCATGAGAATTACTCCAAGTCAGAATACGGGCCAGATCATCATTCAAGGAATAGATGGTTTTAGGTAGGTCCGTTAATGTAGTCTGCTGATATATTTGAAGGTCATCTGCGTAAAGGTGGTAGAGAGAAGTTAGGTTGAGACTGATGGAATTAATGAAAAGAGAAAAAAGAAGTGGAGACAACACGCCACCTTGCGGTACACCGGCCTTCGTATTGGACCAGGAAGATTGTGCATCCTGAACCTGAACACGTTGGCGGCGCCCACGCAAGTAACTTTGAAACCAGCCTATCACAGACGGAGATATGTTGAATGAGCGAAGAGTGGCCAGTAGGATATCATGGTCCACGGTGTTAAAAGCACTACTGAAATCCAAAAGCACCAACACCGTGAGCCGTTGATTATCCATACCGCGACGGATGTCATCTGTAATATGCAACAAGGCAGTAGTCGTACTATGACCAGGACGGAAACCAGATTGGAAGGGATTTAAAATATTGTGATTGGATATAAAGGAACTAAGTTGCTGGTAAACGAGCCGCTCAAAAACTTTAGATAAAAAAGGTAGGATAGATATGGGACGATAGTCATTGAAGTTAGATGGATTGGACTTCTTAGGTATGGGAATAATTTGGGCTTCCTTCCAAGTACTAGGAAAAGAGCACGTGGAGATGGAAAAATTAAGAATATAGGTTAAAACAGGAGCAAGGATGTCAATGATAGGAATGATCATCTTACGACTAATGCCGTCACAACCAATAGCGTCTGAGTGGATATTTCTAATGCTCTTATCAACATCACGAACCGTAAAGGCACGAAATTCAAATACCGGATAATCAGGAGTGGTAAGGTTAGAAAGAGAATTCAATGTCAATCGCTTTGTGGCATTATCAAAGCAGGAAGTATTAGAGAAATGTTGATTTAGAAGGTTTAAATCCAAATTTAATGGACAATCTTGGCGTGACTTCCCAACTCCTAAGGATCTTAGAAATTTCCAGACATGCGCAGAGTCTTGGTTTTGGACTGAGTTATAGATATGGCGTCGTTGTGCATCTCTACACACCTTATTACAGAGGTTTCGGGCAGTTTTATAACTGTCTAGATTTTTATCTGTTGAGTTCAGCTTATACCTAGACTTAGCACTATTCTTCTTAGCAATAAGCGATTTGATATTTTCTGTTAGCCAAGGAGCAGGCAGGTGTCGGACACGAACCGGACGAGTTGGCGCATGTTTATCTAATAGTTGAATAAGAAGCGAAGTAAAAAGAGCCACCTGTTCATCTATAGTACTTGCATTCAGTACAACATTCCAGTCAAATTCTGCAGCGTCACGACGAAACTGTTCAACGTCTATGCCACCAAAATTGCGTTGAAGAAGTACTCTCGACTTAGCCTTAGGAGGTTTCAATTTGTATGATAAATATAGTAGGTCATGGTACGAGAAAGCGTCAGCAGCGTATTGACCATGCATCGCAACACAGTCTGGGCAAGAAACAAATATTAAGTCTAACAAAGAAGGAGAACAGTTAGGGAAAAAATGAGTTGCCGAAAGAGGAAGAATATGAAGATTAGCTGCGTCAATGACAGATTTAAGACGACTTGACCTACTATCATCTTTTAGAAGACAAGTGTTGAAGTCCCCCATAACAATGACGTGAGAATAGAGGGGAGTTAATTCTTCCAATAATGTTTCCAAGGTGCAAAAGTAATTAAATGTTAATAAGGGATTATAAAATACACCTAGAAGAAGCTTGGTATGAGATAAGAGGACTTCCACAAGGAGATATTCAGCTTCACTACCAGGTTGTGAGTGGCGTACAATAGAAAAGGGAATATGGGAGCGAAGATATATGGCAACGCCGCCTCCCGCCCGTTCGGAACGATCGTTGCGAATTAGATGAAATCCTGGTAGAGAATATGCCGCAGAGGGAAGACATGACTTAAGCCATGATTCTGAAACAAGTATTGCGTGAATATGTTTGCTATCAAAAGTGGAAATAAGATCAGTGAAGTGTGCCGGAATGCTTTGGGCGTTGATATGGCAGACGTTAAAATTGTTATTAACATCCGCAAACAAAGTTTGTAAGGTGACGTTTAAAGGAGGAATGCTTTCAAAACTGGCGTTGCTGCTCACCCCATCAGACGCAGAAGAAAAGTGGGATGAAATTATACTTTCGTCCTTTGTACTGTAATCTATTGACATAGTAATGAGTGTACTTTAATGCTAATCTACAAAAAAAAAATCAACAATATTAATATTCTATAAAAAAAAAGGTAAAAAAAAAAATATATATATAAAAAAAAAATAGTACAAATGCAAATAAAAAAATAAAAAAAGTAAAAATAAAAAAAAATAAAATAAAAATGTATAAAAAACAAATTAATTAAACTTCAAGGTTTACCAACCAGCAACAAAATTAACAAGGATAGTAATAAAGAATGGGTTTTTATAGTAAACAATAATCGAAAAAAAAAAAAATAATAATAATAATAATAAAGAAGACAACATACCACAATCATCAATCCATCACCATGTTATTTACACCGGGCATCCGCAATACTAAGGTTATAATCAAATATCTTGTGCCCAGCAGTGACACCTGGTGCAAATAGAAAACTACTAATTAACATTGGCCAAAAGCTTGGCATCCAATACAGTAAAATAATATCGGAAAAAAAGGTTGTTAGCTATTGGCCATTGTTATCTGACGTCATTCGTAAACAACATTAAAGAACAAAATTACATACAGTAACACATAACCTACAATACAACAAAGTAATAAGTAAACAAACTAATAGAAACCAATATAATAAGCAAAGGATAGTAAGAAAAGTGCTAAGTGCATACAAAATCATCTAAGATAAGTAGCGGAGGTAGTAAATAGTCACGAAAGGCACAGAAAAAGATAAACAGTTACAGGTTAAGCGTGAAATGAAGATTATTAAGAAGCAAAGAAATTATAGAATAGTAAATATACAGGTTACTTTCTATGTGTCCTCCTGGACCGATGGCCGGTCTTGTCCTCCAATGCCTGACACGTCGGATGCACTGAATCTGCAGCCGTTGCACTTGCAATTCCCTCAAGTTCCGTCAAGCTATCTATGCGATGGAGGGAGCCATCCGGGGCCAGTACGTGTATAACACCGCTGCGGGTCCAGCATTTAGAGACCCCGAAACTCCGTCTAGCCTGCATAAAAACGGAGTGTCGACCCTTGGTTAAGAACTCGGACACAGTAATCCCTGAGCCTTTCAGTTTGGTTTTACTAGACCAGACTTTGTCACGGACTGGAACTTCACAGAATTTAACCATGATGGGCCTGGCCTTTTTGTCCATGGGACGTCCCAAGCGATGACAACGTGATATGGACGATTGTGTAAATTCAGTGACGTTGAGTGTCTTATTAACAGTGGCCACTGCCAAGGCCTTAGTATCCTCAGACTGCTCTTCCGGGACGCCGTGTATAAGAAGCATTTTACGGCGTCCTTTCATTTCTAAGCGGTCAAACTCTCTTCCTAGAAATTCGATCTGCCTCTGTATAGTTTCTAATGCAGAGGCAATAAACTTCTTAAATGCCGCGAATTCTGCAGCCAACGAGGAAGTGGATGATGCTCCAGTGCTGGTTTTCTGAAGTTCTTGTTGAAACTCTGCCATACGGGTGTTAAATAGGTCGGACATTGCAGTAAGGGTTCCCTTAAGTGACTCCATTTGGTCAGCTGTTTTGAAGTGCAGTGAAATGTTACTATTGATATACAGGAGAAAGTAGCTGGTAGGTTTTCCTGAAGTTTATTTCGTCATTAAAACAATAAAACTATTTATTTGTTAATTTAAATAAAGAGCGCAAAAAAAACCGTGTTTAACTTTTTACACCTACCCACATATAATCTGGTTAAGAAATGTTACGTATAATGTTACACATTATATTTATATTTTGGATTGATTTTGTTACAATCCGCACTTGGAACGTGGAAGCCAACTGTCACAGTAAGTCGGGTCATGTTGCCCTAAAGAAAACCGGGATTATATCGGAGTCACGATGTAGATATCCCGAAGGTTTGCAGCTTTGTTGATGTAGCGTTTTTGCTTGGGTGTTTATGTGCTAAAAATATCCGATAATAAAAGCTTAGCCACGGTGGTTACGTTCCGTTACAAATGGCACGAATACAGAAATCGTCATTTTTTTCCGTTACGCGCCATCTTTTTCTTATCCCTACCACGCGTGATATTAGATAGATTATTATAGATTAGATTATTAGATAAAGTTTAATAAAAGCCTTTTATTAAACTTTATCTAATAATTTAAAAAGTTAAATTATTAAATAAAGATTTAACCAATTTCTGTAAAGTTGCATATAGTAAATTATTTTTTGAAAAATAACGTCATAAAGAAGTTTCACTTCTCACGAGTGTACGCTAGTACACGCACACATTTTTTTATATTTGATACTTCAATCAAATGTGGCTAAGTGGCTAAGTGGCTAAGTGGCCATGGGTAAGTGGTCACTGGCCCTAGGATTTATGTAAACAATTTTATATAGAACCAAGATACTGTAAAACCAATCACAGATGCCTTGCTGCTCGCGAGAGCGGAGTTTATCGCCTCATATAAATCTGGGCCGACATTTCATAATTTATAATACTTAGGCATTTTTACAGTTGAAACGGGTTTTCTATCTTTTTTTTATCTGATTGAAATATGATACGAGCAAGCAGTCCACCTGATGGTAAGTGGTCACTGCCACCCATGGAAACCTGTAAGCAAGTTCAAATAGAACAAGAGGTCTATCTGAAGTCAATTATAGACGCGTTGCTTCTTCGGAGGACTAGGATGATCGCCTTATATAAAAGCGTGCCGGCAACCACACTGTTCCATCGATACGCAAAAAAATGCTTCACGTTAGAAATGGTATGGCAGTAGTACTTCCCCGGTCAAACTACTCTGGTTCTACCACCTGGAAAACTGGGTGTTTATTTGCTAAAAATGTCCGATAATAAAAGCTTAGCCGCGGTGGTTACGTTCCGTTACAAATGGCAGGGTACAGAAACCGTGAATGAGAAAAGTTTCAAAGAAGTCGCTTCGGAACACTAAGAACTGACGCACCAACAGGAGACGCCAAATACCTACCGACTACAACCGCGTATAAAGAAATATTTACCGCGAATACAAGAATAGACAGGAATACTAAAAACGCAAATGCGGAAATCGTAAATAAGGGATTTTCACTGTACTGTAATTGCAAATAGTGAGTAGGTAATCAAAGCTAAAATCAAAGGCTATAACAACATTTAAAATACTCTCGAAAAAATAGTAGAAACGTAGAAGGAAATCGAAAAATAAACTATACCTACCATTACAAAAAACTAAAACTTAAACACACAACTAGACACAAACGGTTAGTCAAATAATGCAATTCAATTTAGATATGTATCAATTTAAATGTTCCATATTGTAACTACAACACATTCAAAGCCGTTCAAATAGCAGCAGTTTAACAATCCAAATGGCCTCCTTGCATAAATCAAGGCAGTCCGAAGAGCTTTGTAACTAACTTGGAACTTTCTAGAAACTATGAATCTCTATTTTAAGTCATTAGGAAGTCTAAGACGGAAGGACTTAATCCTATCCTATTAGTTGGGAAATTCAAGTACCTAGATAGATAAGAAAAAAGGTAGGTACCTACTGAATATTTTTTTTTAGCTTAAGAGATTCTATCTTCAGTAATAAATCCTTTGAACTAACTTAAGGATACAATAAAACCTCTTTAAGTCGAACTTGGTTATGTAAAAACATCCCAAACTCGAAAAAATGTTCTCTACCCTTCAAGTGAAAAACTTTGTTGCTCGAAATCTGAACACCCTATAAATCAAAATAATTAGTGAGTTATGACAATAATTTGTGGTTGAGGGGGCACAAGCAAATTCATTATTTATATTCCCTCTATAAGTTTAAAAAATAAATTGGTGATATTTTTCTCCAACATACTAATGTTTAATTATACAACCTTTTCTACTAGATTATTTGAGAATCAACTTTGAGTCAATAATGTACATTTGTTTAAATTATAAAACCCGAATCCCTTTTTTATTCATTTATTTGACCAACTTAATGTACACCAATTACAGCATAAGCAGAAGATAACATTAGAAAGACAAGTGTCATTATAATTAAAGTGTAGACTGCATGCACAGAAAGCGAGTGTAAGCTAATGAGAAAAAAAAATACAAATTATTACAAATTAATTACAGATTATTATAAATTACAAATTATATCAGCTGATTAAAAATAATATTATAAGTAAAAATTGTGTCGATTTTTGTCTTCAAATAAACATTTAATTTAATTCCAAACATACTATAAATAATTATGCGGATTTCGGAATTGAATTAGTGTAGATTAAATTAATATATCCCGACAACCACTCTTAATAAAACACTAAAATCCTTAGCGGTTTTTATGAATTTGCACTGGCAACATTCCATAAGAGTCACAGGTCGATGCCAAGAATTTAGCTTACATCTCGCTGTTATGGCAACACTAAGATTAAAACTCGATTTAATGGTCCTTGTGATCCGGAACTCGCAATCATCTTCATTATCTGTGTTCAACTTCAAAGTTGGCATATTTTATCTGTTGCAAAATGGCGCCAACAGCGACAAGCTAAATAGACAGATTTCATGATGACTGTATTAATAATTGTTATTACGTAACGAACAAATTACCAGGTTCAATTTTACTATTTAGGTACTGGCTAAAGTACCCGTGCTTTGCTAAGGGGTTTAAATAAATTACAATAAGAAGATGACAATTAAAACAATATTAAAGAGTAAGAGAAAGCATATCGTTAATACGGAGTCTCAGATGCCTGATGAGAAATCATTCTGCAAGGTGGTAGAAGCAGTGTAGTTCGACCGGAGAAGTACCACCGCCACGCCTATTTCTAGCGGGAAGCATATCTTGCAATAGATGGCACACTTTCACATAAGGCGACCATCATAGTCCTCGGGAGTAGCAACGCATATGTGATTGACGTCAGATAGAACCCATGTTCTATTTGAAGTTGCTTATACGACCATGGGCGGCAGTGACCACTTACCATCAGGTGGACTGCATGCTACTTCAATATTTACATAAATTCACATAAAAAAACAATATTCACATAACATTTGCACAACTCTTGCGAATGCGAATGCGAATATTCCTTACATAATTAATACACAGTTCGGGACGAGACTAAATGTATACCTTTAGTCTCGTGAACCCATTATTGTCCTACTGCTGGGCCTACATATTTTATTTACATTCTCCGTTTGTATATAATAACCGTCCGTATATGTATATAAATACATATGATATAACAAGGATATAATAAAATAACTGTTTACCACCATCGTACCAACTCATGTATGAAACGGTTAATTGTTTTATTTATAGGTACATTCATTCATCGTCTTGAACTTGATGTTTATATTACATTACATACAATTTTTCTACAACACATAACAAAGACATGACAAGACAAGTCAAGTCAAGTCAAGTCAAGTCAAGTCAAAACAAGACAAGACAAGACAAGACAAGACAAGACAAGACAAGACAAAGCCTAACCTAACCTAATACATTATGGTATAACCTAACCTAACCTATAACCTAACCTTTTTTTTTTTTTTTTTTTTTTCGTGGGGAAACCCATCATGGGTTCCTCTCTGCGCGGGGGCAGCTGAGAGGATATGCCGGACTCCTACCGGCTAAAACCCCACGGTGTTCCTCAGTACGCCCTTTGCCGGGACTGCGGGTAAGCTAGAAGCAGTCGTCCGTGGTTCCGGCGGCGTCTGCCCTCGGCAGGGCCCTTCTCTTGTAGGGATGGAGCTGGAGCTTCTCCATCCCTCCGTCTTGAGGTGCGCGCGGGAACACCGCGCGCGCCACCTCGAGGCATGTCAATTTGGCACAGGATACCCCCGTATCCTGCACCAAAGCCTCCGTTATGGGGGTAGGAGAAGGGCGTGAGGAACCCTTCCCCTACGCCCGGTTTTCCGGCTGCGGATAGGGAGGTCTGAGGTTTTCTCTCGCTCCCTCTCCGCAGCCTCCTTCTGCGAGATGACTTCCTCGCAGAAGGATTTCACAGCTTTCCAGGACCTCTCGCTCTCCACCATGGCTTTTACTACGGCCGGGAGCGAGAGGTCTGGCCCCACTGCAGCGACGAGGACACGGCGCTGATTATCCCATGCAGGACACTCTTCCAGTGTATGCTGCGCCGTGTCTTCGTCGCAGCTACAATGGTGGCACTGGGTGGTTGGCTCCCTTCCGGCTGTGCGGCACAGATACCTCCCGAAACACCCGTGTCCCGAGAGCACCTGCACCAGCCGGAAGGTCAGTGACCCATGCCGCCTGTCCGTCCAGTCTTCGAGCACTGGGCGGACAGCCTCCACAGTCCTGAGGCCAGCCGTAGGTTCGGCCAGCCTCTCCTTCCACTTAGCAGTCATGGACTGTAGAGCGTGGAACTTCCGCGTTTCCTCCTCCTTGGGCGTAGGGTGTTCCTCCCGGAGCCGGAGGTCTCTGCGCCATCGATACATCGCAGCATAGACCTCCGCCTCCAGATCCCAAGGAGGGCACCCAGCCAGTAAGCACGCCGCCTCAAAGGAGATGGTGCGGTAACCACGGATGACCCCGACGGCCATCACCCTCTGCGGTTTTTTGAGGAGGGTGACGTTCTGCCTTGTCAGGGCCTCCGCCCAGACGGGTGACCCGTATAGGGCCATGGACCGCACCACGCCCATGTATAGGCGGCGGCTGCTCGCACTGGGCCCCCCGAGATTGGGCAACAGCCGCTTTAACGCAGCAGCCGCGCCCATTAACCGGGGAGCCAAGCGAGTGAAGTGCTCGCGAAAGTTCCAGCGGCTGTCGAGGGTGAGTCCCAGGTACTTCATCGACGACTCAACCTCGACGCGGGTTCCACCCACGAGAATGTGGGACCCCCGTGGCGGCGCCCTCCTCGGCCCGTGGAAACACAGGGCCTCGGTTTTGTTGCACGCCAGCTGGAGCCCCAACATCTCGATTCTGCCAACCACCAGTGCCACAGCATCCGTGGCAAGACGGGCAGCCTCCTCGTATTTATTCCCCCGGGCCGTGACCAACGTGTCGTCTGCGTAACACGTCACGGAAGCTCCCGGGGGAAGATCGCCCCGCAGCACCCAGTCGTATCCGATGTTCCACAGGAGCGGACCGAGAACCGATCCCTGTGGAACACCGCACGTCATTTCCCGACTGAGTGTGTGTCCTCCTTGCCCTGGGTATGTAATATACCTGTCGGAGAGGTAGGCTCCGACGATCCGGCTGAGGTAGAGAGGCACCCTGTGAAATTTAAGTGCCTCTCTTATGCTGGCCCACGGCAGGGAGTTGAAGGCGTTGGCTATGTCGAGCGAAACGGCCAACATAACCTATAACCTAACCTAACCTAACCTAACCTAACCTAACCAACCCTCGTCGAAATCCCACTGGATTTTCGCGTTTTTCGAGTTGCCAGCAAGAAGCCGGTCCTACTGTCTTCTCTCAGTATGAGAGTTTTTAGGCCACAGTCCACCGCGCTGGCCAAGTGCGGATTGGTGGACTTCACACACCTCCGAGAACTTTTTTTTAAATACCTATAGTACGAGTTCATTATGTTTCCTCAAAACAGACATTGTTCTTGTATTTGCTCATCTTTTCAATAAACATTGCAAGTTACGACGAACGAAAACGTAACATTGCAATTTACGTGCGAAAACAAGAACAACGCTTGTTTTGTGAGGACCTAATAAACTTGTAGGGATGCACGATAATGCACATTTGCATTTAGAGAACTAACAGAGCTGGGTAACTAATCTGTTTTCCAGGCTTACATAAGCTTTCATTTACAAACATTTTCACTATAAATTCGCCAAGTAACAACGTCAATTTTTTGAAGTGAAACTTCTCTATCGGGGTTGGAAAAAAATTTAGTGTAACATTTTTTCGTTACGCGCCATCTTTTTCTGTTACGCGCCATCTTTTTCTTATCCCTACCACGCGTGATATTAGATAGATTATTATAGATTAGATTATTAGATAAAGTTTAATAAAAGCCTTTTAATAAACTTTATCTAATTTAAACTTTATTTAACCAATTTCTGTAAAGTTGCATATAGTTAATTATTTTTTGAAAAATAACGTCATAAAGTAGTTTCACTTCTTACGAGTGTACGCTAGTACACGCACACATTTTTTTTATAATTTTGGGTGTGTTCATGGTACCCACGACACAGGAGAAAATGCTTGTATGGCTATGAGTGTAGAAAGCGTTTATTTTACACTAAGTTCTTCTCTACTCTGTACTATTTAATACAATTTCCTCTCCTTATCTGAAGCAACGTTTCCAATTCCTTCACCTTTCCCATGACAAATCCCTTCGCTCCACTGAAAACCTGGCCTTGTGCACTCCTCCCCACTCTATTTCCTTCTACAAGAAATCCTGTACCGTAATAGCAATCCGTCTGTGGAACTCCCTTCCCATATCTTTTTTTTTTTTTTTTTTTTTTTATTTGACTGAAGTAACAAACGAGCATGCAGTCCACCTGATGGTAAGTGGTCACTGCCGCTCATGGACACCTGTAATCAACTTCATACAGAACATGGGTTCTATCTGAAGTCAAACACAGATGCGTTGCTACTCCCGAGGACTATGATGGTCGCCTCATGTAAAAGTGTGCCGGCAACCACACCCTTCTATCGAAACGCAAGAAATGCTTCACGCTCGAAATAGGTGTGGCGGTGGTACTTCCCCGGTCGAACTACACTGGTTCTACCACCTTTGAAAATACGCAATTTCTATACGCAATGCTCAATCTCTACACTCTTTTCAACATCTTGTTAAATCCTACTACCTCCAACTATAATTCCTTTGACTTATTTTATTCCGTTCTTGAATTTCCTCGTATGCTCAAGCTATGTTTCATTTTTCATTCTACTTAAATTTGTTCCTCTATGCTTTATATTACTTTACTTCTAAAATTGTTTTCATATCTGTCTTGTTTCTCCTTTTACTGTTTATGTTTTTATTTATTTCTAAATGTTTACTCATAATAATTTTATGCAGACCCTACTTATTCTTTTTTTATAGCTAGCTATATAAGAAATCGCTAATTAGCGATAAGACCGCCTTTTGTATTGTTTTAAGGCTGTATTTCCTTTATTTGTGTTTGTTTTTATTTTGGGTACAATAAAGTGTATTATTATTATTATTAAGTTCTATAGTAGCAACGTATTTATGGCCGACGTCAATTAATGTATCTCTAGATCTCTAGTATTCCTGTGATTAGTAGTTCAATTTCAGCAAAAACAAAGTTGTAACTGTCCATGCGGCACCGCTGCGTGGGTAAGGCCCGTAGGGCGTATTCACAAGCAAAGTACCTATAAATCATTTGCACGTATTCGAATTTCGCAAGCGTTAAAATGTCAGGAACAGGCCCTTAACTGCTAAAACTCACGTTTAGCAATACGGTTTGAAGTTCCCGTTGCAAGTTTGTTATATTTAGGCTTATAAACGTTGTGTTATTTTTTTTAGTACGCGATTATGATATTTTAAACGGTTTTTTTAGCTCACCCCGTTTATTTGGGTCAAATTTAGTAATTGAAATTTAACCCTCTTCCCGTTAACCGATTGATCTGAAATTTGGTATACACCTTTGAATCTGGTGACAATACAATTATCCATATTCAATATTATTGTGAATCCAAGATGGCCGCCGCTACAAGATGGCGGACAACTTATTTTTTCTCAATCCCATCAATATGGGTAACAATTGAAAGGGCTTGTCAAGTAGAATTCAGTGCACTATACAAAATCAAAATCAAAGATGGCCACTGCTACAAAATGGCGGATAATGTAGTTTTCAATCCCATTAATATGGGTATCAAAATAAAGCTTGGTAAGTATAAATTACAATATGAATCTCCCATCCGAGTCAAGATCTGGTATCTTGTCGAGGACTGTATGGCGTTAGAGTGGCTAAAAATGATACCTCACTAGGGGTACCACCCAAGTTAAGGTAAATGGTAAAAGAATTTTGAATTAGTAGTGTTTAGTTTTTATTTCTCATTCTAAGATCTTAGGAGGGATTACGTATTGAAGAGTTTGACAGCAATAAACTAACAGGCAAGAAACCTTGCAATAATGAGGCTCTCAACGAATTGAATAGAATGAGAAATAAAAACTAAAAACTAAAATTTAAAAAAGTAAAAAAAAAATAAGATAAACGGTTTTATATTGCAGATAAATGTACTAAAAGCTAAAAAATAATTTCATAGATACAGTCATGGGTACCAATATGTATACATTGTTATATTTTCAAAATAAAGTAATTCCTAACCTACTAACTTTATGGAAATATCTATGGTCACATAAATTCGTAAAAATGCAATATACATTTATGTAAACACCTAGCGGGTTCAAGGCAGTGACCGCACACTTCCATAGACAACGAAATTATGGTCTCGATCGCTCACATCAGTATTTATCAATGTTTCCCCACCTTGCGACCACATACCTCGACTCCACTATAGACTTCATAAAGTCTCTGCTCTGATTGTAAATCTCATTGTAATATACCATGACAATATAACTCAAACACAATATAAAAAAATGGTTACTTAGTCTTATTTATAATAATTTAAATTATTCTGTAAACTATGAATGTTAATGTAAGCCATCTTCAGTAACTTCTAAGTTGTATTCATTCCTCCGAAATATATAAATAAGAAATATTCAAAACATGCATAAAATACCGAGACCAACGCTACTTATCTCGCATTAAAACCGTGTTTATAAAAACACAATTTCAAATGAGAACCAATTGAATTTCCAATTAACTGAACATCAGTTGCAGCACGGTGCTCGAGCGCCACGCACGACGTGTGAGAGTGCTTCATGACGACAGCGACACGTTCCTGCTTATATACTAGTTATGGGGTTTTGCTTTGAAAATAGTATTTTTTTCAAGGTGGTAGAACCATTGTAGTTTGACCAGGGAAGTACCACCGCCACACCTATAAAACACCGAGACCAACGCTACTTATCTAGCATTAAAACCATGTTTATAAAAACAATTTCAAATGAGAACCAATTGAATTTCCAATTAACTGAACATCAGTTGCAGCACGGTGCTCGAGCGCCACGCACGACGTGTGAGAGTGCTTCATGACGACAGCGACACGTTCCTGCTTATATACTAGTTATGGGGTTTTGCTTTGGAAATAGTATTTTTTTTCAAGATAGAACCATTGTAGTTCGACCGGGTAAGTACCACCGTCACACCTATTTCTAGCGTGAAGCATTTCTTGCGTTTTGTTAGAAGGGTGTGGTTGCCGGCACACATGAGGCGACCATCATAGTCCTCGGGAGTGGCAACGCATCTGTGATTGACTTCAGATGGGACCCATGTTCTGTATCAAGTTGCTTAAAGATGTCCATGGGTGGCAGTGACCACTTGCCATCAGGTGGACTGGATGCTCGTTTGCTACTTCATTCAGATAAAAAAAATAGTTTAAAATTGATACCAATTTCATAGTTTCACTGTCTCAACCAGCTTCATTACACTATGAAAATGTTATGTTAGAAAATTTAAATCTGAATACTTCTTGGGAATATTCAATTAACTGCAGATTAATTAAAACGCCTGTGAATATGGTTGTAATAAGTTTCAATTTTAATTTCTACCTTATATTTCCTGGGAAGAGAATATTAATTTGACCTGCGATATGTACGAGTATCTTTTTAACATGATCGATGTTTAAAATTAATTACACATACTACCTTATTATCAACATTTCCTAGGTAGAGTACTTACCCAAAATAGTGCACCTCGCGAGGAACCACCGTCACATCCTGGTGGTTCACTCCAGACCCGTGGTGTAACTACAGGGTGGCAAGTCAGCAAAATGCCACGCGCCCCCAGCCGGAAGGGGCCCCGGTCAGAGGAAAATCCCAACTCCCAACATTTATTATTTATTAGCTGATCCGGCGAACTTTGTTACGCTTAAGGGCCGGCGCACATATGACGGAGCGCAGCGCAGCGCATGCCCGCGAAATTTTCTTAACGAATCACACACTAGCCGAAATTCGCGCTAATTACTGGGAGAATGCGCGCGGATGCGCGTGGATGCGCGAGCATGCGCCGGAATATACTCGACAAACGGTCGTCATTCGTATACACGTGTGTATATATTCATAAGTATACACGTGTTGACAACAAAATGGCGGCTGCTGCCTGTGGCGTCGCTCCGGCGAGCCCGGCGGCCAGCGGCGACCGAAAGCGGACGCTCGCGGAGTAGCGCGTCGTGCGCGCGCGGTCGCGCTCCTGCGCGCGCGGTCGCGCTCCCGCGCTACCTTTCGCATGTGGTCGCTTCCATGCTCCTCAGAAATAAATTGCTGTTATTTAATTTTGGATATTATTTCTAAAGGGACAATGACGATTATAGTTTGACAGCAAAAAATGCGCTGCGCTGCGCTCCGTCATATGAGTGCCGGCCCTTATAGTCAAACATCTAAAATTATCAGTAAAAACCTCAACTCTCTCATTCCGAGAGAAGAGACGTTATAAACTATATGTCGCAGCTATATTCGTAAAAGAAATAATTAAAAGAATAATAACATTTGCAAATAATGTTTTTTGTACGCTTTAGAAACACGAAATAACCGTGTAGCTTAAATTTGAAACAAAATCTTTCATCGATCTATCATCTAAAATCTATAAAATCTATCATCAAAAAATAAACTCAAAATTGACCGTTTTATAGTTTAAATCATAAAGCGAACGAACTTGGTTATAAACTCACATAACAGAAATTTTGAGTTATATCTGTTTTTGAATAAAGGTGCGATGTGTGTCTTTCAGCGAAATCCAACTGGTACTTTTTGCGTAAAAGTAACAAACACATAATGTATGTGTGTTTGTCTGTCCGTCTCAAACTTTCTCGTTTATTATATTAAGAAGATTGTTCTATGTTGAGTTATACAATAGTCCTAATAGAATTATGAACGCGCGCGGTCAGTGATCCGCTTGTATTGATATTACTAGCTTATATAATTACGGTTCATTCCCCTTCACTTGTAAGATATCACTAATATGACATAAGTAGGTTGTCTGAAGGTGGTAATCCTGAGTGATTCGATTCTAGGGATACGACACCTATTTCTGTCTTATAACAGTGTTGTGTGCCTAGTAATAGGTGTAAAGTTACTTATTTGATTTCCAACTTAGTTCTCAGCGATACATACGCATCTGCGGGTATCCTTAGGTAACTCTAATCTTGTTGGTGGTTGAGTACAAAATTTCAATAAGGTAGAATAAGTATTTATCCCTGTAGTTCCGGGATCAGAATAGAGCTACGGTATCCCCTGCCTGTCGTAAGAGGCGACTAAAAGGGGCTTCTGGGGTTGCGAGCGGCTAGAGTGGGAGCTCGAACTGTCCAGCCAAGCGGCCCCGAGTAGGACGACAGCATATGTGGCCACATGTTGTCGTAAGCAGATTAGAGCCCAAAGGGGGCATCGCGCTCGGATGACTCCGGTTGTGTTCCATTGGAAATCCCGGAGCTCTCCACCCAGCGTTGATGATGGCCAGCCTTTTAGAGACAAACCCTACATAACCCGGCGTTGCTCCCACGGCGTCGGGTACCTTTTAAAGGTTTCCCCCACGCTAACAAAAAAAAAGATAGAACGAGCTTTTTCGGCCGGTGAGGCACCATCAATAGGTGTGGCACCTTATCTCTCGTGCAGCAGTTTTTGCATTTTGGTGAAAAGGTGATCTTAATTCTCGAGAGTTAGCTACTCTCGAGAATTAAGAATACTCTCGTATCTAAGATTGACTTCAGATAGAATACCTATTCTACACCAAGTTGCTTCAAAATGTTTATTGCCGACAATGACAACCTGCTTTTAGTTACACTACACGCTGGTTCGTATTTCTCTCGTCAACCCATTATTATTCCACTGCTGGGCGAGGGTCTTCTCTCAGAATGAAAGAGTTTAGGCCATAGTCCACCGCGCTGGCCAAGTGTGTAGGTTCCTCACAATGTTTTCTCACCGAAAAGTAGTGGTAATTAATTTATAATACGCACATTATTTTAGAAAAATCAGTGGTTTGAAACCTGGGTTTGAACCTCGGACCTCCCGATCAAGAGGGCAAGTTTCAACCATTACGTTATCACTGCTCCATGAGATATTTCTGCTTAGTTCTAACAGGTATCAAAGTATATGAGGTCAACCTCAAATAAGACTTTAATCGTACCTAGGATTGAGTGTGTAAATCTTTTTTTGTCAGACTTTGAGAAAAAAAGGAAAACATAACTGAATTGTAATGACTTTTGATATAGTTGATGAGTTTTAATTAATCGTCATCAACCCATTATTGTCCCACTGCTGGGCACGGGTCTTCTCTCGGAATGAAGTGTGCCAAGTGCGAATTGGTGGATTTCACACACCTCCGCGAACTTTTTTTTTATAAATAAATAAATAAATAAATTGACTTTATTGACATATTTTTACATCAAAATTATATGAAGCCTCTGATCCCCGAATTAGCTCGAAACTGTGTCTCGGGTATCAGCGTCTTCTCCCAGTTTTTGTCGGTATTTAAAAATATGTTCATTACAATATAATGTGTGCAGACGTATTGAATTTTGTAGTAATGATTGAATTGAATGTGTGGGTGTGTGTGTCTCCGTGTGTGTGTGTGTGTGTGTGTGTGTGTGTCTCCGTGTGTGTGTATGTGTGTGTGTGTGATTGTCTTCTTGTTACGTAAATATCATCATAATAACATACTTTCGACGTCATCGTAGTCCATTTGGCTGAGCCAGGTATGAATGTCTTTTTTGAATTTGTTTCTAGTCATGTTTTTAATTTTCAATATTTTGTTGATTTTGTTATACAAACGAGGGGCAGCCACTTTAAAGTGCCTCTTGGTAATTTTACAACGGGCAGGCGGAACTGGAAATCTGTCTAAGCGCTTATTCGTGTTGGGCAAATACGGAGCTACAGTTGCATGGTATCGTTTTAGGACTTGATATATATACGTCTTTCTAACAGTAAGAACATCTGACAGTTTGTATACTTCGCTCGTGGGATGTCTATATGGTAAGTATAGCATCACTTTAAGTAATGATCTTTGTGCTCTTTCTAGCTGTATTAAAGAACTCTCGGGTGTGTAGGTTCACGATGACCTGATTGAAAGGGCAAGTTTCAACCATTAGGCTATCACTGCTCTTTTTTAATCTCTTGTCTGTCCTCTCTTAGTAAAATCCTATAATTTTTATCGTTAATTATGAGAAGATAGATAAAATTTATAATTTATAATTCATAATCAGTCCTCCAAACTACTTTTTAAATTTTCATTCTTATCATATGTATGTGTAAATAGTATTTTTGTTTGTTTAACCATTCAAACTTTCTTACACACGGAATAGTCTTAAATTCGTCTCAACAAATAATTTGGTATTTCTTACATTTTCGTTCACTCATTCCGGCATTGTTTCTTTAACAATGAGCAGTTAAAATTAAACCGCAACGCACACCCGGAAACTTCCGTAAGACAAGACCTCTTAAAGGGTGGATGGCCTACATAAATCGGGGCACGTTGAAGACATACAAGGGAGGATCAACGGGGTGAATGTACCATAATGAGCTGTGACATCCGTTTGTAGAAACGTTCGCTATTAGGGTAAGTCGTTTCCGTAATGAAGTTCTGATTTATTTAATATTGATGGCAAACGAGCATTTCACCTGACTAGTCACCCGTTGCAACGGTCGAAATACGACCGTAATTTAAATTAAAAAACTAACTTCATATTGTTCAAAGTAGCACCAATATTTTTCTAATTTAAATTGTAATGATTCACAAGTTATTTTGAACGCATACGTTAAAGGTAAAAAGAGGTTTATTAACTAAGCTGCATTTAAAAGCAGTAGCGGGTATTTTGACAAAGACACCTGACATTTTTGACGTTATGTGTTTTCTGAAGACATTGAATGTTCTATTTCGTTTATTATGTATGTGTTTGTGTCCAATGCAAGTTAGTGTGTGTAAATTGTTTTTAGTCGATTTTATGTACGATTTATGCATAATTTTCAAAAATCGTAAAAAAATTTTGGCATTGCGCAATCGTTCTCTACATCAACTATAACCGTGCGTAGTTATACTCCTCCGCCTGCGGTAAGTATGTTAAAAACGAATCACAAGTTTTTGCTTCACGTATTAATATAAAGATGATTAGTGGCCGGGGCAGGTCTTGATCTTTTAAATATAAAATTGAAATAGCAAAAGATCGTCCAGTCAACTCATGGTAAGCGGTCACTACTAGACACTCCGAGGATATTTAAAAAAACACGCTTTCTACACTCATAGTTACTAGGATTTTCTCCTGTGTCGTGGGTACCATGGACACATACAAGACGAATACAAAAACACCCTGACCCAGAACATGAAACTAAACTTATCATTCAGATACCTGTCTGGCTGGGAATAGAACCCGGGACACATTGCGCGTCAGACCGGTATGGAAACCGCTCCGTCACGCGGGTCGTCATGTTTGTAAGGATGTATAGAACTTACATTCTATTCGAAGTCAATAACAGATGCTACTCCCGAAGATAAGTAACAAGTAAGTTAAGATAAGTAATAAGATAAGTCGTGGCGGTTAAAATGTTTTTTCAAAAATCCATTTCACCACATTGTTAGATGGTACATTTTTCAATTAAAATCTGCACTTTAAAGAAGTGTTCAATACAGTGCCTCAATATAGTTCTTCGCTGTGACAGTACGCCAGGGGAACGAGCGATGGAGTACGTCATTCCGCTGTCGTATTTCTGTTTTGGGTTTATCGTCAAAGGGGGCTCATATGTCAAGTTATACTCTTTGTTCTTTACTTGACAAGTAGACGACAGATGTTTTATATGACTTTAATAGAATTCAATAATATTTAAAACTACTACTCGACCAAAACAATTAGGCGCACGACAGTTGAAACGTCATTAGAACTAGGGATTTCCTATCCCGATACGATATATCCTATTACCAAATACCAAAAGTATGTCGGTATACCATTATTAAACCATAGTGGTGTATTTTCAATAGTCGAGTATTTATTAAAGCACTTTCATGTGTTTAATATATTCGCAGACATGGAATATTTTTTTTCTTTTTTATGTGTGTAAGAGACTGATGCCTGTTGCAGCACACATTCGATTTTCGACCTTGGAGAGTACTGAGCGCAATACTCTTTTCTTGTTAAAAAAATGCATATTTTGAATGTAAGAGTCCTTTCTCCTCCACGAATAGTCTTTTTTCCTACCCATTTTGAGGTTTATTGACGATTAATCGACTAATTTAATAATAACTTTAAAAATTCAACAATCACTCATTAAACTAACATTATAACGAATTAATATTAAATACGTGCTGGCTAACGTAAACACCTAGACGATACGCGACTACTCGTCACTAGGGGATGCGCGCGGTAAGAAGCGAGATGCAGAATATTGAACCAGTTTTGTTTTTTGCGCCTAATTGTTGTGGTCAAGTAATACTTAGCGTAATGCTCATGTCACGCCGTCCATTGAACTCCATTAATATTTTATATTTTTTTTACGTAGAAAAAAATGTATAGTATAGTTATAACATAATAATAAAATTATAAATACGAAACTTGGTACAGATGTGTGTGTTACTGTTATTCTTTTACATAAAAACTAGTTGACCGGGCGAACTTCGTTCCTCCTAAAAGTAAAAAATCTAAAATTATCAGTGTTTCTCCACTATTTTAAGCATGTATTATACATATAAACCTTACTCTTTAATCACTCTCTGTTAACTGCATTAAAATCCGTAGCGTAGTTTTAAAGATCTAACATAGGGACTGATAGCGGGAAGTGGTTTGTTTTGTACTATGTAGAGACTAAAGGTCGTAATTCGCTTAAATTTGGCACCCAGATAGATTATGACCTAAATTAACAAAAAGGATACTTATAGCCGCGGTGGACGTAACCAAAACGGATAAAGCCGCGGTAATAACCTAAAGTAAATTTTTAGTGGGAACTTATATTTATTTTACATCTGGCTGTACCCTGCGCGCGTTGCTACGCCATCACAAAAAAATAAAAAATACACCAGAAACCTTCGCGAGCTCATGAATAACAACTTTGCTAAAGATCATCACATGATCAAATGAATAGTTTACGATTCTATAGAGGACATACAGACAAACATTCATTTTTATAATGAAGATAAAATTTACCGTTCAAACATAGCGACCCCATGTAGTGTCAAATTTCCATTATGCTTTGTTTTGGTAATGTGCGGTGCTCGATTAAACAAAGGGGCTAAACAAATATAAAAATCGGTAATGGCATAGTTATGTTGGTGGCGGCCGGAGGTCGCAGAGAAACGCAAAACCATACTTAATATTTAGTTTAAACTAAAAATGACTACTACATTTTGTCTTAAAACTAAAGGGGTGAGACCGAGTCAATGTTAGAGCTCGGAATGATGTCCATTCCCACGATATGTGGGAACGTTCGCGGTGCTGCGTCAGCTCCTCGGGTTGCTGGCTGGGATGCGATGCACTATATAAACTAAATAAACTAAAAAGAAACTATAAGAAAAAAAGAAACTAAAGAGAAAAGATTAAGTAAAACATCATAAATTTTAATGCCTTGTTTTATAAAAAAATCGTTTGTTCTTTATTTTGCTTACACCTACGGGGGCACTTACAAATTGTCTGTAATAGTAAGAATTTTGTTTGTGATGAATTCATACCTTGAAACTAGAAGCAGTTCCGTGGTGTAACTATTAAATTTTCATCCCGCTGAAACGCCGTCTCCCGAAGGAACGAACTATTAGTCGACTTTATGCCAGTTCTGAGTTTAAACTATTTATTGGCGAGCTAAATTTAGTTAAACTTTGCCCCTGGATGCTTTCGGGAAATTGAATTTTCTTTCTCCTCAGCTTATTTCTATGAAAACGGAAAAGTATCAGATATAAATTCTTTAATGGAATGGAAGTGGTAAAATGCTTGCAATTTTACTAAACATTCCAGTGTCGAATTGTAATGTCTAAAAATATAGTATGTTCCTAGAAGTATATTTTTAACGGAATTCAAAATTATGAGCAGTGATAGCCTAATGGTTGAAACTTGCCCTCTCGATCGGGAGGTCCGAGGTTCAAACCCAGGCACGCACCAATGATTTATGTGCTTATTAGAAATTAATTATCACTGCTTTTCGGTGAAGGAAAATATCGTGAGGAAACCTACACACCCGAGAGTTCTTAAAAAAAAAAGTTCTCGGAGGTGTGTGAAGTGCACCAATTCGCACTTGGCCAGCGCGGTGCACTATGGCCTAAAACTCTCTCATTCTGGGAGAAGACCCGTGCCCAGCAGTGGGCCAATAATGGGTTGATGTGGATGAAGTGCAAATCGGGCTCGCCAACGAGAGCATCCGTATCATCATTTAAAAAATTATACGACCAAATTGCAAAGCAAGTCGCTTACTAGGACACTTTTGTCTACGTACCGATTCTGTAATCAGAACTGTAACGTAACGAGGTCATTCTTCAGAAGATTTTACTCCTCAATTTTTTCTCATACCGAGCTCTTATATATGCAAATCAATTCTTAAGGAGTAAACTCAATAACGGCAATAAAATCACATCTATCTATTTTATCACATTTTTAACCGACTTCCCAAAGGAAAGAGGTGACTTCGGGACTACGTACTAAGTACTGTGTATGCTCTAAACCAACATGTATTTAAATATATTTTTAAAAGCGTGTGAAGCTGAGGGAGTCAACTAGTATGTTAACATTATCCATTTTCATTTTATCTGTAATATTAAAACAGTATAAAAGATTGATAAAATACGTGTGTATTGAATGAAAACCGAATTAAAAGTTAATCTGAAAAAGCTAAATTAGGAAACTTAATAAACTGACGTTTATATTTATTGTAATACTTAATTATAATTAAGCTATAATTAATGAAGATGAGAGAGATGTAAAATAATCTGTTATTATAGGAACTCTCTCATCTTCGCAATGACTATAAAAAACGAAATGAAATTCTTTCATTAAGTGACTTTTTTTTTTATTTGACTGAAGTAGCAAACGAGCTTGTAGTCCACCGATGGCAAGTGGTCACTGCCGCCCATGGACATTCGTAATCAACTTCATACAAAACATGGGTTTCATCTGAAGTCAATCACAGATGCGTGGCTACTCCAGAGGACTATGATGGTCTGCTGCTAAAGTGTGCCGGCAACCACACCCTTCTATCGAAACGCAAGAAATGCTTCACGCTAGAAATAGGTGTGGCGGTGGTACTTCCCCGGTCGAACTACGCTGGTGCTACCACCTTTGACTTCGAAAATACGATGAGATTTTCAATTTGTGTGTATTTTTAACCTCCGACGCAAAAGAGGAGTGTTATAAGCTTGGCCGTTATTTATATCTGTCTGTCTGTCTGTGGAAACGTAGCTAAACGAATGAATCGATTTGGATGCAATTTTTTTTGTTAGAAAGTTTTGTTTTCCGACGCTGGTTCCAAAACACGTTTCACCGCGTGGCGGAGCGGTTACCATACCGGTCTGACGCGCTATGGGTCCCAGGTTCGATTCCCGGCCAAACAGGTATCTGAAAGAGTTTAGATTCATGTGGGCCTGGCTATTCGTCTTGTGTGTGTCCATGGTACCCGAGACAGGAGAAAATCAAAGAGTGGGTCTATCGTGTAGAAAGCGCGTTTTTGAGCAAAAAAAAATCCAAAAGGGATTTTTTGTATAAGCCTACAAGCAAAACATCTGTGATATTTTTTCTAACAATACAACCTAATCGGAACAAGATCTTATCTAAGCTGATACGCCAAAAAACTTTATTTAGTGCTAATCCAATAACACTAATGGATCAGAAATACAGGCAATACTAGATACCAATTACCATTCATGTTGGATTTGCGCCGACATCGTTAAGGGGCAATTGACGTTTCAATACAGTCGATATTCAGTAGATTGCCTCCGTAATACGTAAAGAGGGAGATATAGGATATGGCTCTATACTATTATATGATACTAGGTTATTCACCCAGTTTCGCTCGCTTCGATCACCTCTACTACCGTAATGAGTATTCTATATGTTAACGTAAGTCATAAACTGTCTGTGTGCCAAGTTTCAAGGAAATCTGACTAATAAACACGACCTTACAAACTTTCGCGTTTACAGTATTAATTAGAATAAAAAGTACACACTCAGACCAATGAGCTTAATGGTTGCAATTCGTCCATTAAAATAAAAATGTCTGCGATTCAATTCCCAGGCCTATTTTTTAATTATTTACGTATTAAAAAATAATTATTCCTGCTTTACGGCGAAGGAAAACATAGTCTAAATATGCATGAGACTCTTACAACCAATTCGCACTTGTCCAGTGCGATGGATTATGGTCTGAAATCCTTTCATCCAGAGACAATCATACATCCATCAACCCTTTGAGGTTCTTCTAGACATACCTTAGCTTCTAAGGGGCATTTTTGCCAATAGCCAGCGCGCGTGGCACGTGTATTGGTAAGGTCTAAGTTGGAATGCTTCTGATGCATAATCTTGTGACTCCTTTACCACACCCTTTAGAGCAGCATTTAATATTGCTTTAGTAAGGCAGAAATAGATAAAGCGATGGGATGAATGTAGGTATGAACCTTTTTTTTCTCAAGCGACGCAGGGTTATGTGGGATTTATACCACACTAAAACGCCCCAGTGACCATCCTTGGCGCTACAAAGAGGACTCCGGGATCTCCAAAGGAAGCAAGCGGTGTCTTCTGAGCGCGTTGCCTCATCGGGCTCGTCACAGATGGGCCCAACGCTCCGTCTGGTCTTTAAGATGGTATGCGACCACACATACCGCCGTCCTTCGCGGGTTCGCCTAACCGAACGGTTTCAGCTCCCACTCTAACCGCACGCAACCCCGACAGCCCCTTTTAGTCGCTTATTAGGGCGGCGCCTCTTAGCCAGAATAGGGCTACGGTATCCCCGCCCGTCGTAAGAGGCATCTAATAGGAGGCTTCTAAGTTGCGGGCGGAATCAGTGTAAGCTCGAACCGATCAGGTCGCATATCGTGGCAAGGACCGGAGGGTACGATGAGACAAACCGCTCACCCAGTTGGAGTCCAATGACGCTACGTGCTCAGAGGACTCCGGTTGCTTCCGTTGAAGGTCCCGGAGTCTCCTTCACAGGGCCGAGGACGACAACTGGAGGATTTAGTACTTTAAAAACCCCACATAATCAGGCGTCTTGGCATTCCCTTGGCATTCCACCAATTCGCACTTGGCCAGCGCGGTGGACTATGGCCTAAAGTCTCTCATTCTGGAAGAAAACCCGTGCCCAGCAGTGAGCCAATAATGGGTTGATGCGACTCCCTTGGCATTGGTTTCTTTTGAAGGTTTCCCCCTCGAGAGCATAAGAAGTCATTATTATCGCATACACGAAACCAATAATATGATTCCGAGGTTTAACAGGAAAATACTGAGAAAAATAACAAAATACCGGCACTTATTATTCAGAATACCTAGATTCCCGGCAGCAAACAATATGCGAACCATATTACCCTATCCGCTATCACAGCTTTCTCATTAACATTTTTATTAACTAATTATTACGCGGAGGATACTTTAACAATGTAATTGTTGCAGGAAATTCACGCTGGAATTCTCTCTCTATATTGTGTTTTAAATTTTAAACGAAGGTCTCTATCAGAATTCGTTTTCTTTTGAGGTAATATATATAACGAAGTGAGATGAGTGAAATGTGACGTCAGGTAGGCCAGGAGTCTTCAGTACTGTCCATTCTTGAAGAATTCAAGTAAAACACTGGAGTAAACTTCTTCGATTTTTTCACACTTGAGGAGGTCCGATCGCTTCGACGGTTAAATAAGAATCTTTTTCTACCGACGGGCGCTCGTCTTTTTATAACAATGTTTGGTGAGGTGACGATAACAAATTTATGGAGGGTAAACCAAATTCAATTCTAAAAATCACTAAATATTGCTAATTTAATAAACAAACAATTTTTGATCTTTAAACTAACTAAAATAATTATTATCGGCGACGTGTTTTTCATAAATACGCGGTGTCGCGCCGACATATATAATTTGGGATAAGTATTCAAAGGGTAAAATCGTGCGACACTCGGGGACTGTCGCGGTAAAGCTATTGCATAGCATTTTTTATCAACTTATACAATTATAGTTATTTATTTATTTGTTCACTTTTTTTCTTTGATATTAATTCAAGATTTTTTTTGATACTATATAGGTACTTCCTCAAAAACAGCTGCTTACATATACAGCTCGTCTCAATCCGTGCGAGCTTCGTACTATCGTACCATATACATACACGTTAAGCGGACGCTCGGCCGCGCTACATGATAGGCGGAATGGCGGATGTTAGGTTTTTTTGTTACGGAATTTCTTGATTCGGTCGCCGCGCTCAAAGCCCGCGATAAAAGCTATGCGAAAGCTTAACAATATCATTTTCCATATCCATATTTCCATATTTCCGTATAATTTTACTGCGCATCCTCTCCATTCCTTTACAAATTATAAAGCACTTAGACACCGTCCGTACTTGACATCAGCCGGTAGCCGGATATGACGGCGTCGTTGCTAATATCCGCTGGCGTAGGATGCTATTATGCCCTATAACAGACTTCATGGGACTTGTTCAACTGTATGGATTAACAGATATGACTTTATAAGACTCGTTTCTGTATGGAAGTAGGAATTGTCTTTCCAAGTCATGTATATCTTAGTAGCTTCCCGCGTCTCCGCCTGTTTTGATCGCGTCATAGTAACGAGTATTCCTTGTTGATCCAGGTCATAATCTGTGTGCTAATTTTCAGCGAAGTGTGATATGTATAGTTTTTGCGTGAAAAAGTAACAAACACAAATACCGGACGACCCGCGAGGCGCAGCGGTTACCATACCGGTCTGACGCGCAATGGGTCCCGGGTTCGATTCCCGGCCAGACAGGTATCTGAATGTTGAGTTTAGATTCCTGTTCTGGGTCCTGGGTGTTTATGTATTCATCTTATGAGTGTCCATGGTACCCACGACACAGGAGAAAATCCTACTGTGGGGCTATGAGTATAGAAAGCATGTGTACAATAAAATCTACACACAACTTTTACACAAATTACACAAATTTTACATCTATAATATATGAGATGAAGCAGCATGTCCCAAAGTATGGGTCGCACTCAGGGCCGTCTTAGACTATACTGGGGCCCATGGGTACATAAGAATTCGAGGCCCTTTGGGAATGTAAAGGAAGTACATCCGGGGATACCCCCAATCGTAGACAAAGTTTACATTTAATTATGTTGGCATGACTTTGACATCGGTGATCGCTAGATGGTGTGCTTAGTAAATTACATAGGATGTGTTCAGAAATATTTTTATATTTTGTAAACTTTCAAATTACCATTAAATAGTTCCACTGAAATTTGCATATGTCTTAATTGAAAACAAACATTTTTCGAACATTTCAGGGTACAACTTCAGACGTTCCACCCACACATCCCCATTGAGCGCACCCTTTGCAAACAAACTCATTGAAACTTTCTTTCAATACTGCGCAATACTTAGAAGGGCATGGCAGGGGCTTTCCAACATTTGCTTGGTCACCCCTAATGTATAGGGAGAACGTGTATATATGTTACGGTAAATGTGAATAGTGCGGTTATTATGTACAATTACCGAGAACTATGCATAATTACCAGTGCTCGTGGTAAAGGTTGTAAAAACTTTCGAATTAATCACATTTACCGGAAATTATATAAAATTACCATACTCTTTTAGTAAATGTAGTAAATAATGCGTTTCTTGAGTACAACTGGCTTAAAATCCCGTATTTCGTACCAAGTTTGTAAAGATTTTCACTCTCGATCGAAATTACAACGGCTATTATATTTCGGCCATCTGCTATGGCTCGATCTACGTCTGGTACCTTAATTCTTACGCATTGACCTACTTCTATAGCAGGATAGTCTCATAGAGGCTACGGCTTTATTTTTCATAAACTAAATAGATTTTATTCCTTCGGACCATTTCCCGTGCCGTTCGCTCTTAATTCTAAAGCTTAAATCAACATTTACCACGATCGCGCGGAAGTTTTATATAATTACCGGTCAATGTGGATAATTTACTACATTTACCATGTGCGTTGGTAATTATCTATAATAACCGGTAATTATAAATAATTACCGGTTACTTTTACCGTAACATATATATACTTCTGTCTATCTCTCATAGCACCCATGTTCCATATGAAGTTGCTTACAGATGGCCATAGTCATTTACCATCAGGTGGACTGCATGCCCATTTGCTACTTAATCAAAATCGTATGATTTCCTTGTTCTATAGAACTTAAGTTATCAGTGCTCCTCTACAGTATTTTACATGTGTATAAACCTTCCTCCGTGTATAAACATTCTTATAAACCTTCCTCTTGAATCACTCTTTCTATTAAAAATACTGCATTAAAATCCGTAACGTAGTTTTAAAGATCTAAGCGTACATAAGGACAGACAGCGTGAAGCGACTTTGTTTTATATTATGTAGTGATGTTAATAGAGGTTTTATATCAGATGAGCTGCATTTCTGCATTTTCTGTTTATAACGAAAGTTCAATCGACAGAAGAGCAATCTAGAATAATTTCCACCACCAATAACATACGTAAATATTTTTGTCACCCCATACGAAAGAATTCATTGAGTAACCACCCCTTAGTAAACAAGGCTATAGAAAGTTTCGTTCAATATTTGCAAGATAAGCCCGGCGGGGATCTCCATTGCAAGATGTCTGGCTAGGTTTGGGTACCTCAAGGAATCATGTGTTCTTTCCGTATACTAGTACAAACAATTGGCAGTATAGAAATCTGTGTGCGTGACGTGTGCATTGAGTGAGCACCCTTTAATAATCTTTAAAAATATATTAGTCATTTAGTAAAAGTGCTGAAAGTCGCCCAGGCAATAGAATAAATGATTATTATATTTTTAAATATTATTAAAAGGTGCTCAGTCAATGCACACGCACACTAGAAATATGGCTTCCTTACTCTATACGTATAACCTCTGTGGATATTGCCCAGATAGGTAAACACGAAGTCCTGCCACAGATAACATAAAACTGTCAATGATAAAAAAACACAGATTAAAAACACACAGCTCTGTTTTTTTTTTTATCCCACTGCCTTTGTATGTACAAAAAATAGCTTTGGTCTTAAAATTCTCACCCAATAAATTAGCTATATTGAAACGGTAGTAAAAGTACAGCTCGTAAACAATGGTCATTCCCTCAGGAACATAATTTGCATAGTTTCCTAGTAACAGTTTCTGAGCGAATCTTGTGTTTTACGATGTCAATTTCCCTAAGGATAGGGTAGTTTTGAATTAAAGAACGAGTAAACAATTCGTTTGTTGCTTGTTTTGCTCAGTCTGTCTTTTGTATTTTAGGGTACCTAGTGTTTTTCGTACCCAGAGGGTAAAAACAGAAACGTATTACTGAGCCTCAGTTATTTGTCTGTCTGTATATTACAGGTATCTACCGATTGAGTTGTAATAGATAGACACTTGATTTTTATATGGGTAGTGTGTATTAAAATACACAATTTTAAAATAATAATTTTGAAAGGACAGTTATACTAAAATGCTAAAATCAGTTTTTTTTTATTAACTATAGCAGTCACGAGAACTGCCGACAGAACTCAAAACTTCAGAAAATAATTCGAAAACGCCATCGTCACCACCACCATCGATCCAAGCACTATTACCTCCTATCTCTTATAAGGTATATAAGAGAAATGACTTTATAAATGAGGCGACCATGCAAGTCCTCGGGAGTAGCAACGCATCTGTGATTGACTTCAGATAGAATCCATGTTCAATCTGAAGTCAATCACAGATGCGTTGCTACTACCGAGGATTAGGATGATCGCTTCACATAAAAAGTGAGCTAGCAACAACACACCACAACAACCGAAAAGCAGGAACTGAACTTCACGCTAGAAATGGATGTGGTGGTGGTATCTCCCTGGTCAAATCATATACGTTCTACAACATTGAAAATTTCTTGGACTTTATCGGTTTATCTCATACACCTTCTACTTAATTTAAAAGGCGCACACCTAGAACTTCCTTGTTAGAGTAAAAACAACCCGTGCCGAGTAGAGGGATAATATTTGATTCACAAATATGAAGATATTAGACAAAAAAATAAGGCATTTTATTTTGGTTCTGCGGCAATGTCTTTGGTTTTTTCAATCATAACGTTACATATAAGTATGTCTACGCACCTTCATTATTCATGCCAATCAAAATTTAAATATTTTTCATGCGCCTCTGCTTTCAAAAATACTTCCAAATGAATATTTTAACGGGTTATCGCACGAAAGAGAATAAGCCAATCAGCGCTTCCTGATTACATTTATAGCCAATCAGAGCGCTGTCGTGATGACACGCAGCAAATTGTAATAGCGCGCATTTTTTTATAACATCTTAGTAGCAAAAGAGCATGCAGTCAACCTGATGTTAAATGGCCTCTGACGCTCATGGACTTCTGTAAGGAACTTCACATAGAACATAGATTCTATCTGAAATCAATCACAGATGCGTTGCTAAGATTGTCACTACATATTAAAAGTATGATGTTGACTTTTTTTTGTCCTCGAGGGGGAAACCTTCAAAAGGTATACTACACTGTGGGAGCGACGCAGGGTTATGTGGGATTCTTACTGCACTAACCCCCCCCCCCCTGCCGTTCTCAGGTCTGCGTTGAGGACACCGGGATCTCCAATGGAACACAGCTGGAGTCCTTCCAGCGCGATGCTCCTTTAGGGCTCCTCCTTGGTGAGCGAATACGCTCATCGCGCCTTGTGTTCTTCACGGCTGCATGCGACCACACATGCCGCCGTCATTTCCGGGGCCGCTATGCAGAACGGCTCAAGCTTCCACTCTTGCCGCCCGCAACGACGGTGCCCCTTTTAGTTACCTCTTACGACAGGCAGGGGATACTGTAGCCCTATGCTGGTCCCGGAACTACAGGGACAAAGTGCGGTATACCTAGGTCTAAGCCTAATAAATCAGGTGTTCAGTGGGACAAAAATGAGTCGATGAAGACACCATACTTGTAAACTTATAGTAATGATTTAGGTCGAATATTTGCGTCCCTGGTGAAACCGAGTGTAAGCCAAATTTTTGTCGAACTAATTTATTCTCGTATTGAAATCTATCGATTTGCAAAAACGATTGATTTCAATTTATCGATTTGAAAAAAATTACAGAGTAATTTATGGATATTGTTATACAAAATCGTTTATAAAAACGGAGATATTATATTTATCCATAGATTTCCGTTTGGTAAAAGAAGTCATTTTGGCAAAAATCAGACTTATTGTCGTTTTCACTAGGACGAGGAAAGAGAATGGGCCAATCAGCGATTTCTGATTAAATTTGTAGCCAATCAGAGCGCTGTCGTGGTGACGCGCAGCAAATTTTAAATGTCGCGCAATTAGTGTTGCCATTATTGGAAAACACCATCTTTTCAACCGAAAATTTACCCAAAATGGTATACAATCTCCATTCAATGAACTGAAATGAATGTTTTCCAATCGTTTTGATTATCTTTATATTATAAAATTCCGCTTTCATATTTGTGACTGCAAGTTTTAAAAATACTTGGCATATTTATCATATTTTTTACATAAATTGAATTTCTATTTAAAAGTGTATTTATGTACATTTTATTATGAAATTCTGACCAAAATGGGACTCGAATTTTTATTCACTATCGTAACTTTTAATTAATGTTACATTGAACTACCTACAGTGCGTTCGGACAGGAAGATCAAAATCCAAATGTCACATAGAATTCTGAACCGAATGTTAGATTATTTTTTGTTCGGAAACTGGAGTCGTCCAAAGGAAAATCTCTGCATAGAATAGAGTATCGTCAAAGCCTTTAGAGCACAAATCCATTAATATTATAATACGTTTATATACTCGTATCGTGATATGTCGAATATATGTAGAGCAGTGATAGCCTAATGGTTGAAACTTGCCCTTTCAATCGGGAGGTACGGGGTTCAAACCCAGGCACGCACTGATTTATGTGCGTATCAGAAAATAATTATCACTGCTTTTCGGTGAAGGAAAACATCGTGAGGAAACCTACACACCCGAGAGTTCTTTCAAAAAAAAAAAGTTCTCGGAGGTGTGAAGTCCTCCAATTCGCACTTGGCGAGCGCGGTGGACTATGGCCTATAACTGTCTCATTCCGAGAGAAGACTCGTGCCCAGCAGTGGGACAATAATCGGTTGACGACGATATAGAGAATGATTATTCGAGACGTCGAAAATCAATACGTGTGTCTCAATTTTTTTTACAGAACTAAACTTCAAGGTAATTTAGCCAGACTTACCAATACAGATATTCAAACGATACTCATAGAGTAGAACCACTCACATGACTAGCAAGGATGTCAAGCGCTTTGGAGGAACAAATTTCAGAAGCACATTATTGCTCTTGAAATATTTCAAGAGCAACAATGTGCAAGGAATATATTTCCTCCAGAGCGTTCCAACTTTACGTTAGGATTTAGTGCATTTTTGTCAGCCTGCCTATCGACAAAGGCAACTAAAGGGGTATGGCGACCTCCCACAACTCATCAAGAGATGGCGCTGTGGCGACTCCCCACAACCCACCAAGAGATGGCTCTATGGCGACAACTTCCCGCAACTCATCAAGAGATGACGCCACTAGTATTTCTGAACGCTATCGAAGTATTCTCAATACCCCGTATATATATATATACAAATTCCTAACAAGACTGTCACAGTTCGTTCACACCCCAGGCATGATCACCTAGCCTGACGGGAGATGTCCCTTTGCCAAAGGGGCTTCCGGAGTTGCGGGTGGTAAGAGTGGGAGTTTGAACCGTCCAACAAGCGACCCCGGGAAGGACGATGACATATGTGGATGCATGCCGTCGTAAACACCAGGAGGCACGGTGAGCGCAAATGCTCACTGGGGAAGAGCCCGAAAGAGGCATCTTGATCGGAGGATGCCGGTTGTATTCCATTGAAGATCCCGGAGTCCTCCACGCAGCGCCGAGGTCAGCCACTGCGGGGACTTTAGGGAGGTAAAAATCCATACTAATATTATAAATGTGAAATTGTGTTTGTTTGTTCCTCTTTCACGTCGCCACATAGCTATTATATGATATGGTTTATATGCTGGGAGATAGTTAGGAGGGCGGAGAGTGACGTAGGCTACTTTTTACCGCGCTCTCTCATTCCCATGAGAATATCGATGTTTTAATTAGTCACATATTTAGTAGTTCCAGTCATTGTTAATAGAGAGCGTTAGGGAAATTAATTTACAAGTTCTGAATCACGCTATCAAATGCTAATGTTAATTCCCTTTGACCGTGCGGGCGAAGCCGCGGGTAAGAGCTAGGCTACATAACCCGGCGTTGTTCCCCCAGCGTTGGGTACCTTATGAACGTTTCCTTGTTGATAACAAAAATGTACGAATATAAAAATCAAAACTCAATACATGTATCTACATTTTACAGGAGTAAACTTCGAAGTAATTCCGCCAGACTAACCAATACAGATACCTAAGCGATACTCCTAGAATGGCCACTTACATCACTAGCAGGGATATCGAGCGCTTCGGTTGAATATATTTCGAGAGCACATTATTGCTCTCGATACCTACGGCTGGATTCAGTGTACTAGGAATTGAACAGAATACTCTTGCGCGATAAGTTTGGAATAAAATATGTGCTTTCGGTAGTGGGAAAAGAATAAACCTATTAATTTATTTTGCTGGTTAAGGATTTTTTCTCCCAATGTGTTTCAGGCCATAGTCCACCGCGATGAGCAGGTGCGAATTTTTTTTTAACTGACTGAAATAGCAAACGAGCATGCAGTCCACCTGATGGTAAGTGGTCACTGCCGCTCACGGACAACTGTAAGAAACTTTAAATAGAACATGGATTCAATCTGAAGTCAATCACAGACGTGTTGCTACTCCCGAGGGCTATGATGGTCGCCTCATATAAAGGTGTGCCGACAACCACACCCTTCCATCTCGCGCAAGAATTGCTTCACGCTAGAAATATGTGTGGCGGTGGTACTTCACCCGTCGAACTACACTGGTTCTACCACCTTCAATAGAACTGGTGGACTTCACACAACTTTGAGACATTTTTTAACGAACTACGAGTATCAGGTGTGTGGGTTTGCTCGGCATGTTTTCCTTTGCGGAAACGCAATAATTTATTAATTTCCATTAATTTTATACAAGATTATTTTAAAACGCTTTCTACAGCCCCACAGTAGGATTTTCTGCTGTGTCGTGGGTGCCATGGACACACACAAAGACACAAACACCCAGACCCAGAACAAGAATCTAAACTCATCATTCAGATACCTGTCTGGCCGGGAATCGGACCCGGGACTCACTGCGTGTCAGACCGGTACGGTAACCGCTGCGCCACGCGGGTCGTCAAAGATTGTAAAAATAACGTTTCCAAATATCCCATGCACTCATGGGATTCTAACTTCGGACCCTGGAATCAGAGACCTTGTTTCACTATTGAACTATTGATCTTATGAATATAATATCTTATAATGAAGGGGCATTTCTGTATCAAAGGATTTGTGAATGTGTTCTTGAGTTTTTTTTATTATTTCAAATGTTTATCGCATAAATATGAACCCAAATATCTACTAATAGGTATTTAAATCATAAAATTGAAAGTAATTTTAAAGAAGTAAATTAATTTTGATTAAAAATAAAATAAAATAATTATATCAACTGTCAATTCCGATGTTCTAAATCCGTTGGACTAAATTTCCAAAAAAAAAAACATTATAATCACGAAGTGATAACTTAGTGACACGAAATTGAGGTTAAATCCAGTCACGGCCTTACTTTTCTAAGTTATTTGGTTTTTATTTATGGCATTCTAAAGCATGAAAGATCACTACAAGGACTAGTGTTATTATTCTTCACACTTGGCAAGCATGGTTGGGCGTTTGAAAACTTTCTAAGAAACTTGCATATGCTTCTAAGTTTCAAAAGTTTGTTCTCAAAGATATGTGAAGTCTACTAAATTGCAAAACGTGGTGGGTCATGGCCTAAATCTCTTACTAACAATAAGAGGAAAACCCGTGCCCAACAGTAAAATAATGGGTGGATGAAGACAACATACTTGAAAATATGAGTCTTACAATGACATACTTAGCGTATAGTGAAAACAGATATAAATCTAATATTTGCCTAATTAACTTCCACTAAAATTATAAGAAAAACGGAGGATTCTCAATAGATATTAGTTTTTCTTAGATCAGTGATAGCCTAATGGTTGAAACTTGCCCGATTCATACCCAGGCACACCACTGATTTATGTGCGTATTAGAAATTAATTATCACTAATTTTCGGTGAAGGAAAACATCGTGAGCAAACCTACACACCCGAGAGTTCTTCAAAGAAAGTTCTCAAGGGTGTGTGAAGTCCACCAATTCGCACTTGGCTAACGCGGTGGACTATGGCCTAGATCTCTCCCATTCTGAGAGAAGTATCGTGCCCAGCAATGGGACAGTAATGGGCTGTACTCATTCGTTTTTCTTACACAGAAATCTATCGAAAGATATCATATTGCGTAAGCGGTTAGAATGTTTATACAGAGATCTATCAATATCGTTCTAAAAATCAATTGCGAAAACCGCAATCTTTTTTAATCTGATTGAAGTAGCAAACGAGCATGTAGTCCACCTGCTGGTAACTGGTTAGTGCCGCCCTTGGACAACTGTAAGAAACTTTAAATAGAACATGAGTTCTGTCTGAAGTCAACCACAGATGCGTTGCTATTCCCGAGGACTGTGATGGTCGCCTCATATAAAAGTGTGCCCCCAACCACACCCTTCCATCGAAATGCAAGAAATGCTTCACGCTAGAAGTAAATGGTGCGGTGGTATTTCTCGGTTGAACTACATTGGTTCTACCACCTGTACAGATCTAACGAACACTTAATTTTTCTAATAATATTGGTAGTGGACCAATAGATGTAATAGATTGGTAGTAGTAGTAGTCAGTTAACCAATATACTACTTTTCTCTACAACCATAGATATGTCGCGTGAAACATTGCTGCTTCTACCTACTATATATTCCGAACACACACGCAATATTCGTATAGGTATAAAAAGCACAATCCACGTACCTTGCGGCATTACCAAGGGTATAGTCGTTCTAGGCAGCTTTAAGACAAGCATTGGAGTAGCTCCTGACTCAAGAGAAATATAGGGTTGGCACTTATGTATGGTTGAATAATAAACTCGTCATCTCAGTGTGGCACTGCTGGACGTTGGTCTTGTCTCAGAATTAAAGTTATAAGCAATAGTTCACCATGATGGCCAAGTGTGAATTAATAGATTTTACACATGTTTGATAACTTTTTTTAGGACTCTCAGGTGTGTAGGTTTCCTCGCTATGGTTTTCTCATCTCACGAATAATAACAAAACAGAAAAAAGTAATTTTTACAAAAGAGTGGTAATAAACCAACTTTACAGAACGGCCCGATAGAACTTATAAGTACCTAATTTTGTCTTCTATTTTAGTAAAATCTTATTAAATAACGTCATATAACAACTTAATTTTTTTATATCTGTAGATAAAAACCTATACTATTTTCTCTTTTTAAAACGATTTTCTTTTCCTCAATTGGTCTTGATTATAATTAAATGAAATTAATAGGTGCATAATTGTTATTATTCCTCCTTATTACCCTCCTTGTTATGGATTTAATGTTCATCATTTCATGGATAATTACTACTATTCAAAGATTTTTTAAAGTAGGTACATGAATACAAAAGTTACAAAAACCTTCCTTTATAATTTCGCCTTCATATGCAAAATCAAGAGTAGCCAACCCTAGCATATCCAGGATAATTACGGGAGCGGCAGGCATTTCAACTAAGTGCTCGGGATTAGCGGAGCCGTCTAACTATGCACAACTAATCAGCCACTTCTCAATTGGAACATACAATGCGGTTGAAAGGGTATTGTTGAATCTGGTTTTAATTAGTGTCGTCAAGCCTTTAATGCCTCATATAAAAAACATAAAACGCCTTCACTCATAGTCCCACAGTAGGATTTTTCTGTCGTGGGTGCCTTGGACACATAAAGACGAATACACAAACACCCAGACCCAGAAGGAGAATCTAATCTCATCATTCAGATACCAGTCTGGCCGGGAAACGAACCCGGAACCGACTGGACTGCGTGTCAGGCCGATATGGTAACCGCACCGCCACGCGGGTCGTCACTGATGGACATAGATATGTTTGAGTGAAGTTTAGGCTTTAGTTTGAATGTTTTTTTTTATAACAATGAAGTAGCAAATAAGCATGCAGTCCACGGTAAGCAACTTCATATAGAACATAGGTTCTATCTGAAGTCAATCACAGACAAGTTGCTACTCCCCAGGACTAGGATGGTCGCCGCATATAAAAGTGTGCCGGCAGCCACACCCTTCCATCGAAACTTAATGAATGCTTCACGCTAGAAATAGGTGTGGCGGTGGTACCTCCCCGGTGGAACTACACTGGTTCTGCCGTCGGTTTGAGGAGGTAGGGCACCTACCTTTCCACCTATTTCTAGTGTGAAGCAATTCGGGGTTGGATGCCGTCTGACTTAAATGTGATGTGTCCATCTCAGTCTTTTATTTATTTTATGTTATTTATTTATTTTAATTGGAACACCAACATAAGATACAGCTTATACAATCGAAAATAATACGAAACTTACATAATACTATTTAACTGTTCCTACAATTACAGGTGTTCACATCATGCATAAAGATGTACTTTGTAATTAAAAAAAAATACAAACTAATATCGATAAATTAAAATGGAATTATATAAACAATAATTATTATGATTAATCAAATTCGGTTTTACATTCAATAGAAAAGAGTTACGAACTCATAATTACTAAATGTCAGGAGGTATCGTCAATTAAAATTAAATTATTTAATTATAAAAATTTGATTATTATGAAATTAGATAAGATTTGAGAAAAAAGAAAAACAATTTTGCAGTCTTGTCTTTTACAGTGGCAACGCAATTGGCTGCAGGAGTGTAATTGGCTTCAGGAGCAGTGATAGCCTCATGATTGAAATTTGCCCTCAATCGGGAGGCCCGAAGTTCAAATCCAGGCACGCACCACTGATTCATGTGCGTATTCAAAAATAATTATCACTGCGAAAACACCAGCGGAGGAAAACACCGTGAGGAAATGGTTGAAACTTGCCCTCTCGATCGGGAGGTCCGAGGTTCAGACCCAGGCAAGCACCACTGAGTTTTCTAAAATTATGTGCGTATTAGAAAACGATTATCACTGCTTTCAGGAAAAGGAAAACGTCGTGAGGAAACCTACACACCCGAGAGTTCTTTAAAAAAAAGTTCTTGGAGGTGAAGTCCACCAATTCGCACTTGGCCAGCGCTGTGGATTATGGCATAAACTCTCCATTCTGAGAGAAGATCCGTGCCCAGCAGTGAGACAATAATGGGTTGAAGAGAGATTACCTTTGTTGTCCATGGAGTTGATTAGACGTGCACGGCGGGCAGTGGTCACTTACCATCAAGTGAAATGCATGCTCGTTTGCTACTTCAATCGCTAAAAAAATCTACCACGCAAGGCCACGTGCTAATTGATAGACTTCACAGACCGTTTAAAACTTTTTATTAGAACTCTCAGGCAAATAATTTTCTCACTCTTTCCTTTACCGTTATAACAAGTGATAATTAATTTCTAACACGGAATCTAAAGTTCTCGTATATTACAGTAAAAAAAGTACCTACTTCTTCTCTGTCTGTAAATCGTAAGCGACAATTAATTAAAGGCAGGAAATGAACAGCAGCATCTATTGCAGACAAATCTCTTTCTTTGTTCAGGTCTGAATTTCTTAGGATTGATGAATTGTTAATTGAAAACAAAGAAATAAATTCGCCTTTTTCTTGAATGATTGATCCAATTCAAAGAAAAGAATTTCTCCTATTTACCTATAGAACAATCCGTCTGATCAATTTCTTTATTATCATAATACACTATGCACTTTTTTTTCATTACCTAGACTTTACGAAATGTCTTGGTTGCAGTGCCTTTTGACTAACTAAGCGGTTATAGCACTATTCCGTCCCTGTCGATACGGGATTAGAATAGAGCTTTAGAATAGGGCGGTATCCCCTGCCTGTCTTAACAGGCGACTAAAAGGGTTTTCGGGGTTGTAGGTGGCAAGAGCTGGAACGTTCCAATCAAGCGACCTCGGGAAGGACGGGGTGACACGTGTAGTCGCATACTAACCGTCTAGAAGACCCAGCCGCTGCGATCCGTTAAAGATACCAAAGCCCTTCACATAGCGCTGAAGAAAGCCACCGATTAGGTTTTAATCAACAAAAGAAGGTTTCTCAGAAATAGTGTAACTCGAGAGATCACATAGGTGAAATCAGTAAACATATGGAACCAACTCCAAACATACAAAGATATTACCTGCAACTCTAGCTCAAAGGCTACGACTTATGGTCTCTTCAACCCATTATTGTCCCACTGCAGGGCAGGGATCTTCTCTCAGAATGAGAGAGTTTAGGCCATAGTCCACCGCGCTGGCCAAGTGCGAATTGATGGACTTCACACACTTCCGAGAACTTTTTTAAGAATAGGTTTTCTCACGATATTTTCTTTCGCCGAAAAGCAGTGATAATTAATTTCTAATACGCACATAAATCAGTGGTGCGTGCCTGGGTTTTTAACCTCGGACCTCCCGATTGAGAGGGCAAGTTTCAACCATTACACAACAACTTAGCGTGAAGCAGTTCTTGCGTTTCGATGGAAGGGTGTAGTTGTCAGCTCACTTTCTTATGTGCCGATCATCCCAGTCCTCATGAGTGGCAACTAATCTGTGATTGGCTTTAGATAGAACCTTTGTTTATATAAAGTTCATTACAGATGTCCATAGGCGGTAGTGATCACTTACTATCAGCTGAACAGGACGTTTATTCGTTACTTTAATCTTATAAAAAGTGTTGTCTTACAAGAAAATAAAATTATGAGATCAGAGATCATACTAAATGGCAGATCAGGTAAATACTAAACCTCTCACCACCTTAGACTAACAAGGATAATTTAAAAGAATGACTTGAGATTTTGCGATCATTATTCACGAGAAATCCTATCTATTGAATCCGTAGGAGACGATAATAATGGTTAACAATCTAGTGAAAGATACATTAAACTTTGTAGAAGTTTTTCTGTCTAAAACATGTTCTAATCTAATACCGAATTCTCGTTTGCTTTTACGTGAAACAATTTTTTGCGCCTGAATCTCGTTAAGGCACTAAATTTGTTGTAAATAAATACGAAAATGTCCATTTTCATTACTGGTAACAAGGTTCCAACTCTCATCCAGACATAGGCTGTTTTGGGTAGTTAAAATTCAGAACGCATATCTACTGAAATATAACCTAAATTTATGCGGTCCCAGTAGACATTCCCTTTGGACTTCCACTAAACTTATAGTTTTAGCCCGAAATCCAACTAATGGGTATTTATAGAGGTATATTGCCTTTGCGTTTGCTAACTCTTAATGTTGCCAGTATGTGAGTGGACTCTTTAAAGTTCGGTAATTTTTATTGTATTATGCTTGCTTTTTTGTTATAATTTATTTTAATTATGTATATGATTTATTAGATATAGATTAAAATAGTCTTTAATTTTATTTTAATGGTAAATTATATGCTGAAGATACCATAAACCATTAAGGATATGACGCAGCGGTTACTATACCGGTCTGACACGCAGTGGGTCCTGGGTTCGATTCCCGACCAGACAGGTATCTGAATGGTAAGTATGATTTCTTTTCTGTTCTGGGTCTGGGTGTTTTGTGTATTCATCTTTGTGTGTGTCCATGGCACCCACGACACAGGAGAAAATCCTACTGTGGGGCTATGAGTGTAGAAAGCTTATAAAGAGTTTTAAGTCTACGCCCTACAACTTAGCAAGCACGGTGTTTTATAAATTTGAACATTTTTGGAATACTCATAGATTTTTAATCAACAGTTTGAGAGCAATAGGATAAAATAAAAATGTCATTAATTCAATTTTATATTTCAAACAATCCAACGAAATAAAATAGTTATTATTATATACATAAAATTGTGAAAGATTTATATTTTTACATACGCTTAAAACCTCCTAAAACCTCAATTTCAAACAAAACAAAACCAGTGAGCAAACATATACATTTTCGGACAATGGAGTCCAATTACACAGTTTGTTTTCAATGTCCACAAACCCGTTAGTTTTTTATAGCCGCAAACTACGATTAAATTCCGGCGACGGCCAAATTGCGTGATGCCGTAAAAAAACGCGGCGTTAAAAAAATAATAATATTTTTATAGGTTTGACGTTTACGCTGGTAACTGTGCAAATATTTGTGTCTCTTTCTTTTTTATGGCGAGTAAGGTAGCAAGAAGGTTTAGTTTATTCCTGTTCAGGAATTTGAAGTAAATATTTGTGTACGCGTTATTTTGAGACGTAATTGATTTTAGTGTTTGTCTTTTTTTTAAATTAAAAACTTAGTCTGACGGTTTGGTTCATTAAGCCTAAATTTAATTTAATCATTAATTTAAACTGTCGCTTTAACTATATTTTCTAGCTTATATTAGATACCTACATTGGCATTTTCTGTCTGATTTTCCTATCCGCAGACGCCAAATTAAAAAAAAAAAAAAAAACTTGCCTATGTCACTTCGACAAAAAGCCAATGATACGCCTTGATAAAATCTGTCGTCTATGTTATAATTCTGATACGAAATTTATTAAGTATAGGCTGAAAGGCATGACGCCAAGGCCGTAAAATAAATTAATAAAAAAAAAGTTGTCTATGTTAAAATCAAACAATTTGTTTTGTAGCCGTGTAGCGTGTGTCAAAGAAATTGATTTTTGTATTCTATGTGAGTATATAAATCATACCTACTCTTGAATATGACTATCTTCCTTCTGATGTAGTCAGCTAAAAACATCCAGAGTCTACTCAAAATAGTAAATCCGCAGCCATTACAAATAAAGGTTAAACCACAGTATTACGAAGTAACGATGGCAAGCACAAAAGCAGTATGACACAGCAGTACTGAAATCGAATGTAGCGCGGTATTTGCTTTCTGGATTCCTTTGAAAGGGGTGCTATTGAATTTCAGCGGCTTTTATCGCTTAAAGGTTATATGTAACGATCCAAGTTTGCTATAGATATGTAGTTTATAACTTGAGATTTCGTGGGTGGATTTGGAAGTATTGCATTTGAAGGCTCCATTTGTGATTCTTTTTTTATCTGACTGAAGTAGCAAACGAACATGCAGTCCACCTGATGGTAAGTGGTCAATGCCGCCCATGGACATTTGCAAGCAACTTCATACAGTACATGGGTTCTAACTGAAATCAATCACAGATGTGTTGCTACTCCCGAGGACTATGACGGTCGCCTCATATAAAAGTGTGCCGGCAACCACACCCTTCCATCGAAACGCAAGAACTGCTTCAATAGGCGTGGCGGTGGTACTTCCCCGGGCGAACTACACTTGCTCTACCTTATAAATGGATTAAGACTATTCCATAATTTCTTGAGTTTTTATAACTGTTTTCCTGTGTGTTTAAAACCAAGAATAAAATAGTCAATTTCTTGAACTAACATTCTTTATTTCATTAAAATCCATCTACTGTACCAAAAGTTATTACAAATATCGTTATGCTATATTTGTGAATGCGAATAAAACCACGGGCAAGGCTTGTATTACATAAATTACCCACAACTTCCTGCAACCACGAAAGCAAATCGATTTTGACGTGGAAAAGTGGCATTACTCAGCGGAACTTACATCGATCCTAGGAACTTTCTTCCTAGGTTATAGACGCGAGCATTACAAAACTTAACCTCCTTTAAGTTTAAAAGAATATGTCACTGGTGAATACGCCAACTTTAAAAAAATGTTGATATGGGATAAGTCGCCAACTAGCCTCACCCGAGCAGTGATAGCCTAATGTTGAAACTTGCCCTCTCGATCGGGAAGTCCGAGGTTCAAACCCAGGCAAGCACCACTGAGTTTTCTAAAATTATGTGCGTATTAGAAAACAATTATCACTGCTTTCAGGAAAAGGAAAACGTCGTGAGGAAACCTACACACCTGAGAGTTCTTCAAAAAATAGTTCTCGGAGGTGTGTGAAGTCCACCAATTCACATTTGGCCAGCGCGGTGGACTATGGCCTAAAACTCTCTCATTCTGAGAGAAGACCCGTGCCCAGCAGTGGGACAATAATGAGTTGTACCCAAGTAGGTATGTATGTGTGTTTGTTAATCTTTCACGCAAAAACTATTGGTCGGATATTGCTGAAATTTGGCACACACATTGTTTATATCCCAGATTAATACATAGGATATCCATTACCACGATAAACGCTACCAAAGCATGCGTAGCAGCGAGAATAACCTCACTAAAACCCTACCGGTGGCCGTCCTCAGTGCTACGTGGAGGACTCCGGGATCTCCAACGGATCACAACGGGAGTCCTTCAAGCGCAATGCCCCTTTTGGGCCCTTCCTCGGTGACCGATTGATGCTCACCGTGCCTCTCGCTGTTTACGACGGCATGCGGTCACACATGCCATCGTCCTTCCCGGGGTCACTTGGCTGAACGGTCCGAGCTCCCACTCTTACCGCCCGCAACCCCAGAAGCCCCTTTTAGTCGTCTCTTACGACAGGCAGAGGCTACCGCAGCCTTATTCTGGTCCCGGAAGCAAAGGGACATGCGAGAATCCTAACCTAACCTAACCTAACCTAGTGTTACAAACAGATCTTCAAAAAACATTTCGGCATTCCCACATATCAATAGCCAAATTTTCGATCCGATTTCTGGAATTACATAACTTACATTCGCAATGTAAAAGCAACATGACGCAGCTTAAACCGAGCTATTTGCTGGGCCCTTTTGTAAGTTCCAGCTTTTAGCTTGAAGGAAATATATCGACAGAGATTAAACGTTGATAAATATCTGGCGTGGAGCCAACGCGGGCGCGAACCGTGTTTTATATCCTTGAAATATTATAGCGGAATGGTTAGATCTGTTAGATATGGTTTATGTGGAGCGATACAAAATAAAATTTGTTGGCAACTTTGTTGCGTTTTATACTTCGTATGTTTTAAAGCGTTTGAAGTCTTTTTATCTGACTGAAGTAGCAAACGAGCATGCAATCCGCCTGATGGTAAGTGGCCACTGCCGCACATGGACATCTGTAATCAACTACATACAGAACATGGGTTCCATCTGAAGTCAATCACAGATGCGTTGCTACTGCTGAGGGCTATGATGGTCATCTCGTGTAAAAGTGTGCCGGCAACCACACCCTTCCATAGAAACGCAAGAAATGCTCCACGCTAGAAAGTAGAAATAGGTGTGGCGATGGTACTTCCTCTGTCGAACTACACTGGTTACCACCTTTAGAGTTTTGTATTGGTAGGATGTTTTACAGAAATCCCTATGTATGCTTAGATCTTTGAAACTACGCTATGGATTTTAATGCAGTTTTTTTAATAGATTTCTTCTTCTTTAGGAAGGTTTTTATCTATAATACATGCGTAGTATAGTGGAGGAACAGTGATAATTTTAGATTTTTTTTTACTTTTAGGCGTAACGAAGTTCGCTGGGTCAGCTAATTACATATAAAGGCAAGATTCTTAAGACTACTGTTATTACCATGAAAAAAAATTGTGTATTAAAATATAAACAAACGAAACACACTCGCTGAGCATCTACACGGATCGTCTTAGTGGAGGTCGTGTTCCGATCCGGTGGTACTTTAAAAAGAAATGTTGTACCTGAATTTTAATTGCCCCCGCAGGCCTATACAAAATAAAGACATTAATATAATAATTTGCCATCTCTTATTTTATCCCTTTAGGGGTCGATTTTCCAGAAAACTTTAACGATAATCTTTCAAAAACATTTCATTATTTTTAATAAAATAGCCAAATATTTTCAATAGATTTTCTGAGAACCTTTCAATCTCTATTTAATCCCCTTAGAAGTGGGATAAATCTTTCTTTTGGGTATCTATTAGAAAATGAACTTCTTGTCTAAAATTTTGTGAATATTTTTTTCAAAAGAAAGCTTCAGTTTGTTTTAGACGAAATATTTAAATCTCTTTAGATTTTTGTCATAGCTCTAATTGTTCGAAATATAGTGCGATTGGAATTAATTTGTAATTTTGTTATCAATTTCCAAACACCCATTACTGTCCCACTGCTGGGCACGGATCTTCTCTCAGAATGAGAGAGTTATAGGCCATCGTCCACCGCGCTGGCCAAGTGCAAATTGGTGGACTTTACATACTTCCGAGAACTTTTTTTTTAAAGAACTCTCGGGTGTGTAGGTTTCACGATGTTATCCTTCACCGAAAAGCAGTGGTAATTAATATCTAATACGCAAATAATTTTAGAAAAATTGGTGGTGCGTGCACCCGGGCTCGCACCACTGAACCTCGAACCTCCCGATCGAGAGGATAAGATTCAACCATCAGGCAATCACTGCTCTTAATGTCTACTTACTCTTACTTACCTACCGTAGCAGACTTAAGCATACAAAATGTGAACATCTTGTGCTTGGATTCCGTAGACACCACCTTCACACCTACTTCTCAACACCAAGATGTGCTGCTGTATTTTGGATTAAGGGACCTAATTATTTACAAACAAAAAGGACAAGCACTCAGTTACTTGCCGGATCTCCTCAATTAAGGTCGTGGTCGTGTTTGTTTTGTAGTGAAGAACAAATATTATCACTGGCAATTTGTAAGTATCCCCGTGGGCCTATAAATATATATACATTTCAATTGATAATAATCTAATCTGTTCTTATTACTAAAATGAAATGTCTTTATTTTATTTCGTATAGGCCTGCGGGGGCACTTACAAATTGTGAGTTACATTTTTTCTTCTTACACTACCACCGGATCGGATTACGACTTCAACTGAGAAGATCCGGCAAGAAACTCAGCGGGTTTGTCTTTTTTGTTATTTTATGTCTCATTTTTTTCTAGTATATTTACAATCATGTTTTTTTACACTATTGGATCTGTTTAATATCAGAATAGAATGCATGTGCTTTTATTACTTTTAAATAAAAAAAAACATTCTAACACTAAGCAATATAAAACCACAATGTGCAGTTGTTATTTATTGTACAAAAATGTGTGCGTGTACTAGCGTACACTCGTAAGAAGTGAAACTTCTTTATGACGTTATTTTTAAAAAAATAATTTACTATATGCAACTTTACAGAAATTGGTTAAATAAAGTTAAATTAGATAAAGTTTAATAAAAGGCTTTTATTAAACTTTATCTAATAATCTAATCTATAATAATCTATCTAATATCACGCGTGGTAGGGATAACTCAACGTAACGTAACGGATAATGGCGCGTAACAGAAAAAGATGGCGTGTAACGAAAAAATTTTACACTATTTTTTTTTCCAACCCCGATAAAGAAGTGTCACTTCAAAAATATGTTACGACTGTCTATTCCGTACTTTCGCTTCCACTTTTACTCTGAAATATCAGAACTCCGAGATTAGCTATCAACGATTAATCTGTGCTGCAAATCCAAAGCAGAGCTCGGACGCAATCAGCGGTCATTGGAAAACAATTGAACCCAAAATTGGCCTGTTGAAGCCTGTTCCACTCACAAGGGACCAATCAACCGTCTACAACCGGCACTAAGTGTTCCACTTGACAATTACAGTGACTGCGTCGACCGTTCTACTAAGTTGGTCTGAAACTCCTAAAATAAAAACACGCTTTCTACACTCATAGCCCCACAGGATTTTCTCCTGTGTCGTAGGTAACATGGACGCACACAAGACGAATACACAAAGACCCAGACCCAGAACATTTTTTTTTATCTGACTGAAGTAACAAACGAGCATGCAGTCCACCTGATGGTAAGTGGTCACGACCGCTAATGGACATCTGTAATCAACTACATACAGAACATGGGTTCCATCTGAAGTCAATCACAGATGCGTTGCTACTCCCGAGGACTATGATGGTCGCCTCAAGTGAAAGTGAACATGAATCTAAAATTCTAAACTCATCATACAGTTACAAACTCCTAAAATAAGTTTATGATACTTTAAAATAAAATGAGTGGCAATGATTAGTCAACTTAATTGTGAAAATCCTAAAATAATCAAAATACAGTATGGCGTGGACGTATATGCGATAGTTTACGAAGTTCGCCCCAGTTTCAGGAATATAATTTCAAACATCTATTTTGTCGACAATTTTCGGGGTCTTTTCATTGCCACCCCTCCCTAAGAGGAGGACTCTTAGAATGGAAGGTTCGAAATATATAGAATACTAGACTAAACTCTTCCCTCAACAAACCTATAGCATGGACGTCGTCCCTATAGTTCAGCGATTAGATAAGACTACGGTACCCGCATTTCCTAAGAGGCAGCAGAAAAGAGGACTTCCAATTTTGCGGGTGGCAAAAGCAGGAGCTCGATCCGTCCAGCTGAACCAACCCGGTAAGGACAGCGGATTGTGTGGTTGCATACCGTCGTAAAGACCTAACGGAGCCAACCACTCGCCTGCTTTTCTGAAGATCCCGGAGCCGTCTTCACAGTGAAGAGAACAGCCACCGAATATATTTAAGTGCGGTAAAATCCCACGTAATATTTACAAGATTTCCCCCGAGAGAACAAAATAAATGCTTCATGGATTAACGATTTTATAACACCTTTATTTCCCGTGACAGTACCGTCAAATTGAACAATCACTTCATAAATCTGCAGTCCTCGTTACCCAATATCACTTTTGAAGCTGTCCGGCTGATTGGTGATCGGAGTATCGAATTCAACAGCGGCTGTATTGGACATAGGATATCCAGCAGTCTTTCTGACGCTACAAGTGTGCTGATATTTTTTTATTATCCAACTTTTATCTACGGTTCCATTCATGATTCTATCAATGATGGGATTAAAAATTGTTTGTGATGTTGATGCGTTGTTTTTAATACCACAGATGTGTTGCTAAGACTATTGATGATTCGATATCGATACCCATGGATATCGAAGATTTGTTTATATCTTTAGTTTTCCGTAACAGTACCGTTACATTGAACAATGGCTTCATAAATCTGCAGTCCTCGTTACCCAATATCACTTTTGAATCTGTCCAGCTGATTGGTGATCGGAGTGTCGAATTCAACAGCGACTGTATTGGACATGGGATATCCATCAGTCTTGCTGACGCTACAAGTGTGCTGATATTTTTTTATTATCCAACTTTTATCTGCGGTTCCATTAATGTTTCTACCAATGATGCGATTAACAAGTGTTCTTGATGTTGTTTTTGGCGTTGATGGGATGTTTTTGATATCACAGATGCGTTACTAAGTCTATTGATAATTCGACATCAATATCCATGGATATATTGTTTATATTTTTAGTTTCCCGTAACAGTACCGTTACATTGAACAATCGCTTCATTAATCTGCAGTCCTCGTTACCCAATATCTTTTTTGAAGCTGTCCAGCTAATTGGTGATCGGAGTGTCGAATTCACTGACAGCGACTGTATCGGACATGGGATATCCATCAGTCTTGCTGACGCTACAAGTGTGCTGATATTTTTTTATTATCCAACTTTTATTTGCGGTTCCATTCATGCTTCTACCAATGATTAATTAACAAGTGTTCTTGATGTTGTTATTGACGTTGATGCGATGTTTTTGATACCACAGATGCGTTACTAAAAGTACTAAAACCATAGATAATTCGCTAACGATATCCACGGATATATTGTTTATATATTTTTAGTTTCCCGTAACAGTGCCGTTACATTGAACAATCGCTTCATAAATCTGCAGTCCTCGTTAGCTAATATCTCTTTTGAAGCTGTCCGGCTGATTGGTGATCGGAGTATCGAATTCAACAGCGACTGTATTGGACATGGGATATCCATCAGTGTTGTTGACGTTACAAGTGTGCAGATTTTTTTATTATCCAACTTTTATCTGCGGTTCCATTCATGCTTCTACCAATGATTAATTAACAAGTGTTCTTGATGTTGTTATTGACGTTGATGCGATGTTTTTGATACCACAGATGCGTTACTAAGACTATTGATAATTCGACATCGATATCCATGGATATATTGCTTATATTTTTAGTTTCCCGTAACAGTACCGTTACATTGAACAATCGCTTCATAAATCTGCAGTCCTCGTTACCCAATATCACTTTTGAAGCTGTCCAGCTGATTGGTGATCGGAGTATCGAATTCAACAGCGACTGTATTGGACATGGGATATCCATCAGTCTTGCTGACGCTACAAGTGTGCTGATATTTTTTTATTATCCAACTTTTATCTACGGTTCCATTTATGTTTCTACCAATGATGGGATTAAGAAATGTTTTTAATGTTGTTTTTGATGTTGATGCGTTGTTTTTGATACCACAGATGCGTTACTAAGACTATTGATAATTCGATATCAATATCCATGAATATCGAAAATTTGTTTATATTTTTAGTTTCTCGTAACAGTACCGTTACGTTGAACAATCGCTTCATAAATCTGCAGTCCTCGTTACCCAATATCTCTTTTGAAGCTGTCCAGCTGATTGGTGATCGGAGTATCGAATTCAACAGCGACTGCATTGGACATGGGATATCCATCAGTGTTGCTGACGCTACAAGTGTGCTGATATTTTTTTATTTACCAACTTTTATCTACGTTTCCATTAATGTTTCTACCAATGATGGGATTAACAAGTGTTCTTGATGTTGTTTTTGACATTGATGCGATGTTTTTGATATCACAGATATCACAGATACTAAGATCATTGATAATTCGACATCGATATCCATGGATATATTGCTTATATTTTTAGTTTCCCGTAACAGTACCGTTACATTGAACAATCGCTTCATAAATCTGCAGTCCTCGTTACCCAATATCACTTTTGAAAGTGTCCAGCTGATTGGTGATCGGAGTATCGAATTCAACAGCGACTGTATTGGACATGAGATATCCATCAGTCTTTCTGACGCTACAAGTGTGCAGATTTTTTTATTATCCAACTTTTATCTGTGGTTCCGTTCATGCTTCTACCAATGATGGGATTAACAAGTGTTCTTGATGTTGTTTTTGACGTTGATGCGATGTTTTTGATACCACAGATGCGTTACTAAGACTATTGATAATTCGACATCGATATCCATGGATATATTGTTTATATTTTTAGTTTCCCGTAACAGTACCGTTACATCGAACAATCGCTTCATTAATCTGCAGTCCTCGTTACCCAATATCTCTTTTGAAGCTGTCCGGCTGATTGGTGATCGGAGTATCGAATTCAACAGCGACTATATTGGACATGGGATATCCATCAGTCTTGCTGACGCTACAAGTGTGCAGGCAATTTGTTGTTATCAAACAATTGTTAGCGATGTCATCTTTATAGCATTATGGGATTAAAGAGTGTTTTTATGTATGGATTTTTGTATGTATTGATTGATGCGTTGTTTTTAATGCATCAGAAGGGTTGCTATCTTTGAGGGCTAAGTTAGAACCATGGACGTTATTGATACGAAATTTTGGATTAAGAAACGGATACAGATATATGTACTTTTGAAGCAGTCTATTTACTAACTTTCATTTGATACTCATGTTGTTATAGCAATAAAAAATCATCCTTTTCCTATTTTTCCTTTTTCCAAATTCAAGCAAATCTGTCAAGCCATTATTTGGGCTGTAGCGCCTAGGAACGAAATGGATATACATACATACGTTTAAAAACATTTCCCTCTTTCTGACACAGGGGTCGGGTCGTCGAATAAATATGTAAGGTAAATTTTGGCTTAAATCGAATTATAAATAATAAAAGATAATCTGCCGTCCGAACTTTACATCAGACAGAAATAATCTTTATTATTATACGAGAAAAACTATTTATATCTTCCCAACTTCGATGTACGCCAATAGGAGTTTGCCTCAAAATCCTCAGGCGACAATATCGGGGCAAAGTTTAAATTTTCCGATTCAACGTAGCCCTTTGAGATAACGAACGGTGCAGCTAATTGAGATGGCTTGTTTGAATCGAACAGTTTTGAATGAAGTTCGAATGCTATGATTGCTTTAATTTTGACGCGCAATCTATTTCGAACGGGTTTAGTGCTGTTTTCTGTTAATACATATGAAAATATAGCTAACTAACTAGCTAACTATCTTATGCCGCTGCGCAAACCGTTGCGGTTATGTTTACCACGGTAATGAGTGTCCTATGTGTTAATTCAAGTCATGGACTATATGCTGGTGGTAGAACCAGCGTAGTTCGACCATGGAAGTACCACCGCCACACCTATTTCTAGCGTGAAGCAGTTTTTGCGTTTCGTTGGAAGGGTGTGGTAGCCGGCACACTTTTATACGAGGCGACCATCATAGTCCTCGGGAGTGGCAACACATCTGTGATTGACTTCAGATAGAACCTATGTTCTATTTGAAGTTGCTTACAGATGTCCGTGGGCGTCAGTGACCACTTACCATCGGGTGGACTGTATGCTCGTTACACAAAAGACAAACCTGCTGAGTTTCTTGCCGGATCTTCTCAGTTGAGGAGGTCTTCCGAACCGATGGTAGTGTAAGAAAAAAATGTAACAGACAATTTGTAAGTGCCTCCGTAGGCCTATGGCAATCGTACGAACTACCTCAATTAGCTGCACTCTGTTAACACAAGGAGCCTTATCCACAGAATCGGCTGAAATTTAAACTTTGCTACCGTTATTGCCGCCCGGGGGAAAGCGGAGATCACCTGAGGTATGCAGTTCAGGTGATCTCCGCTGAGCGTCATTACTTCCCACGTTTAGTAAGAGAAGCTATAGAGATCAAAAAACATCCTAAGAATTTTAACAGAGAAGATGGTTTTAAACTTGCACAAGCGTGGAATCCGGTGGTTAGTTTATGTAAATCGCAAATAGTGCAAAGTGTGGTGCGTAAGGATACAGTTAGTGTTGTGTGTCGTGATATGGAACCTAAAAAAGAAAAACGAACTAGACGTAGGGTAGATAGGTTAATTTACCACTAGTGCTTGTCAACGGTTTCTCCCCGCTACCGCAGTTTGGCCGTGACCACGATCCATGCAACTGGGTCGAAATATCGGCAAAAAGAATTCTATAAGAATTCATAAGCCGCATATCGTGAGTACCCGTTAAGTATTATAATGAATCGTACAAGTTATCTCAATTAACTGCATTCTGCTATCACAAAGAGCCTCATCCACAGAATCGGGTGCAATTTAAGCTTTGCCCGATATTTTCGCCCGGGGGAATTTAAGCACTAATGTCTGGGAGCAGGTTTTCAACCAAGAATATTATAACAATACAAATTTTGTAGTAACTAACGACCATTTAGTCCATGTGATTTGCTCATTACGTGACAAATGGGCACTTCCACATAAAGAACAAAGGTTCTATCTGAAGTCAATCGCAGATGTGTTTCTACTTCCGAGGTCTAGGATAGTCGCCTCATATGAAAGTGGATATGTTACCTATAAGACGTACATATCTATATAGGCATAGTATATTTACACATGTTTTTTGCTATGTATGTCGAAAGATAATCTAACAAGACCAAAACAGTAAGTGCCGAAGTTTACTCAGACAAAGCATGGGAACGTTCCCCATGCACAATGGGAATCGACCCTACCTCGCGATGCCCTTTGTTTAAACGGAGTCCCAAAGGGAACATACTTTGGGCATTTCGCGAACTGTTCTATAAATTATGACTTGTATTTCTGGCTTAGAACTTCCAAAAGGTACTTATTTAATAAAGATGTAGTTTAAAAAGTTAAGAAATTTTTTATTGAAGTAGTAAACGAGCATGAAAACCTTATAAGTGGCAACTGCTGCCCAAGGACTGTCTTCTTCTTAAGGTGCCTCTCCGACTAGCGAAGACTGGCTGTCAATTCTGCAAACTTTAGCAAAGCGAAATTGGGCAACACCCGCTTTCCCCGTCCGCTTTCTAATATACCGTAACCAGGATTTCTTTCTCCGGCCCACTTTTCTTTTGCCAGGACAAAAGGACAAGTGAAAGCAGCCTCATAGGGAAAAAGTTTTTATCTAAAATCAATCAAAGATGCATTGCTCAGAAGAATAGGCTATTTGACAGGTTTTTAAAATCCATTTTATATTATCTAGCAGAGGTTAAGGAACCCAGTAAAAGTTGTTTTTTTTTTTAATTTTGGTACATATTTGCTGAAAAATATCAAATTAAAAATTCAATATTTAAATAGCGCGCAAAAACGCTACTTTGACAATATGGCGGGTTGGTGACGTCACTTGCCTGTATTGTCATCTGTGGCTCATATCATCCACATACATTTGTTGTAAACAAAAGACGAAAGTTTACAAGCAAGTGACGTCATCATAAACCCGCCCAATCAGGAGCATTTTGTGTCACGTGTCAAACGTTTAAAAAAATGCATTTTTATTTAAGGATTTTTAAATAATTTTAATTATAATTTTCAACTTATGTTAATAAATAACCATTCTTAAACTCTTAGTATATACTGATAACAGTAATTGACACTTAATTTTTCGCATTGTCAAATAGCCTATTCAATAACTGCATATTGTGAGTACTCGTTATATATTAAACACTTATTTCTAGTGTGAATCAGGTCTTACGCTTCGGTGGAAGGGTATGGTCGACTTACTTTTATATAAGACGACTGTCTTAGTCCTCGAGAGATATAAAGGATCTGTGATTGACTCCAGATAAAACTCCTGTTCTATGAAGTTGCTTACAGATGACCCTAGGGGACCCCTTACCATCAGATGAAATTTAACAGGTGGTAGAACCAGTGTAATTCGACCAGGGAAGTACCACCGCTACACCTATTTCCGACGTGAAGTATTTCTTGCGTTTCGATGGAAGGGTGTGGTTGCTGGCACACTTTTGTATGAGGCGACCATCTTAGACCTTGGAAGTAGAAACACATGCGGAAGTGACTCTTTGTCTTGGGAGTAGCAACGCATCTGTGATTGACTTCAGATGGAACCCATATTCTGTACAAAGTTGATTACAGATGTCCCTGAGCAGAAGTGACCACTTACCAACAGGTGGACTGCAAGCTGTAATTGTAATTGTGTAATTGAACAAGACTACAATCGTCTACAATTAACAGGTGATGCTAGAGTCCCTAATACAAATGAATACAACTTATTCGGTATTCCCAGGGGAGGTTCCTCGGAGGGTCAACCTCGCACACCACAGCAAAGAAGTAATGATTATTTATGTACTGAATTATCTGGGCGGCTACTGTTTGATATTTACTTGACCCCACGGGTCGTATTTATTATGATTTCGGTTTGTTGTTTAAGGCAATTGTTTTGTGTTAAAATAATGTAATATTCTTAGGTCTTGAAGTTTTTTTAAGCGGACAGAAATCCGTCGACTGGGTGATGAAGGTTTGTTTATTTTTTTCCGGTTGCGGTCGTTTCGAGATCCCGGAGTCCTCTTTATAGCGCCGACCGGGGAGGTTTTAGTGCGGTAAAAATCCCACATAACCCTGCGTCGCTCCCACGGTGTCGGGTACCCTTTGAAGGTTTCCCCCTCGAGAACAAAAAAAAGGCCCATACATTTTATAGCAGAAAATACCACCAGTTCAGTATCAGGATGAAAGTTACATTTGTCAAATCTACAATTTTAAGTAGAACGTATATTGTTCGACCACCCCAACTCTTTTAAGTGTTCTTTGTTTTATTGAAGTGAAACTTCTTTAGGCGCATGAGGGTAAAATTTTTACAGATGAAACGTCACGCCGGTATGCAACGGAAGTGTCGGAAAAGAGAGAGAGAGTGATCGAGACCGATTGAGAGAGAGTAAGACAGGGCGAACGTAGCATGAGCAACTAGCCGTGGAGTGAGAGTAGGGAGCAAGCGAGTGAGAAAGATTGAGAGAAAAAGTGAGACAGAGCGAACGTCGTATCACGCCTTTTTCCCTTCCTCTTAATCTTGGAAATTTAAAGTTTTAGATTTGTATAAATATAAACAAGATTTATAAATTAGTTCGCCAAAGAAGTTTCACTTCTGACATGTGTACTTTGTACGCACGCATGTTTTTATTATAATTTAGAAATACCAACCGAGCCACCTGTACACACGGTCCACCAGTCCCCATACCTGATGTGTAGCACATGCGTGCGTACAAAGTACACATGTCAGAAGTGAAACTTCTTTGGCGAACTAATTTATAAATCTTGGTCACTGGCTGCCATGGACATCTGCCATTCAAGTAAGTTTATATAGAACTAACCGCCTTGTGCCCACTTCGTTGAGTGTTAATTACTTATATTCTGTTCAATCGTATAATCGTAGCCTATAGCACTCCTGAACGGTGCAGCTTTCTGATTCTGAAGGAATTTTCATGATCGGTTCAGTATTTCCGAAGATTACCCCTTATAAACAAACAACCACACAACAACAAACTTTTCCTCTATAAAACATTAGTATAGATAGAGATTCTATCTTAAGTCAATCACAGATGCGTTACTACCCATGAGGGCTATGATCACCGCATATAACAGTGAGCCGGCAACCACACCCTTCCACAGAAACGCAAGGATTACTTCGAGCTAGAAATAGGTGTAACGGTGGTACCTTCCCAGTCGAACCATATGTGTTCTACCGCAAAAATTAAACTTAAAAGCTTTCTACGCTCATAGCCCCACAGTTGGATTTTCTCCTGTGTCGTGGGTGACATGGACACACACAAAGACGAATACACAAACACCCAGACTCAGAACAAGAATCTAAACTCATCATTCAGATACCTGTCTGGCCGGGAATCGAACCCGGGACCCACTGCGTGTCAAACCGGTACGATAACCACTGCGCCACGCGGGTCGTCGAAATAATATAATTATTAGGAACATATATTTATATGGTAGTATTCTCATAAAATTATCAACGTTACATAAAAATGTCGCTTCCATAATAGAACCCCAGTAGGGTAAAGCCCCAGTGTGGCTTAAGTACTAAGTCTCGAGGGTTAGAAGGGTGGGAATTAAACGAGAAATCACTATTTTTCACACCTAATCCCTTTAAGTAGTTACTTTTTGCCGGATCTACTCAACTATCTACCTTATTTTCTGACGTACTGACTACATTATTAAATGTGTTAGGAATTTCTTTCATATTATACTTTTTGCAGTAAATACGGTTTTATGTATTTTTCATACAAGTAGGTAAAAAAGCTGAAAATTAATTAAAATAAGTTTGGATACCTGCAATGCAAACCAATTACTCAACACTACATAGTATAAAACAAAGTCGCTTCCCGCTGTCTGTCCCTATGTATGCTTAGATCTTTAAAACTTCGCTACGGATTTCAATGCAGTTTTTTAACAGATAGAGTGATTCAAGAGGAGGGTTTATATGTATAATACATGTATAATATAGTAGAGAAACATTGATAATTTTAGATTTTTGACTTTTAGGCGGAACGAAGTTCGCCGGGTCAACTAGTTTATACGCCCATTTTTCTATTTTATTCTATGGGCTCTTACTTTTTGTCAATTTGTGTTTTTTTTTATCTGACTTAAGTAGCACACGAGCATGCAGTCCACCTGATGGCAAGTGGCCACTGCCGCCCATGGACATTTGTAGTCAACTTCATTTATAACATGGGTTCTATCTGAAGTCAGTCTCAGATGCGCTGCTGCTTCCGAGGACTATGATGGCCGGCAACCACATTTTGCCGTGGTAATTTCCCGGTCGAACTACACTGGTTCTACCACCTTAAAATATTTTTGATAATGTATGAATTTACAAAAAATAAACAACAAAAGTCCACCAATTCGCACTTGGCCAACGCGGTAAAATGACCTGAAACTTTCTCATTCTGAGAGAAGACCCGTGTCCAGCAGTGGGACAATAAGGGGTTGGCTCCAAACAACAAAAGTGTCCGCTTACCAAGTGGACTGCATTCTCGTACGTACCAAAATACCACTCAACCCACTTCGGGTTCTTTATTATTGATTTAAAAGTCGGTTTTCGAGTCCCATCCACTCGTTTACTTGTATCATACAAAAAGACAATAAAGCAAAGAAACAGTACCAAAGGTAACTCACACAAAGAGAACCAAAGCCGCTAATAGCAATTGTGAGAGGGTGCACATTGCCCAAAATTGCATTAACGCGAATACCCGTTTTCGAGCTGCATGAAATTTTAAACTGTAATTAACCGGAATACAATCCAATATCGGCTGACCTAAATCCCGTTAGTATTCCACCGTTTGCTCTCCTCACAAATCCTAAAAAGTGAAGCTGAAATTCAATATTGCTCTCTCTATAGGTCATTTGAGCGTGCACTATGAATCTATCAGTTTTTTTTACGTAGCAAACACCTAATGTTGGTTTTTTTTTATAAGATTGAAGTAGCAAACGAGCAGGCAGTCCACGATGGTAAGTGGTCACCGCCGCCCATGGACATTTGCAAGCAACTTCATACAGTACATGGGTTCCAACTGAAATCAATCACAGATGTGTTGCTACTCCCGAGGACTATGACGGTCGCCTCATATAAAAGTGTGCCGGCAACCACACCCTTCCATCGAAACGCAAGAAATGCTTCAATAGGTGTGGCGGTGGTACTTCCCCGGGCGAACTACACTGGTTCTACCACCTAAAAATGGGTTTCCTAAATCATTTTTTTCTTTTTTGTTGCTTCTGGATTCGAAATACGTAGAGTAGTACTTCTTTTGTTTTTTTATTATAATTTAGAAATAGCAAACGAGCATGCGATCTACCAAGTAATTGGTGCCGCGTGCCGCCCATGGACTTCAATTACAAATGCATTGCTACTCTTGTGGAATATGAAAGTTGCCATATACAAAAAACTAATTCACGCTAGAAATAGGTACCTATAACTGTGGCACCGCCCCAGTTGAACCACACTTGTCCTTTGCTATGTATTTACAACCTTTGCACTTTTTACACAATATTTTTTTCATATTGTAGAGTAGCAAAAGGGCAACTAATAACCCTATATAAACTAAATTATCCAAATTCCAAACTCTTAAAAAAGTTACTTGAAATTAAGATCTATCTATTTTATAATATGTTTAAAAACTAGGTACATAAATTTTGTTTTCATTTATTTTACTTTCGATTGGATTCTCCAAGTCACAAAGAATTTGAGGGTATCAACGGCCGGGCGTCCGTCAAACTGCGATAAATCCTGGAAAACCCGGACAAGTGTCAACCCTCTCCGCCAACTGATGTTAAGTGGACACCGGTGGCCAAGCACATCTGCCACGAAATCCTGATAGAATAGGATTGGACTCAACATATTCTACAGATTTTTAGCCAACTTGGTTCGAAGGAGATAGAGGGTAATGTTTTTCGAGTGTATACAGGTATGAATGTCTATTTCTAAGGCGCTGCAGCCCAACCGGCTTGACAGATTCTAACATACGACATATCATTTGAATCGACTCAGTTTGCAGACAATATAATCGATTATTAGAAATAATTAAAAAATATTACTAAAAAAGATAAAACCCAAATGTAATTACTTTTAACTCAATATTTAAACAACAAAAATCTTATAAATGGAAGTAGCAATTAATGCACAAAAATAAAATGATCGGAGGCTAATCGACCAGAGCTTCGCCAGACGGTCGGTAATGAAGTGTCCCTAGACAGACTTCTATAGTTCCGGTCTGTCATATTTTGCAAGATGGCTACTCATTCCTAACACTATATAATCTTTAAATATGACGTCTGTGATCAGAGATAAAGCGGCGAGGGGCGATTATTTTTTATTATCATAATAACATAATGACTATCGAATTTAGTTAAGGTAGTCGGTTTTTTGTTTTCATAATAATTTATTTTAATAGATCAATTCTATATCAGATCGTAAGAAAAGCCCCTCTTCGGATTTCGCTGCAGCTAGCAAATGGCACATTACTTTATGTACTAGATTAACACATAGGCTTTTTAACTGTGGTAGAAGCGACGAAGCGAGCGAAGCCATGGGAATAAAGATCTAATAGAATCTATTTACAAATATATACCTATTTTTAAAAACTAACTAAAACCTGAAAGATATGTTTTCAAGGTACCAGTGTAGTTCTAGCGGGGAAGTACCACCGCCACACCTATTTCTAGCGTGAAGTATTTCTTGCGTTTCGATAGAAGGTGTGGTTACCCGCACACTTTCACGTGAGCCGACCATCATAGTCCTCGGCAGTAGCAACGCATATGTGAATGACTTCAGATGAAACCCATGTTCTGTATGTTTGATAACAGATGTCCATGGGCGGCGGTGAGAATCATCAGAGGGAATGCCGTCCACTACTCGTTTGTTACTTCAGTCAGATACAAAAAAATGTTTCCTAAAACACGTTTTGTAATCTCTCAAGTTCAACGTTTAACTGTAAATGAAACGAAGAAACCACTTTCATTGTTAACAAAAAGCCGGGTAATCTTTCCATTCCGCGCGGAATTAATTTCAGTGGCAAACGTCGTCGCCATATTAAAATTCGGTTCCGTTCGTGCATCGAAACATTTGTCTTGCTGTGTTAACAATACCTTAAGTAGACGCGTCCTCGTCAACCCATTATTGCCCCACTGCTGGGCACGGGTCTTCACTCATAATGAGAGAGTTTAGGCCATAGTCCACCGCGCTGGTCAAGTGCGAATTGATGGACTTAACACACCTCCGAGAACTTTTAAGCTATTGCATAGCTTTTATTGTAGACTTTGAGCGCGGCGACCAAATCAAGAAATTCTGTAACGAAAAAACCTAACACTCCGCCTGCTATGTAGTGCGGACGAGCGTTCGCTTAACGTGTATGTATATGGTACGACAGTACGAAGCTCGCATGATCAAGACGCACTGCTCAGAAATCGGACGAATATGTAAGCAGCTGTTTGTGAGAAAGTAATATTAATATTAAAAAAACTGCATAAATAAATAAATAAATAAATAAATAATTATAATTGCATAAGTTGATAAAAAAAATGCTATGCAATAGCTTTGCCGCGGCAGTCCCGGAGTGCCGCACGTTTTTTTTATTTGAGACTGCACATAGTAGTAAGGAGGGTACCTACCTATTTAAAAAAAAAACTCTCGGGTGTGTTAGTTTTCTCAGGATGTTTTCCTTCGCTGAAAAATAGTGATAATTAATTTCTAATACTAGCTCTAAGTAGACCAATGAAAATATAAAGATAATAACTATTTTATGGTATTACTTTGAAGCAATCTCAAATCAAGTGCGTTAAATATAAATTAAATTGAAAACAATAACAACAATCAATTGTAACTGAAGAAAATCCATCGTTTTCTATGCAGACGCTAATCAAACCGACTTCAAACAGGAGAAGGTTCTCAATTCGGCCCCTATATTTTTTTAACAATTCAGGAATGTTAATATTCTTAAATAATATTGTAAAAAGAAAAAAAATACTTTAAAAAAATTAACTCCTAATTTTTTTCAATACACATATTAAATGGCTGGCTTCTAAGCATATTTTTTGGTTGAAGTTCAGAAAAACTGGAAGTTACAATGAAAAATACAATGAGAATATAATCCCGACACCCAGTAATCTTTTCGTTCCCGGAATTAATCTTCTCGGGCCACCTTGTTAAAGATCTTGTTAATATTTCGGTTTAAATTCGTAAATCGGGACATTTATCTTTTTTGTATAATATCTTAGGAATATGTCAGTAAATCTATTGTACATTGTAGCTGTTCCTATTTTTTTTTATCTGACTGAAGTAGCAAACGAGCATACAGTCCACCTGATGGTAAGTGGTCACTGCCGGCCATGGACATCTGTAACCAACTGCATACAAAACATGGGTTCCATCTGAAGTCAATACAATCCTAACATAACTTACAGATTAGTTGCTACCTATACAAAAAAATTTTTAAACAAAAAATACAACCGACTTCCATGCCACATAAAAGTAAAAAATAATTTAAATACATGTTGGTCTAGAGCAAACACAGTACTAAGTACATAGTCCCGAAGTCGGCGCTCATATAAGATACATGTAGTTTCGTCATGATCCAGCAAAATATGGTGAGCGCCGACTTCGGGACTATGTACTTAGTACTGTGTTTGCTCTAGACCAACATGTATTTAAATTATTTTTTACTTTTATGTGGCATGGAAGTCGGTTGTATTTTTTGTTTAAAAATTTTTTTTTCACGCTTTTCAGTCACGATAAAATCAGTTATGGCTGTTGCTAGTCGTCCGCTAACCGGATGAATAAAATTAATTATTCGTCCGATTTTCGGATGAATAAAATTATGTGCTGACGTCATCATCTAAAAATAGACTTCTTTGACACAACCGGTCGGGGGCGCTACCGCGCCCCCTCCCTTAGATTCTGAATTGGAAAAATCTGTTCGAACCTAACCTAACCGAATAAAACAACTTTTTCTGAGTAAACATTTATTTAAAGAATAGATCAATATTTAAAGTAGAAAAAGTAATATAAACCTTATAACTAAGAGTATAATTCAACTGATACTGATAAAAATAATTTTGACTATCCTTAGTTGGAAAACCAACACCATCAAAACCAATTTAAGTTCGGGCAGCATGGTCGTTATTCACTACATCAAGTGTACCCATAGCTTTACACACACAGGTGTATCCATAAGACTGCATAGTGCATACATAAATGGAAACGGTACTTTAAAATCAACCTTAAATGACAAGTCAAACAAAAGCCTAAGCGATATCTTACATTACTGTCACAGTGCATGTGAACTGAGCGCAACCGCGAGCAGGGCGCGGTTGGCAGTACTCCTGCATCGTCCAGGTAATTGTATTCAAAATGGAATTTGTGATCATAATTATGTCCTTTCCGGAACTCATTGTTTGTATTGCGAACAATAATTACCAAGCACACATAGTTTAGGCAGGCTGTATACCTATATTATTAGGTTTAAAGAGGTGAAGGTAACTTTATTAATCGTTGCCTCTGTTTATGTAACTCCTAATATATTCATAAGGGCCATATTACTATCACCTGTGGGTTAGATAGGCAGTACCACTGAATAAAAGCCCAATTAAAGATAACGGTTTTCATAAGTCATCTCTTCTTAGCATTTCTTCAATAAATCCTTAAGCACTAAATAGCCAACTTCTATGGCTTGGGCTTACAGTACCCTGCATCATAAGGGTCGAGGAGTTGAAGGTCAATTTTCTTAACATACGTCTTTGCTTTGTTAATATATTACATTTCCATAAGCATCAAATGGCCAATACCTATAGTTTAAGCTTGAAGTACCCCTGTTTCATCAGAGTTGAGGAGTTGAAGGTCAAATTTTTCGTTTTTATCTTTGCTTAGTAATCTTATCAGATATACCTAAACACCATGTGGCCAAAGCCTATAGTTTAAGCTTGAAGCACCCCAGCATCATCAGAGTTGAGGAGTTGAAGGTACAATTTTTCACTGTATACAACCATTAGTCCAATGTTCTACCTTTAATCTGTTTAATCTCATTTTAAATGCGTAAGCATGAAATAGCTAAGTTTTATGGCTTAGGCATTCAATACCCCTGCATCATCAGGATCGAGGAGTTGAAGGTCCAATTTTTCGTCGTATACCTTTGCTTAGCAATGTTATTACAAATCCGTGAGCAACAAATGTCTAACTTTTATGGTTCAGGCCTGCAGTACCCCTGCATCATCAGGGTTGAAGAGTTGAAGGTCAAATTTGTCATCGTACATCTTTGCCTAGCTATCTTATTATATATCCGTAAGCACCAAATGGCCATCTCCTACGGTTTGGGCTTACAGCACCCTGCATCATCAGGGTTGAGGAGTTGAAGGTCAATTTTTTTATAATATGTCTTTGCTTAGTATTGTTATTACATACCCATAAGCACCAAATAGTCAACCCCTATGGTTTAGGCTTGAGGCACCCCTGCATCATCAGGATTGAGGAGTTGAAGGTCAAATTTTTCATCACATGTCTCTGCTTAGTAGTCTTATTACATATATGTAAGCATCAAATAGCTAATGTTTTAGTTTAGGATAGCTGTAACCCTGCATCATCAGGATCGAAGAGTTGAAGATCAAATTTTTCGTCAACCTATATAAGCATAGATATATAATACATATTCCAAGTTTCATAAGAATCGAATCGGCAGAAGCCGAGTTATCTCAAATTATCTAAAAAACTTGAGGAGTGGTGGTGGTTTCCACCCCATAACTCAAAGAGTTAAGCATCACAGTATACCCATGTCCAAGGGAAAAAGTTGCGTGACAAAATTTCCTATCAAATGAAAGAAAGAAAATGGAAATCGGTTTAGAAACACCGAAGTTATTCAAGATTTTAAGTAACCGACATTTTCCAATTTTCCGGGAAAACCGCCGAAAGGTTTTCATTTTCCTCAATATGGGACTGCCTGTGAAACTAGCCGCATACAATGTCGTATGAATCGTGTCGGTAGGTCGATGATTTCTAGCCATTTCGCCCGAACATACATAAAAAAAAAAAAAAAAAAAAAAAAAAAAAAAAATATACGTGACGAATAGATAACCTCTTTCCTTTGGGAAGTCGGTTAAAAAGTCACAAATAAGTAGTCAAAAACAAAGCAGTTTTGTTCCTTGTACTCTTTTTTGTCGACGATTTCCCTTTTTGTTCGGTATTTATAGAGAACCTATATAGTTATGGGCATATGTAACGAGAACTTGGGGTTCGACGACCCCACCCCCAAGCGTAGACAAGAAAAGAAAAAAATGTCTACAACACGACCTTTTTTTTGTCGACAAAATTTTGAGTATAATTATTGTGCAAAAGTAAAGGCGGATTTATATTTATCTGACGTGTCGTAACGTGATGCATCAGAAGGGTATCGGTTTCATACATTTAGTATGGTAACGTTCATACTAGTAATGCGCGTGTTGTGATGGCTTCTGTTGTGTCTCATCAGTTACCATAAATGTATGAAACCGGTACACTTCTGATGTGTCACGTTACGACACATCAGACAAATATAAATCCGCCTTTACTACCGATTTTAGTCAAATTTTGACAGACAAAATGAATAAACCAAATTTAATGATCTGTGACATCTATCTTTATAAAATTTTAACAAGATACATTTAGGAAACGTACATGAACGTGTAACATAATATTAAAGTAAGGAAAATATAAATATTCTCTCAATTTTTTACCCAAAATCCAACCTGTCAGCAAAAATACACTATAATTCATCTTCCGTACATAAATAACTCGTAGGCCCGCGGCTTATAAAATAAGGGGTGCTTACAGAAATTCCTGGGTATATTAAATAAGATATCCTGTGATACGTCTATCTCAACGTTGTACAAGAATTTATTTCTAGATACTGTGATGTGATGTGACTAGGAATTTGATTTATGCTCTATATTAATACGTGAAGCAAAAACTTGTGATCCGTTTTTAAGATACTTGCCGTAGTAGGAGGAGTATGAAATTACGCACGGTTATAGTTGATGTAGAGGAGGATTACGCAATGCTAATATTTTTTCAAATAACGCATAAAACATACATAAAATCAATTAAAACAAATTACACACACGTCCTTGCATTTGACGCAAACACATACATAATAAACGATAAAGAACATTCAATGCCTTACTATGAAAACGTATAACGTCAAAAATGTCAGATGTCTTTGTCAAAATACCCGCTATTGCTTTTAAATGCAGCTTAGCTAATTAAATTTCTTTTTACCTGTAATGGGTGTGTTCAAAATAACATACAGACAAACATCAATAATTTTTATTAAGAAGAAAGGAGAAGAACATCATTATATGGGTATCAAATGAAACAGTTGAAAGGGGAATAATGAAATCGCGGAAACCACGAAGGGTGTGGTTGCCCGCACACTTTCACATGAGGCGACCATCATAGTCCTTGGGAGTAGCAACGCATCTGTGATTGACTTCAGATAGAACTCATGTTCTGTAAAAAGCTGATTACAGATGTCCATGAGCGGCAGTGACCACTTACCATCAGGTGGACTGCATGCTCGTTTGCTACTTCAGTGAGACGAAAAAAGGCTGAAACAGATTTCTTTATTAAAAAAATATATAATGTATTGAGTAGCCATATCGTATATGATGCTAAAGTAAATTCATTCGAAGATAGCTCGCAGAAAGCCACAGTTGTTCAAGGATTTGTTTTCCATCCAATCCGTGCTCAATACATATTTATGTGACGCTGTCTGTGAGCAAGCTGTACCAGATGTTACGTTGGTTTAGAGACTACGATGTTTTACATCTTAAATTTACATTAAAGCTATATGGGGTTATTCCCGCGTCTTTGGCCTCATCAGTCTCCTACGGTCACTCATAAACTATGACTGTGTTGAGAATAACAATAACGTTAACCCATTATTGTCCCACTGCTCAGCACAAGTCTTCTCTCAGAATGAGAAAGTTTAGGCCATAGTCCACCGCGCTGGCCAAGTGCGAATTGGTGGACTTCACACACCTCCGATAACTTTTTCTTATACTAGCACCGGATCGGAACACGACCTCAACTGAGAAGATCCGGCAACAAACTCAGCAGGTTTGTCTTTTTTGTTATTTATATAATTACAATCATGTTTTTTACATGTTAATGAAAGTTAGTTCCAGTATCTTGCCTTACAGTTCGGTAAAAGTTGAATTTACTGCCCTTAGCTTTAAAATTTTAATCCTCTACTTTACTCCATATAACTCAAAATCTTAAAGATGTCGAAAAACACGAAACTTTTTCAAAAAGAAAGACATTACCTCTCTTTCACAATGTACGTTTTTCCATAAGACAAAGCATTTCCATTCTCAACTCCTCCTAACTGTGCCTGCATTGTCTTGCTGCTAAATAATGCATCTGCGAAGATTCAAGGTTACTTCTCTCCGTTTTCAAAAGATTCTAAAGCAGGGATAAATCGTACTGCATATAAAGCCTTGGTAATTGTTTCGTTTTAATAAGACGGAAGCGAGTGAAAATGAATATAGAACCTTGATTTTTTATAGTACGGAAGTATTTTTTTTAGTTCTACCCAAAACACGTACAAGTTAAGGCAAAAAAATGATTACATTTGAAGGTTTTATAACAAAATACCGTCATCTATTAAAAAATAACATCACTGAGTGTATTTAAAATAAAATTAGCCGAATATGTTATTAATACGTACGCTTAACATTGGACCCATCCACGTGCAAACGAACGAATGTTATAGTTATTACAAATGTAAGCATTGTTCTCATATAAGTGATTTTGTAATAAGTCTTTTTGAGAATAAATTCTTTAAACCCATTTTTTAAATGGCTGTAGCGGAGAGACCGCAGCCACATCTTTTTCTGGCCAACAACAAAAACAAGCCAGTTCACCTGATGGTAAGTAACTTCTAACTTTGATATGATCAGTAATATAGTTTATAGGTAGAACCAGTGTAGTTCGCCCGGGGAAGTACCACCGCCACACCTATTACTAGCGTGAAGCAGTTTTTGCGTTTCGATGGAAGGGTGTGGTTGCCGGCACACTTTTATATGAGGCTACCATCTTAGTCCTCGGGAATAGCGACGCATCTATGATTGACTTCAGATAGAACACCTCGTTCTGTATGAAGTTGCTTACAGATGTCCATGGGCGGCAGTGACTACTTACCATCAGGTGGACTGCATGCTCGTTTGCTACTTCAATCTTATAATATAAAAAAATGATCATGATGGTAAATGATTTTTTCTGCTCATGAACGTCTTTTGTGAGTAACAATTAATATTCGCAGTGTTTTTATTGTTTTTCATACATTTAAACTATAAGAGAATGCAAATTCACCATGATAGTAAGCGGTTACTACCGCGCATGGACATCTCTAAGCAACTCCGTATTGAGCGGAGGTTCTATAGGTACGTCAATCACAGATGCGTTGCTTCTCCCGAGAATTTAGATGGTTGCCTCAAATCTAGGTGAACCGGCAACCACACTTCCACCTTAAACAGATTGCGTTACAGTCAAGTGTGACAGTGGTACCTCTCCGTCGTAACATACTCGTTTTACCACCTTGCGACGTACTACAATCACTAGTCCTCGCTAGTACGACTAGAGAATGTAAATATCCAGTAGTGGTAGATAATAGTGATATTTTTTATACTTAAATATATGTCGGCGCGACACCGCGTATTTATGAAAAACACGTCGCCGAAAATAATTATTTTAGATATTTTAAAGATCAAAAATTGTTTGTTTATTAAATTAGCAATATTTAGTGATTTTAAGAATTGTAATTTAGTTTACCCTCCATAAATTTGTTATTGTCACCTCACCAAACATTGTTATAAAAAGGCGAGCGCCTGTCGGTAGAAGAAGATTCTTGTTTAACAGTCGAAGCGATCGGAACTCCTAAAGTGTGAATAAATCGAAGAAGTTTACTCCGGTGTTTTACTTGAAATCTTCAAGAAAGGACAGTAATGAAAACCCCCGGCCTTCCTGACGTCACACATTCTACTTCGTTATATACATAAGGCGGGCTACCTGATGGAAAGTAGTCACCGTCGCCTATGGACATTTGCAACATCAGAGAAGTCGCCAATGCATCGCGGGCTTTATAGGAGAGATCTTATCACACATTTTTTGAAGAGCCCAGTTTCATAACCATATCTTGCACGTCCGCGGCAGAAACGAGCGCGCAAACGAAACCGTGGAGGACCACCAGTCCAGTTGATGCGGATAGAACTTCATCCCTCGACGAGTGGTGCGGTGGAAAGGTGACGTAGGCACCAGGTCAAAAGGTTCCTCGAAATCTCACCGTTGTAAAGTTGGTAGAACACGCAGAAGGAGCCATCCCTCCGCAGACTCAAGGGTTCTAACCGTTCGGTGATCCTTGGATCGTTGACGATTCGGATCGCATTCGCGAATATTCGCATGTTTTTAGACATTCGTGGGAATGTTTTAGGAATTGAATATATTGAAATGCAGTGCTTTGCAAAAAATGGTCGCCAAATCTATCAAAATTGAAATCGAACGGCAATTTGTTAACCAAAAAAAAAGTCGCCAAAACTAGATCCTCCAGCCTGTACCCCAAAAATTGAAAATATAAAAAAACATTTGCATTCGCGAATGTTCCAAAAACAACATTTTTGTGTAACGAATGTTATGTTATGTTATTACATTAACATTGTAAATAGTAGATATTGTAAATAACCAATAGTAGTAGTATACGAGATAACTATACGGATAAAATGACAAACAGATAACCTGAAAGCTTTGCTCAGAAATAGGTTCGAGTAGATGTCCGTTGGGATATCCTGTTTCTAATAGCTTTGTGCTATCGAATACACAAAGATACATACTTTGATCCAACTTTGGAGCCAAATTTGCCCAAACTTTGAATCCAATTCTGTTGACTATGTTCTATGAATAGCGAAAATTATGTTTATCTGATATATGAGATTGGGATTCGTTTTGAATCGTAAATCGTGATTCAAATGCAGATATGTCTGCATTTAACATTAACAGTGTTAATAGTGAAATATTTAAAGCGTTATTTGTTTAGATCAAATAAAGAGAACACATAAAAACTATGGTAAGAGACAAAATCGAATCCATCAATAACTACAAAATAATGAGAAAAAAGTCAAAATATATATTTTCAAGCACGTAGCAGATGATATTTTAATGCGTAATTTAATGATGCAAATACACGAGCCCTGTACAATACGTGCAACTTTTGAAGTGAAACTTCTATATCGGGGTTGGTAAAAAATTTAGTGTAACATTTTTTCGTTACGCGCCATCTTTTTCTGTTACGCGCCATCTTTTTCTTATCCCTACCACGCGTGATATTAGATAGATTATTATAGATTAGATTATTAGATAAAGTTTAATAAAAGCCTTTTATTAAACTTTATCTAATTTAACTTTATTTAACCAATTTCTGTAAAGTTGCATATAGTAAATTATTTTTTGAGTTTGAGTTTAAGTTTCACTTCTTACGAGTACACGCACACATTTTTTTTTCGAGGGAGAAACCTTCAAAAGGTACCCGACGCCGTGGGAGCGACGCAGGGTTATGTGGGATTTTTACCGCACTAAAACCTCCCCGATGGCTAGGATCGACCGCAACCGGAATCCTCTGAGCGCGTTGCCCCATCGGGCTTCTCCCAGATGGGCGGCTGGGCCCACCGCTCCGTCTAGTCTTTACGACGGTATGCGACCACATATACCGCCGTCCTTCCCGGGATCGCCTGACCGAACGGTTCGAGCTCCTACTCTAGCCACCTGCAACCCCGGAAGCCCCTTTTAGTAACCTCTTACGACAGGCAGGGGATGCCGTAGCCCTATTCTGATCCCGGAACTACAGGGACGGCAATACGTGCAACTTACATGCAAGTATTTATATCATACTAGGTTATTCCCGCAACATTGCGCGCTTCGGTGATGTCTACCTAATTTAAAAAAAACGTCCGGCACTCCGGGACTGGCTGAAAGCTATTTCATAACATTTTATACCAACTTATTCAATTATAATTATATATTTATTTATGCAGTATTTTTTTCTTTCATATATATTCAAGTTTTTTTCGTTGATATTATATACTTTCCCACAAAAAGCTGCTTACATATTCGTCCGATTTACACCATATACATACCTACACGTTAAGCGAACGTTCGGCCGCGCTACATGGTACGGAGTGGGGGTGTTAGGTTTTTTCGTACCGGAATGTCTTGATTCGGTCGCCGCGCACAAAGCCCGCGATAATAAGGCATTTTATGTCTTACTGTAGGTCATAAACTACGTGTGTACCAAATTACAGCGAAATTCGACGGGCAGTTTTAGCGTGAAAGAAACACACATACCTACATCATAAAAATTTTCGCGTTCATAATATTAATAAGATGTAAGTGTTATTAATATCGTCAGTAACGCGGCAATTTTTCAGGTACAACACTATGTCTCTGCCCCTACAACCTACATCTAACCCTATAATATGAAATGCAGTATTCTCCTTATCGGTACTCTTTTTGCCAGCCAACGTATGGCTTGTCAAAGTAAAATAGATATTCCGAATTCCCAGTGGACAGATGTATGAGTATTCACTAAAGTACTTTAAAACGAGAAGGGTTTTAATATCCTTGCGGTTCCTGCAACCCTACGCCCTAGGATCCCTTCAATTGGATCCATGGAGGGTACTCCACGCTCCAGCGTAACCACGCGTCGACTTATCCTAGCGTAACCGTGTTTCATGTTGCAAATTCCTTATTTTGTCTGCAAATTACCTCTTTTCATGTAAATATAATACCTGCAAAAATGTGTGCAATGTAATTGGTATAAATTTGGAATTTTTCACCTTCACTAACACGCAGTGAATCAATCAATCTATATCAAAAAAACCTAGAATAAGGAAAACTATAATAAGGAAAGAAAGAAAGAAAGAAAAGTTCCAACTATTAATAGTACTACATGCTATTAACATTCATTAACACATATAAAATATAAATAAATAACATACACTTATATCAAATTTTACTTACAACTATAATATAAAATATTTTAAAATACAAGGAAAAAGTAAATATTATAAATATTGAATGTAAATAACAATAACGAACGATTCATCGTACATTATTGTTCTTACGTTGTATTGTTAGGGTTACCATAAAAATTATGCGTAGTAGTACAGATACAGCTGGAAATGGGCACACTCAACATATGTCGCAGAGTGACATATGTTGAGTGACTGCGACCGTTGGTTTTTACTGCAACTATAATAAGGAAAAAAAAATGTTTTTTCCTCATTATAGTTTTTCAAAGAGACCATTCAGCAGAGAAGTCACGATCCTCAGCACTGATGGACCGTCTGAAGAGAGAGAGAGAGAGATCGTTTTTCAGAATTTGCTTCACTAAACCTTCTAAGTTAGAGTAACATGGAAGTAACTCAGATAAAAAAATAGAAAAAAATATATATATTCTGAAATATTTTTGTGACACTTATTTTATCTAAATACAAAGTTTTTCAACAAGTTCTTTAACGTTATCTTTTTAATTTTTAAATATTTGAACATCTTATAACTTTTAACGTTTTGTTTGTAAAAAACGCACACTAAACCGTTGCCATTGTTTGCCATTTCTAAACAAAAGTAGATTTCATTTAAAAAAGTAAAAAAATCACCGTAAAATTCTTAACTTACAGCACAGTTTTATGTTCGGTAATAGCGGTTATTTTCAGCTGTAAAAGTATTTCCTGGGTTGTTAGCCGGGCGATGCAAGTGGCAATTATTCTCGCTTAAACAGTCAACCGTAACCCTTGGTAATTCCCCCCTTGATATGACCTGATTTTGCCTGGGCTTATTTTAAGGGTTCCGTACAGAGGGGTGAAACGGAACCCTATTACTAAGACTTCGCTGTCTGTCTGTCCACCTGTCTGGCACTTTTCAAGGTGGTAGAACCAGTGTAGTTCGACCGGGGAAGTACCACCGCCACACCTATTTCTAGCGTGAAGCGTTTTATGCGTTTTGATGGAAGGGTGTGTGTTGCCGGCACACTTTCACATGAGGCGACCATCATCGTAGAGTAGCAACGCATCTGTGATTGACTTCAGATGGAATCCTTGTTCTGTATGAAGTTGATTACAGATGTCCATGGGCGGCATTGACCACTTACCATCAGGTGGACTGCATGCTCGTTTGTTGTTGATGATGTTTGATGTTGATAATCTCAGATATTCTAGTACAGGCTTTTAGATTAAAACACAGATATGAACACATTTTGATCATATCCGTTCAACTAAAAATGGTTCAGAAATACTGATCAAAAATGTTTCAAGCTAAAAAGCTAAGAATTAAATTTGGGCCTTACAGTATTAAAAAAAACATAACTACGCTATTAAGCTTAGTGACCAGAAACGAATGCTAATTATTTTTTTGAAGAAAAAAGTGAAAATCAGGTAACACTCATGATTGCTTATCGATTCATTAATTATATTTGCAAAATCTAAAGCAAAACTACCGGTAATTTTATATTTTAATTAAAATTGTAATGAGAGCTATTTGTTGAAGCGATAAAATGATTAATTATTGACTGCAATTAATAAAACGCGAAACTAATAAATTAAAAACAAATAGGTCAATGTCGGCGGTTCTGATTACTTTTATGGTAGTATATTTAAAATTTTATTAATTATACATCAGGCCTTAAGATTTAAACCTGTCTTCTCGATCTGAAGGTCCGAGGTTCAAATCCCAGGCACGCATCACTGATTTTTCTAAAATTATGTGCGTATTATTAATCATCACTGCTTTAAGGAAAACATACATACCCGAGAGTTCTTTTAAAAAAAGTTCTCGGAGGTGTGTGAAGTCCACCAATTCGCACTTGGCCAGCGCGGTGGACCTATGGCCTATAACTCTGTCATTCTGAGAGAAAACCCGTGCCCAGCTGTGGGACAGTAATGGGTTGACCAAAGAATATCAGAGTTTCGGTTCCGACGTAGCACCACCGTAGTCGAACTACAGGGGATTCTACCATCTTTAGAACTTACGGCTTGGACTAAGTTTTCTATGTAACCACAGGGTCTAATCTAAATGATGCTTTAAACTAACCTAAGATTTTCTAACTTATCTTTATTTGAGTCTAAAGAAACCTAAAGATTCATTTACGAACACGTTTTTCTACTCTACAAGTCTTCAACCGACTGTAAAGGTAAAAGACAAAAATAAATATGACAAAAGTACTAAAATTTCACAAGTTTGTTCCGTAGAAATTGCGAAAAGCGAACGAGTCTACTTGATTTATTTTCGCAACGATATTTACATACAGTATCTACGGCGCTCTACAGCGCTCTACGCCGGTCTACGGTGCTCTACGTAGAGCGTACCTATCGTAAAACAGTTTTATTGTGAGTGAAGAGCTATTCTCTACCATCTTGTTTGTATACTGGATGATTTAAGATGGAGTTGTTTGGAATCTTAAGACAACATTTCTGCTTCTAAAGAGGTATCTCATATTTTATGAATAAAAATGCTAAAGAATATTTCTTGGTTAAAATGGTCTTCGAGGCGAAAGTCCCTTTAAATTGCAACTTCCTTTTGACGGTAACATTAATACAGTTAGACAAATGTGTTTTATTTTATATAGTGGAATTTAGCTGTTTGTTTATTTTATACTCAATTTTAATAATTTTGTTGAATATGCAGGTTTAATATTACAAATTTAATCTAAAAAATTTAAGATCCAAAATGAATCTCAATATATTATCGTATCTCAATATTTATAGTCTACAAAAATCACTTATAATTATAATAGTTAAACAGATACTCATATTTGTCAAAAAAAAGATGGTGCGCGAAATCACTTTTTCTTAAAGACCATTTTGCTCTTGGGAGCCTAAATTGCTGCCTAAAAATCCTTATCAAATACATTACCGTTTTCTACTAAAGATATTCTTTTGAAAACGCGTCTAAACGTGGTCAAAACTGTCATTAACCCTGTTTATTTTCATACAATTTGTAAGCACGACCGCATTAAATTAAGGAGATGAGGGTAGTGTAGATCGGTTTACGAGATGTCGAGACGAGCTAGGTCGTAAAGGTCTTGGTACAAGGGCACTTATTTTAGGGTCCTTGTATAGTGATAAAAGGTCTTAAGGAATGAATAAGGATTTAAGAATTGGCTGAAATTGGAATTTCAACAAAAAGTCACTTTGGTATATTTTATTTCATGTTCGTTTTCTCTAAGGACATCGAAGTTCATTATTATATACGTGAAAAATACTAATACTTGCCGTAGATTAAGAATGCTTTTCCTGTCACGCATGTTAACTCCCGTTTAAGTTTTTCCCTTACACGCGTGCCGCTTGTTCTGTTTCGTAAGCACACGGTTCGCCACGAAACTGCTGCGAGTTAAAAATGTGTGCAAGTGAGACACGCGTGCAGGCGTGACAGGAAAAAGGCTCCGACTTGATAAAATTTAACAGACTATTTTTATCCCTCTTACTAAAAGTGCAATGTGTCAAATGGAGAAAGTTAGGCCTCAGTCCTAATACTAATACTTTAATTACTCATACTATACGTGATACTTACTCATACTGTACCACACCTGCATGCAAAAACTAAGTCAAATATATTTTAAAGACAATAAAAAGTACATTTAACTACACTCATTTTAAGATACTAGCAACGTACACTAAGTTTTCAAGTAATCTCAAACAGCAGTTGAACAAGAACTGTTTAAGATGAAACTCGTATAATGAAGATATGCAAACTTTGAGCAGTTGTAAGCTTGTTTGTGATGTAGTATGAAAGATAAAATAGAAAAATGAGAATTCAACATTTTTGAATTATTCGTAAAGAGGTCGCTACAACGACTCTTTGCATTTCAGTAGCTGCACGTATGCAAAATAACATAAAGATATACTATATTATACATATTTTATATCTCTCACATCGTATATATTATGTGTTTAATTTAGCTGCTGGAAATAGGTTTTATCAAAGGAATAAAGAATTTATCGTGCCTCATAGAAAAGCTGACAAAAATACTATAAAAAATATAAAAGTACCTATGCAGATGCAGTCTTAAAAAAGAAAAAAACAGCGAAGCCAACGCGCTCAGAGGACTCCGGTTGCGTTCCTTTGGTGATCCCGGAGTCCTCTTTGTAGCGCTGAGGACGGCCACCGGGGGGTTTTAGTGCGATAAAAATCCCACATAACCCTGCGTCGCTCCCACGGCATCGGGTACCTTTTGAAGGTTTCCCCTCGAGAAAAAAATGACTTATACAGGTTTGTACTCTTTATTATTCACAAGTGGTTAGAAATATCAGAATATTGCCTTTTCTCTTTTATGTTACGTGACATGCGCGATCGCAATATTGAAACTCGTCAGGAAGATTTGAATCAAAGTTACGTATCAAACTTACGTATCAAGCATACAGAAACAAAAAAAAATGAAATAACTTGTACTAAAACAAATCGCCGTTTAATTGACATTATCTTATTACTAGTAGACCCGGCGAATGGCGAACCTCGTTCCGCCTAAAAGTCAAAAATCTAAAATTATCAGTGTTTCTCCGCTATATTATACACGTATTATACATGATAACCTTCCTCTTGAATCATTCTATCTACTGAAAAAACTGCATTAAAATCCGTAGGGCCGTTTTAAAAAACTAAGCATACATAGGGACAGACAGCTGGAAGCGACTTTGTTTTATGCTATGTAATAATAATAATAATAAACTCGTTTATTGCCTTAAAAAATAGTAATGACAACAGGTAAAACAAAAAACATAAAGGAATTACAATATAAATACATAACAATAATTTCAAATTTAAATGTATATTATACATAAGGCAAAAGGAAATGACTCAGCTTATTTATGCTGCTATAAGATTTCTATCTCATAGAGCGCTGTTTTTCAGTCTATGCTATGTAATGATGATACTCTCAAGGACTGGAGAATCAAATACGTTAAAGTAAAAAGTAATTTACAATTACTTTAGAGTGAACGCGAGGAGTTCATAAATCCATTAAAACTGCTCTCGAAATAAGGTTGCCGCCGATAATTCCATAATAAAATATACCGTATTGTAAACGAGCAGTGACAGCCTAATGGTCAAAGCTTGCCCGTCGATCGGGAGGTCCAAGATTCAAACCAAGGCATGCACCACAGATTTTTCTAAAACTATGTGCGTATTATAAATTAATTATCATTGGTCTTGGGGGAAGGAAAAAATCGTGTGGAAACCTACACATCCGAGAGTACTTTAAAAAAAGTTCTCAGAGGTGTGTGAAGTCCACTAATTCGCACTTGGCCAGCGCGGTTTACTGTAGCCTAAACTCTTTCATTCTGAGAGAAAGGCCGTGCCCTGTAGTGGACAATAATGGGTTGACGAGAGATTGTAAACGAGTAACGTATTCAAGCTTATAATAGTTCACGGCCACTGGTCATTAAATAAAATATAAAAGGAAAGTTATCAATAAGATGCAGAAAAAAAGCGTAATGAAAATGTCGTAAAAAGTCACTACGTACTCTCAATATCATGCACATACTACTCGACCAAAACAATTAGGCGCATGTCAGTTGAAACGTCATTAGAACTAGGGATTTCCTATCCCGATACGAAGTATATTTTATTACCAAATACCAAGAGTATGTAAGTATACCATTATTAAAACATACGCCATAATGGTATATTTTCAATAGTCGTGTATTTAATAAAGCACTTTCATGTGTTTAATATATTCGCAGACATGGAATATTTCTTCCTTTTTCTATTTGTGTAAGAGGATAATGCCTGTTGCAGCACACACTCGATTTTCGACTTGGAAGACAGGAATACTGAGCTCATGCGCAACTTCTCTTGTAAAAAAAAATGCATATTTTGAATGTAAGAGTCCTTTCTTCTCCACGAATAGTCTTTTTCCTACCCATTGTGAGGTTTATTGACGAATAATCAACTAATTTAACAATAACTTTAAAAAATCAACAATCACTCATTAACTAACATTATAACGAAATAACATTAAACACGTGCTGGCTAACGAAAATACCTAGACAATACACGACTGCACGTCACTAGGGGATTCGCGGGGACAGAAGCGAGGTGCGGGGTACGGAACCGCTTTTGTTTTATGCGCCTAATTGTTGTGGTCGAGTAGTATTATAGAACAAAATTTGCTTTATTTTCATCGCTAATTTAATTACAATTTGAAACTTTTAAACATCAATGTAATTTATTTATATGTATTATACTAGCTGACCCGGCGAACTTCGTTCCGCCTAAGTCACAAATCTAAAATTAACAGTGTTCCTCCACTATCTTATGCATGTATACGTATTATACATAGAAGAAACCTTACTTTTGAATCACTCTATCTATTAAAAAAAGCTACATTAAAATCCGTAGCGTAGTTTTAAACATCTAAGAATACATAGGGACAGACAGCGCGAAGCGACTTTGTTTTATACTATGTAGTGACGCTTACCTTAGCTATACTAAGCTAGGGAATAGCTAATTAGTGATAAAAAGATCAGTAGAAAAGGTACACCGGTGTACAAAACGTACACCGAAATCTTGGGAGAGACTCCGGGTTATGTGGGATTTTTACCCACTAAAACCTCCTCGGTGGCATTCCTCACCGCTTGTAGTAGGGAACTCGGAAACTCCAACGGAACGAACCGGTGTCCCCTAGCGCAGCGCCCCTCACGGGCTCATTTCTTGTGGGAGGTGTACCATCCCCCTTCACCATCCAGTGCTTACGGCGAGATGCAGCCACACATCCCGCCGTCCTTTTCGGGGTTACTTGTTGGACGGTTCGAGCTCCCACTCTAGCCGTCCGCAACCCTAGAGACCCCGTTAGTCGCCTCTTACGACAGGCAGGGGATACCGTAGCCGTATTTTACTCCCCGACTACAGGGTGACCTAATGTAACTACTACATTTTTTCTAACGTAACACTTACGCAATGTTGTAAAAAATAATTTCCAAACAGGGTAACAACCCTATCACAAAAATATCAAAGATACATTTTCCGTGCAATTACAAAAACGCTGTAAAATTTATTAAAACGGGAAAAATAGGGACTTTTATCAGATCCCTACACGAGGAAAACCATTCTCAGTAACGCCTCTTGATGAAAGGGCCTTGTGAAGGGACGTAAGTAATATCACGGGAATGAATGGGAATTATTTAAAATCTGCTTAATGCAATCCATTTGTTGAAAGGAATCGCGAGTCGAGAGATATGGATATTGTCGGTGTAATGCAATTTAATTCTGAGATAGCAATTATTATTAAATTAAAAATGCTCCGAAAGATACTGTTGAATTAAGTGGTTATAAAATCATATACAGTTAGAATGATGAAAATTAAAGATAGACTAGAAGAAAAAAGAATACAAATTAACAAGTCACTTGTGGCGACCTCCCGCAATCATCAGGAGATGGCGCTACTAGTATTCTGAAACACGCTATCGAAGTATTCTCAATACCCCCATATATACAAGTTCTGAACGACTGTCGGAGCACGGCCGCTCCCCAGGCATGATCACCTAGCCTGGCGGGAGATCTCCGTTTGCCAAACACTAATAAAGAAGCGGTTGGAAGCGGAAATATCTGCGATCGAAGCGGAGGACACCGGGGTCACTATCTGCGACCAAAAAAGGGTCCACGACTGCAACAGAAGCCACGCCGGTCACACCGAAGAACAGAGGGAACCAGAGGGCCTGCCTCCCATGATTGAAGCACGTGGGGAGGAGAGGTCTCGGCAAACGTCTCGGTATGCTACTATAAAGACTCATATCATTTAACAACACAGAATAAAATTTATTTAATCCGATTGTACCTACTTCAATCGGAAAAAATAAATAGAAGATAAAATAAATCCATAGAAGCATGCCGTCCACCTGAATGTTAGTGGTCACTGCCATCTGCCATCATAGTGGACACCTAAGCAACTTCATATAGAAGAAGGGTTCAAAGTATGCGGTACAAATCCCACATGACCCTGCGTCGCTCCCACGACGTCGGGTACCTTTTGGACGTTTCCCCCTCGAAAACCAAAAAAATGGTATGTTGCGGTAGATATAATCAGTTATCTGTATGTATGTATATTTGTATGTATACTATTTATTCATACACGCACGAGCAGTGATAGCCTATTGGTTGAAACTTGCCCTCTCAATCGGGAGGTCCGAGGTTCAAACCCAGGCACGCACCACTGATTTATGTGCGTATTATACATTAATTATCACTGCTTTTCGGTGAAGGAAAACATCGTGAGGAAACCTACACACCCGAGAGTTCTTTAAAAAAAAAGTTCTAGGAGGTGTGTGAAGTCCACCAATTCGCACTTGGCCAGCGTGGTGGACTATGGCCTAAACTCTCTCATTCTGAGAGAAGACCCGTGCCCAGTGGGACAATAATGGGTTGACGACATACACGCTCAGAAAAAGAACACAACACTCTTAATCTGACTCAGTGAAGTAATTGTCTTAAGGGTTACATCTCGTTAGTGGCCGAAAAGCGAATTTTTGGGAATATTTTTCGGAAAAATTTGCAGGCTTCCAATTGTTTTTTGTATCGTTACCAATTATAACATCCAAAACTCCGCACACTCTGTAAAATATATAAAAGATCACTTATGGTAATACCGACAAACTTTTAACTAATTTAGGAAATTACTTGTTAATTAGGCAGTTACGAAGAACAGTTACGTTATAACGATCACAAACACTGTCTTTATATTTATTCAAGTCTAAGTTTAGGCTAAACATCCCGTTGGATCTAAGATTAATTCCACCCATTTACCTGTTCAGTGGGAGGTCCCACTGAGATACTGCCGCGGTCGCGTGATAGAACGCTATGTAAAATCAAGAGAAATATTACACACAGCTTCTGATATTAATGCAGGTACTTAATCAAAACTTTAACATAGCACATTGTGGTCTTCATCGTTCACAAGTAACGACGACCCACGTAGCGGAGCGGTTACTATACCGGTCTGACGCGCAATGGGTCCCGGGTTCGATTCCCGGCCGGACAAGTATCTGAATGATGAGTTTAGATTCATGTTCTGGGTCTGGGTGTTTATGTATTATGTTTATGTATTCGTCTTGAGTGTGTCCATGGTACCCACGACACAGAAGAAAATGCTAGTGTGGGGCTACGGGTTAGAAAGCGTGTTTTTTGCTTGTATAATTGTATGATTGTACAGCAACTATATTATTTCATTCATCACGTAATTATACAAACACAATTTTTTAGATCATTTATGATTAGGAGAATATATTGATAACAGGTTAACACCCGAAAAAGTGGCAACATTTTTTTTAAATACAATAAAAGTCAGCCTCAAAAATATTCACCGACTTCATAATGGAAAAAGGTTATCTAATCGTCACGTATGTACCTGTATTTCTTTTTTTACAACTGTCAAGAATAACAGTATACCTAACCCTCAAAAGCTATAATAAGGGTATTCTAAACCAAATGGCTAGATAGGCAAGAGTAAGAGTTAGCTTCAACTATCCGGACAAAACCATCAGTAGTGGGCACCGCAAATCGACGTTCGGGCTAACCCTAGCGCTGATGTATGTTGGGGTCGTATAGACCTATGTTCTGAGTTCAACCTGACTATTAATTAGACATACAAGGGTTAGCTCAAATCTGATCCTTATATATAAAAGCGAATGAATATTGCCTTATCATCGGAAAGACTTTATGTAAAGATAAGACCAATTTTGGACAATAGGTTCGTTTTATGAAAAACCTTCTAAGAAAATAATTTTTGATATTTTACTCTAAGATGGTGTAATACTGGTAAAATTTGTTGTCTTTTGTTTTTTTTTCTTATTGTAACCTACGCGTATAAAGTCGCAGAAAGCACCTAGCAATTACGGCAGCGTAATTTTAGTTTTTTTTTGTGGCCGATTGCTGCCCATAGACACTGTGATCACTTACTATTATGCCGGCGCCAGACATGTGCGCACTTATGTGATCAAATAAGTGTTCACATGTATGGCACGAGCATTTGATGCTGTTGTCACATATTTGAACACTGAAGTGCGCTTTGCCATTTCGTGTCGGTTTTTTAACGCACATCAAAGGGATAAGTGTTCAAATGTTTTAGTGCCTGCCACACTTGTGCGTAGTCTATTTGAAAACTGTGACCTCACAGTGATCAAATCTTTAAACACGTATGTATGGATGTGGCACGTATGTGGCAGGTACAAGAATATGTGAACAAACATGTGAGCAAAGTTTTCAAAGAAGTGTACACTTATGTGAGCTTGTCTGGCGCCGGCATTAGAAGTAATGCACGCTCATTCGCTACTTGACTACACAAATGCGAATAAACAAACAACCAGATCCAGAATCCACCATTTGAATATTTGTCTAACCGGAGATCGAACCCGAAACAAAACCTACAAATCAATTTACAATTGACAGAGCAAAGCACGAGAGCGTATTGGAGTTTCATAGCTCAATAAGTTAATGTGTGTATCTTTTGTATGAACGTTTCGTACATATCACTACCAGTATAAAGTCGCTTCACGCTCTCTGTCCCTATGTATGCTTATAACTTTAAAACTTACGCTACGGATTTTAATGCAGTTTTTTTAATAGATAGAGTGATTCAAAAGGAAGGATTGTGTCGGCGACTCATCTAATTAGATTAAGTTCCTTTATGTATGATAAGAATAAGATAATTGTATTATGAATAAGTCTTAAGAAATACGTTACGAATTTAGTTAAGAGAAATGTTTTTGAAGTGTTCATTACGATAGAATCACAACAGACTCAAGCTATGATTATAACACGATATGAAAGAGATGCAAGATGTAAATAGAGATAGAGAATAGGTTTAAGAAAATTGTATGGAAGTATTATGTAAATCATATGTTTGTTATAATTTTTGATAGTTCTAATTAAGTTGTATTGTTATAATTAGTGTAGATCGATAGGTTAAGAATTCCTCTACATTTTTATGTACAATAGATAAGGATAAGGTTTAGAGCTTAGGAGTTATTAAGGAAAATAAGTATAGGATAAGACAAAATTGCTATGTTTTTACGATGTTTTTTATGAATAACTTTTTTGTCCTTCTAGATATAAGAATAAGAATTGTATGGCTTTATAGATCTTTTTAAGACGAATGTAACGATGTATGACACATGTATGTAAGATTTTGGGAAGAAATAAAGATTTAGCCGGACATGGGTCAGCCAAAGTGAAAATTAGGTCGAAATATTAGGCAATATGGGCTTAGAGCCATACGGCTCTCTTTAAGGTAATGCCGAAGGGCAGCGGACCAGGCGGGTTTTTAGCTGCGAACATGGCCTCCAGAGAAGCAATACCAAGAAGAAAAAGAAGAAAGAAGACTCCGAAGAAGAAAGAAGACTCTGAAGACTCAAGACTGAAGATTGAAGACTGGAAACTCTGCAGGACGGAAGGACCTTCTGCAGCAGGAAGAAAGAAGATTCTCCGCGAAAGAAGAGCGAAGAATATTAGGGCTAGGCAAGGGGGATTAGGGCTAGGCTTTGGCTGGTCCATTAAGGCTTAGACAAAAAACGTCATTCTTGTTTCTTTTAAAAACGTCTCCCCCCGCACCTACCCCCCGCACCCTCTACATCGACGCAGGAAGAGAACGGCGCAACTCCCCGACGCGAAGTACACACACGAGCGGGCTTCCGGCGCCGGACGAGCGAAAGTCCGTCCGTAACAACATCACGCCCGCACCCCTCCGTCGCGGTAAGAGCCGTCGGTGAGGACTCGCTTTAGCCGACGGACGCGCCTGCGCACTCACGACAACGCACGTGGGGCGCACGGCACGCACGCCCCGCGACATCTGCTGGTCCTTCGAGCCGGATCTACGTGTATTTCGTCGAGACATCGGGTTACTGACGTCGTCATGCCTGTCACCAGGAGCCAGAGGGGTACCTCGCCGCCGAACCAGTCGACTGCGCCCCGTGCTGAAGAAGAGGCACAAGGGACAACTGACTCTTCGGGAACGTCGGGAACCTCGGGCACAACTACAGAGGGAACGTTAACTACGTACGAGTCAAGAGTCACTTCAGAGACGGAAGTTGCTGCTCCTGCTGCTCCAGCTGCTGCAACGGCAGCACCTGCAGCAAAGAAGAAGACTCGCTCCGTCGTGTCCACGGGACGTCGGGAACGGGAAGCCAAGCTGGAATTGGCGCGCCGACAACTAGACGAAGCGAAGGCAGCAGCGGAACTCGCCCGGGCCCAATGGGAGTTGGCCCAGGTGGAAGATGAAGAGTCCGAAGTTGAAGAAGGGAATCCTGCTTGGGACGCCAACGTGCAGACATGGGTGCAGTCGACGGTCGGTCGGATGTCCGAAGAGGTACGTCGGGGGGAGGTGCCCAAGGAGGGGCACCAGCAGGGCACGTCCAAGGAGGGGCGCGCCATCCAACCTCCAATTGCCGCCGTCAAGCCAGAGGACCAAGAGGAACCTTCAACGAACGGGACCAAGGATTTAGCGGAGGCCATCATCAAGGCAATCAGCGCGGCACCAAGGAGTGCGCCGAGCTATGTGCACGAGTTGCCGGACTTCGACGGGAGGAGCGAAGAGTGGATCGCCTTCAGGACGGTATATGAAGATACTGCGCCTATGTTTACAGATGCTCTCAACATGGCGCGGCTGCGGCGGTCCATCAAGGGTGCGGCACGGGAGGCGGTGAAGAGTCTCCTGTATTCGGAGTGCCCACCAGAGGAGATATTGGAAGCTCTTCGTCGAAGATTCGGAAGACCTGAAGCCCTGATCCTGATGGAGTTGGAGAAGGTGAAGAACCTGCCACGCATCACGGAAGGTGCGCGCGACGTCTGCGTGTTCGCCAGCCGGGTGAACAACACTGTCGCGACAATTCGGGGGCTTCGAAGACCGCAGTACCTACACTCGCCGGAGATGGTGAAGACCATCGTGGACAAGATGCCGGCGGTGCTGCGCTATCGGTGGTACGACTATGCCGCCGACAAGGAAGAGGAAGATCCGGACCTGGTGCTAATGATGAAGTTCCTCAACAGGGAAGCGGACCGGTGTGGACCCTACGCGACGCAGGAGACTGTGCACCAGAGGCAGCCTCCCCGGCGTCAATTCGCATACACCACGTCTGATCGGGTCGAAGAAGAAAGGAAGACCTCCTGTCCACATTGCCAGAACGAGCATCACCTCCACGAGTGCCGCAAGTTTTTGCAACTACCGGTAAGAGAAAGGTGGGACGTCGCTAAGAAGTCACGGATGTGTTACAGGTGTCTGCAAGGGCGGCATCAGAAGGAGACATGTCGGCGTCCTCCCTGCAAGGTGTGCAACCGGTGGCACCACTTCGTGCTTCACGAGCAACGGGGGCCCAGCCCGAAGCGCGAAGAGAAGAAAGAAGTTGCAAACAACGTGATGCTCCCGGTGAATGCGGCAAGGACAGGAAGGGCGTATTTGAAGATGGTTCCAGTGGAATTGTACGGGCCAAGGGGGGCTGCCAAGGTGCTGGCGCTGCTGGACGAGGGTTCGACGGTCACGCTGCTCGACGCGGCGGTCGCGCGGCGAATTGGACTCAAGGGACCCATGGAGGCGCTCACCCTAGAAACCGTTGGAGGAAGAACCATCACCAAGGAAGACTCCATGAAATTGAATATGAAGATTAAAGGGATGCACCAGGCAAAGAAGAGGGCCATCTCTGGGGCGCGTACAATAGATGACATATGCCTGACGCCTCAGAGGCTGGATAAGAAGAGGATCGAAGAATGCGCTCACCTCAAGTCGATGGCTGACCAGTTGTACTACGAAGAGGAGTCACCCAAGCTACTGATTGGACAAGACAACTGGGAGCTCATCGTGTCCAGAGCCACGCGCAAGGGGAAGCGGGGTCAACCCGTAGCATCGCTGACCTACCTAGGGTGGGTGCTACATGGGTCCGATGGAGCAGCATCGAGGCCTGTAAACTTCGCAACCTGCGCACATGTGACTTCAAAAGAAGAAGAATTGGAACGAGTCATCAAGGACCACTTCGCCGTGGAGTCGTTGGGGATTCAGCCGCATCGACCGACCACGGACATTGAAGAAAGGGCTCTGGCAATATTGGAGAAGACTACGAAGAGGTTGGACAATGGGCGCTTCGAGACCGGCTTATTATGGAAGAATGAAAATGGAAGAATGCCGGACAATTATGGACAAGCCGAAAACCGATTGAAGAATATTGAGAAGAAGTTGGATAGGGATGCGGCACTTAAGCAGGAATATGAATGTCAAGTGAAGAATCTTCTCAACAGTGGATACGCCGAGGAAGTTCAACATGAGTCCACGTCGGAGAAGAAATGGTACCTGCCTCACTTCGCCGTCACGCACCCTACCAAAAAGAAGATAAGATTGGTGTTCGATGCTGCCGCGAGGTATCAAGGAAGGAGCCTCAACGACGAGCTACTGCCGGGACCAGATCTGCTGCAGTCGTTATTTGGAGTACTACTGCGGTTCCGTCAGAAGCCTATTGCTGTGGTAGCTGACATCAAAGAAATGTTTCTTCAAGTGAAGATAAGGGAAGAGGATCGAGACAGTCTTCGGTTTCTATGGAGAGGAAGCCAGCGGAGTGGGACGCCGAAGGAATATAGGATGACTTCAGTGATCTTCGGCGCCGCGTGTTCTCCGAGTGCTGCTATCTTCGTGAAGAACAAGAATGCGACCGAACATAAGGAAGAATACCCCGAAGCAGCAAGAGCGATTGAACGCAATCACTACATGGACGATTACCTGCACAGCTTCGGGACGGAAGAAGAAGCGGTCAAGATAGCCAGCGAAGTGGATCTGATCCATAGGAAGGCCGGGTTCGAGTTAAGGGGTTGGGCATCAAACCATGAAGAAGTATTAAGGAAACTCACTCCAGAGGGGAACAACGAAGAGATTGAATTAGGAACCAAAGAAGAGAAAACATTGGGTCTACGGTGGTTCACTGGGGGCGACAAGATAGGGTTCAGGACGTGTCTTCGCAACGTGGAAGAAGAGGTCGTCGAGAGGAAGAGGATTCCCACCAAGAGAGAAGTCACAAGCGCCGTGATGTCAACATTCGACCCACTGGGGCTAGCAACGCCGGTGCTCATCCAAGGGAAGAAGCTTATCCAAAGTATCTGGAGGAGCGGTGTCGGATGGGACGATCACATCACGGCGGAGGACAACAAGATTTGGGAAGACTACTTGGACGACCTGCAGTTGCTGAAAGATCTTCGGGTGCCAAGGTGCGTCGCGCAGTCCAACACCGAGGGGGAGCTTCACGTGTTCGTCGACGCGAGTGAAGAAGCATATGCCTGCGCGATCTACTTGAGGCAACGCAACGAGGAAGGTGGTCATCGGGTGGTGCTCCTAGCAGGAAAGGCGAGGGTCACACCATTGAAGCCGGTGTCCATCCCAAGATTGGAGCTGCAAGCTGCGTTGCTGGGATCCAGGATGGCGCGATCGATTGAAGAGGAGCTGGACATCGCCATCACAAGGAAGACATATTGGAGCGACTCCAGCACGGTACTATCCTGGATCAAGTCAGACCCAAGAACTTTCAAGCCTTTTGTTGCACACAGGTTGGCAGAGATCGAGGACACGACGAAGCCGCAAGAGTGGCGCTGGGTGCCAACGGCCCAGAACCCAGCTGACGACGCAACGAGGGGCGTGCCCAAGGACTTCGAGAGCGGACACCGGTGGTTCAACGGACCTGCGTTCCTGGCACTCGACGAGGAAGATTGGCCACAGCCGCGCACCTTCAAGGCGGGGCCCACGGGAGAGGAGAAGGAACGAGCGACTGTGGGGGCAACGAAGCCCGTCGACCGGCATCCAACTCCAAACCCGGTCAAGTTCTCCAAGTGGACTCGACTGGTGAGGGCGACCGCATGGGTGTTGCAGTTCATCGACCTGTGCCGAAGAAGGAAGCAAGTGGTCAACGTGTCCCGCAAGTCCGAGCGTCAAGATCCTACATGGAGAAAGATCAAGAAGAAGAACAAGATGAAGACGAAGCCCGTGAACAAAGAGACCCAAGAAAGAAGATTCATTCCCCTCGAACCCGGACATATAAAAGAAGCCGAAAGAATCCTCATACGGAGAAGCCAAGAAGAGAGCTTCCAAGAAGAAGTACGCTGCGTCAAGAAGGAAAGGCCATTCGAGAAGAATAGCAAGCTTAAGAAGTTAGACGTCGTTATGGAAGATGGCATACTACGTCTCCGAGGAAGAATCGACGCAGCTGTACACACTCGGCAGGAGAAGAGGCCCGTGGTGCTGGATAGCAAGCATCACGTCACCAGGCTGCTCATCGCGTATTACCACGAGAAGTTCAACCACGGTAACCACGCGACGGTGATCAACGAGTTAAGGCAGCGCTTCTGGATCCTGGGACTACGATCTGCGGTGAAGTCGACGGTTCATCGGTGTCAGTGGTGCAGAGTGTACCGAGGGACGCCGCAGCTTCAGCCGGTGGGGAACCTCCCGCTGGAACGGCTGCAACATGGAGAGCCGCCGTTCACATGCACCGCGGTGGACTACTTCGGGCCCATGAGCGTCACAGTCGGCAGGCGCCATGAGAAGAGGTGGGGCGCTTTATTCACGTGCCTCACGACAAGGGCGGTCCACGTAGAAGTAGCAGCATCACTGTCAACGGACTCCATGATCCTAGCGCTCAGAAGGATGGCGGCGAGAAGAGGGATGCCGAAGACGATCTTCAGCGACAACGGCACCAACTTCGTGGGGGCCAACAAGGAGTTGCAAGAAGCCCTCGCCGACCTCAACAAGGAAGAGATGGTCACCACGGCGGAGAAGATGAGCATCAGGTGGAAGTTCATACCACCTGGGGCTCCGAACATGGGGGGTGCGTGGGAACGCCTGGTCCGGTCAGTCAAAACGGCCCTGGCAGTCACCCTCAAGGAGCGACACCCCAAAGAAGAAGTCCTGCACACTCTGCTGTTGGAAGCAGAGCACCTGGTAAATTCAAGACCTCTCATCGAAGCCGACGAAGACATGGAAGAAGGGGCCCTTACTCCCAATCATTTCCTCATTGGGAGATCCTGCGGCACAAGATTGGGAATATTCACCGACGAAGATCTCACCGGCCAGCGGACATGGAAGACGGCGCAGCGACTAGCCGACCACTTCTGGAGCAGATGGGTGAAAGAGTACCTTCCAACTCTGATCCCGAGAAGAGTCGACGCAAGAGCTGCCAAGAGAGACCTGCAGTGTGGGGATACGGTCCTCATAGTGGACGCCACGCTGCCGCGAGGAGTCTGGCCAAGGGGTGAGGTGGTCCGAACCTATCCTGGACCCGACGGGCGCACCAGAGTACTGGAGGTGCGCACGGCAGGGGGCATCCTGAAACGTCCCAGCTCCAAGGTGGTGCTACTGGTTCCGGCGCAACGCGACGAGGAGCGAGCAGCCGTCGAGCCGAGCAGCGGGTCGGCGGACAGCGAGCCAGACTGCGGGGAGGCAGTCATCGCATCGGGCCAGCAGCACGGAGTCGCCGGGTCAGGAGTTGGTGCTACGCACGAGGGGGAGGATGTCGGCGACTCATCTAATTAGATTAAGTTCCTTTATGTATGATAAGAATAAGATAATTGTATTATGAATAAGTCTTAAGAAATACGTTACGAATTTAGTTAAGAGAAATGTTTTTGAAGTGTTCATTACGATAGAATCACAACAGACTCAAGCTATGATTATAACACGATATGAAAGAGATGCAAGATGTAAATAGAGATAGAGAATAGGTTTAAGAAAATTGTATGGAAGTATTATGTAAATCATATGTTTGTTATAATTTTTGATAGTTCTAATTAAGTTGTATTGTTATAATTAGTGTAGATCGATAGGTTAAGAATTCCTCTACATTTTTATGTACAATAGATAAGGATAAGGTTTAGAGCTTAGGAGTTATTAAGGAAAATAAGTATAGGATAAGACAAAATTGCTATGTTTTTACGATGTTTTTTATGAATAACTTTTTTGTCCTTCTAGATATAAGAATAAGAATTGTATGGCTTTATAGATCTTTTTAAGACGAATGTAACGATGTATGACACATGTATGTAAGATTTTGGGAAGAAATAAAGATTTAGCCGGACATGGGTCAGCCAAAGTGAAAATTAGGTCGAAATATTAGGCAATATGGGCTTAGAGCCATACGGCTCTCTTTAAGGTAATGCCGAAGGGCAGCGGACCAGGCGGGTTTTTAGCTGCGAACATGGTCTCCAGAGAAGCAATACCAAGAAGAAAAAGAAGAAAGAAGACTCCGAAGAAGAAAGAAGACTCTGAAGACTCAAGACTGAAGATTGAAGACTGGAAACTCTGCAGGACGGAAGGACCTTCTGCAGCAGGAAGAAAGAAGATTCTCCGCGAAAGAAGAGCGAAGAATATTAGGGCTAGGCAAGGGGGATTAGGGCTAGGCTTTGGCTGGTCCATTAAGGCTTAGACAAAAAACGTCATTCTTGTTTCTTTTAAAAACGTCTCCCCCCGCACCTACCCCCCGCACCCTCTACATCGACGCAGGAAGAGAACGGCGCAACTCCCCGACGCGAAGTACACACACGAGCGGGCTTCCGGCGCCGGACGAGCGAAAGTCCGTCCGTAACAACATCACGCCCCGCACCCCTCCGTCGCGGTAAGAGCCGTCGGTGAGGACTCGCTTTAGCCGACGGACGCGCCTGCGCACTCACGACACGCACGTGGGGCGCACGGCACGCACGCCCCGCGACAGATTGTATGTATATTACATGCATAATATAGTGAAGGAACTCTCATAATTTTAGATTTTTGACTTTTAGGCGGAAAGAAGATCGCCGGGTCAACTAGTGACTGTATAAATGTATTTCTTACTTATATACGATTTAACTGAAGTTACAGTAACAATTGGTTGATATGTCTGTTTATTTTTATAGTGCAAAAGTAGCAAACGAGCATGCACTTTATCTGATGGTAAATGGCTATTGCCGCCCATAAATATCTTAATCAGTCTCAGATAAGTCTTATGTGAGATTATTATTTCTTAAATGCCTCAAAAACATTGCAACACCTGAGAAGTAAGTTGGTATGTTCTATTTCATTTGGAGTTGATTACACATTTCCATGGATGGCAGTGACTAGCCACCTTCGCATGGACTGCTCACTTACTACTACTGCATAAATACTAAAAGAAATGTGAGACAGACTAGCAAACATACTTCCTACTTCCATTTTTAAACATATTACGGGTATAAGGAAAAAAATACAATTTATACAACCGACTTCTATGCTAACAAAAGTTACAAATAATTGAAATTAATATTCATTTGCTATATAGTCCCGAAATCGTCATTATACATAGAAAGGTAAGAGAGTGCTCCATCAAGATTCTTTATTACTAAAAAAACTATTTTTTTTAAGATTGAAGTAGCAAACGAACATGCAGTCCACCTGATGGTAAGTGGTCACTGCCGCCCATTGACATCCGTAAGCAACTTCATACAGAACATGGGGCTCTATCTGAAGTCAATCACAAATGCGTCGCTGCTCCCGAGGACTAAGATGGTCGTCCCATATAAAAGTGTGCTGGCAACCACCACCTTCCCATCGAACGCAAAAACTGCTTCACGGTAGAAATAACAAATTGCGATAATTAATGCAATTTCAAAACCAAATATTCCATTACAATCAAGTCTGTGTATATCCCGTAACTCAGTAGCATAATGTGTGTTCTACACAAACATTTCTTGTGTACAGAGATGTGAAACTTTGTTCTCGATTCGCGGTCTTAGAATTTACTTCCTTACGCAACTCTCAGACTTTGCAGACAGTAAATATAAGTTTTAGACTCGAAATCTAGAACGAGATACTCGTGGTAGAATAGTCACTATATGCGCTATGTTCGGATTAAATCTTAACTGATTGTAAAGCAAAGAACACTGTTTTTTTTTATTTTATTTTATTATATTGTACCTGTCGGCGCGACACCGCGTATTTATGAAAAACACGCCGCCGAAAATAATTAGTTAGTTTAAAGATCGAAAATTGTTTGTTTATTGAATTACCAACATTTAATGATTTTTAGAATTGTAATTTAGTTTATCCCTACTAATATTATAAATGCGAAAGTAACTCTGTCTGTCTGTCTGTCTGTTACTCTTTCACGCCAAAACTACTGAACCGATTTTTATGAAATTGTGTACACAGATAGTGGTGACCTTGGGATCCATTATAGGCTACTTTTTATTTCAAAACATGGGTTGAAAATGTTAAAATTGAGCATAAATGTTAGTATGGTAGATCGTTTTTGACAAAGAGCTGTACTAATAATTCCGTCAAGGGGTATGATAGATTTGATTAAAAACTTATGTGAATAATAAAACATTAAAAAATATTGATTTTGAGTCGACAACATATATCCGTAAAACTCGGTATGTCGCGAATTTTGTTAAATTCCAATGCAAATGACAATCACCTTAATGGCCATTTCGCCTGGACGTCATCGTGAGTACGTTCAGATAATACATATAAATTGGTAACAATTAGTTATTATTCAAATAGATGTGATATAAAGAAGTATGTCCATTTTTCACCTGATCGTGTATAGTGACGTAAAAATCTTAAAATGCAGCTAATAAATTAAAAGGAACGCAGGAACATAAAGTTATTTGAATATTTGTATATGCTAAACAAGGTAAAAGGTTAACGAATTACGTGTTTTGAACGCAACTCAACTATCATTTCACGTCACTACGTTCCATTTAACGCATTGCTACTTGAATAATTATTTTTTTCATTATTCTTACAAGTAATTCTTTATATTATTTTACATTTTTTTTTAATTTTCTATAACAGTTTATATGCATGCTATCTAGAATAATAAAAAATATTGACATTCTTAAATCCATTCAAATCTCAAATCAATCAAAAACAAATCGCATGTATGTAGTATGAACTGAGTACACAACTGAAACGGTTTTTTTTCTTCTGACATTTGACGCTGTCAGTTCCGCGGAGCAAATCGATACTGAGTACGACATGAGAGCTATAATAAACTTATTTATATTTTTTTAACTTCTCTATGTTCACATCTTAAAATGATTATGAGCCAATATACCTGTTTTTCAAATGGATGGGAAGTGGGCATTGTTCTTTGATTTAATTTATCCATAATATGGGTTCATAATATGAAAATGTATTTGTAGGGACATGTAATATTGCAATGTTCATGTCAGCATATAAAATGAGATCATCTGAATCGTGAGAGTGTGAGTGTTGCATTTCAGCGAAAAATATATGTATATGTATGTGTATACAGACGGCTGCGTCCGTCGCGTAAGTCAACAGTCAAAAATATACACGGTTAACGGAACACGTATTTTATTCCATAGTCCCAGATCCGTATACATAATTATGTAACCCTTTACATTATCTAAAGTATTTATAATGCGAAATATACGATTATAATTACGAGGAATTCCCGATGAGTTAAATATTAGGTATACTTGCGCTATCTATCACTGTTCTGTTGAATTACGTTGAATGAACATTTGATAGATGGCGTTATATACAATGCAACTTCGAAGTAATATCGATAAATTAAATGTTGATGTTGAATGACTAATAACTCCGCCAAGGGCTACGAAACACTGGATTGCAAACTTAAATATAATTAATTAAAATTACAATTAATTAAATTTGATATGATACCCACAATTTATAATTACGAGGAATTCTCAATGAGTTAAATATTAGGTAATACTTGCGCCTTCTATCACTGCTATATTGAATTACATTGAATGCGATAGGTGGCGTTATTTACAAAGCAACTACGAAGTCTATCGATAAATTAAATGTTGATGTTGTATACTAATAATTCCGTCAAGGATAGCATATCTATATATCATATGGTTAAGTCACAATAATTATTTTTATGTTCCATATTTCAACTAAAAATATTACGTTATTGTGTTTTACTCTTTTCGGTATTAATCCTACGTTACTTTTACAGTATTAATTTTACACTATATGCATCAAATAAATACTTTTGAAGATATTAGAGATTTAAAATTATAAAGATCACGATGTACCTCTCGGCTGTGGTAGGTACCCGACTCGCTCGCGCATGCTAATACAAGCCGGCCGCCGAAGCGCGTGCATTATTAGAGTAATCTGACCACTTGACAGTGTCCAGTGTTGAGTAGGACACGAATGTAAAATGAGTTTGTAAGAGTAGCCTCTTTTTGTACTAGACCAGTACAAACATTGCACTTCAAATGGTGCGAGGCTGGCGAGGTGAATAGATGCCTGCGATACATTTGACGTGAAGAGCATGGTTTTGTCATTTTAATAATATTACGGTAGCATTTATTTCTATTGCCCTATTTTACAAAGTATAATTGGTGCAATATAATTAAACCGTCCTTTTAATTATAAATAATACCTAATTATTATCTCACAATAATAATAATAATACTTAAAACAAATAAAACTAAAATCTATTTTTAATTTTATTTTATCTGATTGAAGCAGCAAACGAGCACGCAGTCCACCTGGTGGTAAGTGGTCCCTGCCGCCCATGGACACCTGTAAGCAACTTCATATAGAACATACCTTCTATCTAAACTCTATCACAAATGCGTTGCTACTTATGAGGACTAAGATGGGAGCCTCAAATAAAAGATAGATAAGAAATAGGTATGGCGGTGGTATCTCCCCGGTCGAACTACGCTGGTTCTACCAATTGATTAGTATCGGAAATGCAAAGCTTTCGACCGCGTGAAAGTATTCGCTTACGATATGATTGATACTAAGTAGGTAAGATCTGATAGAAAAATAGATATTGCCGTGGCATCGTCTAGCATTACGACCACTCTTTTGAAAGGCGGCCGAAGTGCCTATTTCACCTTTGAGTGTCCACTCAAGATTTGTAGCGATGATTTCCTTAACATTTGTTAACAAAGGAATACTGGAATATCAATGCGAGATTGTTAATTGATTATTTGGGATAAAGATTCTGTGCTTTGTGTTTTAGAAAGAAGAATGCGAGATTTAAGCACAGAAATAGCCTGATGCGTGGTTGCACCATTTTGTTCACCTATAATCTTACTCAGAAATTAAAGTCCGCTAAAATAGTATTTTCCAAATCGGAAAAGTTAAAATCAATCTTTGTGATCGATGGGTTTTGGTTTAAATGTGGAGGAGGATTTGGTTTACCTTACCTTTGGTTTACTAACGTGGCTTAGGAGGTGCTTCTTGATATTGTGTGACCACTAAGATTGTTAAATAGTTCAAAGAAAGGCGGTGTACAATATTCTAATTCGTCTAATTTTAAAAATATTTTTACATAACAATTATGATCCTAACCACAAATACATACTTTAAATTCATTTCATCACTCTTTCTTTGATAGGTTAATCGCTTGAGCGGCTAAACTCATTTGGATGGGATTTTCACTATAAAAAAGGTCGTGGAACAACATATAGACTACTTTTTATTTTGGAATTTTAACGGGGTCGAGATTTGCACGGGAAAAACTTTGCGATACACTCATTTTTACGCGAGCGAAGCCGCGGGTACAGCTAGTCCTCCATAAATTTGTTATTGTCACACCACCAAACATTGTTATAAAAAGGCGAGCGAACGCCGGTAAAAAAAGATTCTTGTTTTAACCATCGAAGCAATCGGGCCTCGTCAATTGTGAATAAATCGAAGAAGTTTACTCCTGTGTTTTACTTGAAATCTTCAAGAATGGACAGTAATGAAGACTCCGCGACCATCCTGACGTCACACTTCACTCACACTCACTTCGTTATACCTATTTTTTTTACATTAACTCCTTACCATAAGGTTGTCTGGAAGAAATAGCTGTTTAGCGATAAGGCTGCCTTTTGTATCATTATTTAAATTTGCTACTTTATGTCATTTATTCCTTTTGGGTACAGTAAAGAGTATTATTATTATAATTATTAAATAATCCATTCATAGTCCATTCAAACATATAATCATAATGTCACCCGTGTGTCTGTGTGTCACATATATTTAAAAAATAAAATGTTTAGAGTTACAATAGTACCTAATAATAGACATTTCTACATTTTAGACTTTTTCAGTCTGTTTACCTGTGAGTTAGACATCGCGTCAAACAAAGGGATTACAAATACATATTTATAGTCCAGTCACTTATTGCTATTTAAATTTTGTTTGAATAAGTATGGCAAATGAGACAATATGGAACAACTTCGTGGTTTAACTCCGAAAGGAAAGACCAATCGCGTCTATGTCAAGTTAATAATTCAGGGCTTGTATCAAATTTGACAATACAAGGTAAACGGTTTCATATCAAAAATCAAATCGAAACGCGCCAATTGACAACAGTAATTGAAACGTTCATTAGTACATGGAGCCACTACTTAGAGCTACTGATTTGCGTATGTTAACATTTGTTGTTTATTGGACAAATGTTTGTCCATTACTAAGTTAATGCATCCGAATATTCTATGGAATATTCACCGAGTACACCGAGTACCTGCGCGTCAGAACTCGTAATGATGAAATCCGATGGAGAACGAAAGTTACCGACATAGCTCTCAGAATTAGTACGCAAAAGTGGCAATGGGCAGGCCACATCGCTCGTAGGATATAGATAACCGATGGGGTAGAAGAGTCCTCGAATGACCACGTCTCGGCAAAAGGAGTGCAGCCCCCCGACCAGGTGGACTGATGACTTGAAGAAGACGGCGGGTAACCGCTGGATTCAGATGGCTCAGAAGAAGTGGCGCAGATTAGGGGAGGCCTATGTCCAGCTGTGGACTTTCAAAGGCTGATGGATGGACAGATCCATCGAGTTAAACTAGAGCATAAGTATATGATTTTAAACTAATATTATCGCGGCATTTATACATTTTATTATGTAACGGGTATTCACGATATGCGATTTTTGTATGTTGTTTCTAAAATATCGGCAAATACAAAAATCTTATATCGTGAGTACCCGATACATCTATCTATCTATCTATCTATCTATACTATAATAAATCTGTAAGAGGTCGCTGTCTGTACATGGAATAAATTTAGGTGAAAACCATTTCTAGAGGTCTTTAATACGATATAGAACCCAAAATAATGGTTTTTAGAAATCTTTTCTGTTTGTCTGTTTGTCTGTTTGTCTGTTTGTCTGTTTGTCTGTGTGTTTGAAAACGCTAATCTCAGAAACGGCTTATCCAATTTTAATATAATTTTCACTGATGTGTTGTGGGAAACTTCACTTAACATTTAGGGTTTATTTTATGTAAATCGGTTTATAAATAAAAAAGTTATGTCAATTTAAAACTACGCAGTATTTATTCTGTGTTCGATGAGTGTTAACAAGATATGTAACTGCGTAGTTGAATTGGTTGAAACTAAACATGTTATGGTCTGTAAAATATATTCCTTTGTTATGTATTTTTTATTGGTTATGTGTGTACCTATGTTATATGATACTATACAAATCTATATCTCTAAATCTATATATACTTATATAAAAACGAAAGGATGCTCTCTCACTCATCTTTTGAATAAACATCGTAGAGCCTAAACTGCTAAAGATACGAATATAATTTTTACTAGGGGTTCCTTTCCCCCCCCCCCCCCCCCAATTTAACCCAAATAGGAGATGTAAGTTTGTATGAAAGTCAGTCAATTTTGAGGCCACCTCAATAAAATTTAGTATTTCGCTTTGATTTTTATGTTAAAACATAGTTTTAAACCGACTTCCAAAAAGGAGGAGGTTATCAATTCGTCTGTATTTTTTTTTATTATAATTTTTTTAATTTTATATTTGTTACTCGATTTCTCCGCACTGGGTGAACGGATTTGGATGATTTTTTTTCATTTGAAAGGTAGTGCGTGTCATGGGGTCCCATTTATTTTTAGTTCACTTTTGACAGTGGCATCCATAAGAAAAGCGCATAAGTCTGATATTTGCATTAACGATGTGCGCGATAAATAGATGAATAACTCAATTTCCCGCCAACCGATTTTGATGATTTTTCTTTTATTTGAAAGAATGTACTTCAAGGGTACTCTGATGAGTTTGATACGGTTCTGATCACAGGATCCATTTCCATGAAGCAAATTAACGAAATTAGCGATGCTCGGTCAAACCTAAGCTGTAGGAGTCCAATTGGGTTGAATGTAGAATGAGATTACTAAGCAAAAAAAAGAAGGTCAATTTTTTTCCTAAAAAATTGACCTTCAGTAAGTCAATTTGTTTTTATGGATATATAATAAGATTGTTAAACAAATTCGTGGGACAAAAATTTGATCTTCAACTCCTCAACCCTGATGATGTAAGGGTATTTCAAGACTAAACCGTAAGAGTTGGCTATTTGGTACTTACGGTTATGTAATAAAAATACTAAGCAAAGATGAACGGTAAAAATTTTGACCTTCAACTCCTCAACCCTGATGATGAAGGGTTATTTCAAGCCTAAGCCATAGGAGATGGCCATTTAATGCTTTCGGGTATGTAATATGATTACTAAGCAAAGACACAAAATGAAAATTTCGACCTTCAACTCCTCACCCCTGATGATGCAGGATACTGCTAGCCTAAACTATACGAGATGGGCATTTGGTGCTTTCAGGTATTTAATATAATTACTAAGCAAAGACAAATGATGACAATTTTGACCTCTAACTCCTCAACCCTGATGATGCAGGGGTGCTTCAAGCCTAAGCCATAGAAGTTAGCTATTTAGTGCTTTCGGGTATGTAATATAATTACTAAGCAAAAACACAAGATGAAAATTTGATCTTCATCTCCTCAAGCCTGATGATGCAGGGTACTGCAAGCCTAAGCCATAGGAGTTGGCCATTTAATGCTTTCGGGTATGTAATAAAATTACTAAGCAAAGACACAAGATGAAAATTTTGACCATCATCTCCTCAACCCTGATGATGCAGGGGTGCTTCAAGCTAAGCCATAGAAGTTAGCTATTTAGTGCTTTCGGGTATGTAATATAATTACTAAGCAAAGACACAAGATTAAAAATTTTGACCATCATCTCCTCAACCCTGATGATACAGGGGTGCTTCAAGCCTAAGCCATAGAAGTTAGCTATTTAGTGCTTTCAGGTATGTAATATAATTACTAAGCAAAGACACAAGATGAAAATTTCGATCTTCAATTCCTCAAGCTTGATGATGCAGGGTACTGCAAACCTAAGCCATAGGAGTTGGCCATTTAATGCTTTCAGGTATGTAATATAATTACTAAGCTAAGACACAAGATGAAAATTTCGATCTTCAACTCCTCAAGCCTGATGATGCAGGGTACTGCAAGCCTAAGCCATATGAGTTGGCTATTTAATGCCTTCGGGTATTTAATATAATTACTAAGCAAAGACACAAGATGAAAATTTTGACCATCATCTCCTCAACCCTGATGATGCAAGGGTGCTTCAAGCCTAAGCCATAGAAGTTAGCTATTTAGTGCTTTCGGGTATGTAATATAATTACTAAGCAAAGACACAAGATGAAAATTTCGATCTTCAACTCCTCAAGCCTGATGATGCAGGGTACTGCAAGCCTAAGCCATAGGAGTTGGCCATTTAATGCTTTCGGGTATGTAAAATAATTACTAAGCAAAGACACATGATGACAATTTCGACCATAGGCTCCTCAGCCCTGATGATGCAGGGCCCAAGCCCAAGCTATAGAAGTTGGCTCGCAAGTGCTTACGTATGAGTAATAAGAATACTAAACAAAGACGCGGGATATTTTTTTACCTTCAACTCCTCCCTGATGATACGGGATAGTGCAAGCCTAAATTATAAAAGGTAGTCACATAATGCTTACGGTTGTTTTTAGTATATATTATGAGTTTAATGACAGCTCATTAAACTGAAATGTGATTAATAAATTAAACTTCAATTCATCAACCCTGATAATCTAAGTACACAACCTACTTAAGCCGTATGAGTTTGGTACTTATTGATTACAATACATTACGACCCGTTTCTGAGAGAACATTATGATGAAAAGTGTCACTTTGAATACCTAAATCCTGAAAATGCAGGAGTATTGTCATTATTAAGAGTTGAATTTAGCTGTAGCTTTTTCAACAGGATGGGTTAGGTTAGGTTGGAACATAAAAGAAAACATAAAAAATAAGCGAGCAGGGTGCGGCAGCGCCCTGCGAGCGGGTGCGCCCTGTTCGTATGAATTGTAAAAGTGTTTTGATTCTGTCTTCTGCTTTACAAAGAACAATTTACGCGCACAAATAGCCCGATGCACCTCTTAAGAGATCTTATCTTTGACCACATGAAATAAAATATGAACTTAGAATATATGTCGCTGTTCAGTGATATTCCAATTTCCTAATGATTTACTTCAAGTAGATTTAGTAGTGCTTTGTTACCCGGAAAAGTCAAAATCAATCTTTATATCGATACGTCTTCGTTCAAATGCGGAGGAGTTGGTTGTAAAAGTATATCCCGATATCTATACTAATATATAAAGCTGAAGAGTTTGTTTGTTTGAACGCGCTAATCTCAGGAACTACTGGTTCGAATTTAAATTATTATTTTTGTATTGAATAGACCAATTATCGAAGAATGCTTTAGGCTATATAACATCACGCTGCAACTATTAGGAGCGAAGAAATAATGGAAAATTTGAAAAAAACGGGGCAAATTATTCATCCTTGAGGGCTTCCGTTGCGTGCGCTGCGAAAACGGTACAAGATACCAAAAATATATGTATGAAAGAATTATTTCTCTTGAAATGATCTAAAAAAATGTCCGCGACAGTATATGTCTATCTTTTAAGATTAACTCACTAGAACCGATTTCATGGTAATCAAATTCTGTCGAAATTAGTTAAGAGTTGTATCAACGTAATAATATTAATATATGTCCAAATAAATGTGTTGTTGATTAAAAGTATTTAATTGCGAACAAAATTGTCTTTGACATCACTTAATTTCAATGAACATCTTAGAAGATATAGATCTTAGAGATCTTGCGTCGTTTTATTGTCGTGTAATAATACTTTTTAAATACTATTTGATTTTGTTTTAAGGATATTTTGTTTTAGGTTCTAATAATTTCACAATTATTTTTTATATATGAGCTATATGAGTTAGCTATGTTCTTTTCAAAACTAAATTGTCCAAAATAATAATAGAAAATGAAACGGACAAAGTCGTGGGTAACAGCTATAATTTATAAAGCTGAGGAGGTTGTTTGCAAAAATAAATTATGCCCAAAATAACTATTCCACGCGGACGAAGTCGCGGGCACAGCTAGTAATAAAATATAGAGCATAAGACAGTATCATGAGGCGAAAAGAATAAGAGGAAGACAACCTTTGTAAATAACCTTAGGCTTAAGTAAAAGTAAAAGCACAGGTTACATCGGTGAAAGAATAGATTCATTGAAAATAATCAGTCTCGTATAGAAGGTATATATTTATAAAATAAACAATAAGATATGGTTTTGATACAATAAGATATGGTTTATAGATTAAAGTAGCAAACGAGCATGCATTCCACCTGATGGTTTGTCAATGCCTCCTATAGACATCTACGAGCTTAAGCAACTTCATATAGAACATGAGTTTTACTTAAAGTCAATCACAGATGCGTAGCTCCTCCTGAGAACTATGATGATCGTCATCAAGAGTGCCGGCAACCACACCCTGCAATCGAAACGCAAGAACTACTTCACGCTAGAAATATGTGTGGCGGTAGTACCTACCTGGTCGAAATACACGAAATATTATTTCTTGCGTGAAGCAGTTCTTGCGTTTCGATGAAAGGTGTGATGATCGGCTCACATACATGAAGTGATTGTCTTAAAACACGCTTTCTACACAAATAGCCCCACACTAGGTTTGTCTCCTGTGGCGTGGGTACCATGGACACACACAAGACGAATGCACAAACACCCAGACCCAAAACATGAATCTAAACTCATTATTCAGATACCTGTTTGGCCGGGAATCGAACCCGGGACCTATTGCGCGTCAGACCGGTATGGTAACTGCTCCGCCACGCGAGTCTTCACCTTAGTCCTCGGTAGTCGCAACGCATCTTTGACTGCCTTCAGAAAGAACATCTCTTCCATATGAAGTTGATTACAAATGTCCTTTAGCTGCTGTGGCCACTTAGCATCAGGTAGGCAGCATTATTATAAAAAGACACTGGTTCTACCACCTGGTAAAGGGCTTGACGACCCGCGTGGCGGAGTGGTTAACGTACCGGTCTGACGCGCAATGGGTCCCGGGTTCGATTCCCGGCCAGACAGGTATCTGAATGATGAGTTTCGATTCGTGTTCTGGGTCTGGGTGTTTGTGTATTCGTCTTGTGTGTGTCCATGGTACGCACGACACAGGAGAAAATCCTAGTGTGGGGCTATGAGTGTAGAAAGCGTGTTTTTTTTTTTTTAACGCCGTCTTGAATTCGCTACTCGCTTATCGCTAGCCATAGTACCAGAGCCACACTAACGCCGACTAGTTAGCTTGGCCGCTCGCCCGATGTGTGATTCAATTTATTTCGGTGTTCGTTAACGCTTGGGCTGTTTTAAATTTTAATTGGAAGCACTCGTGATTCTGATAATAGTTTTCGAGTGCAACCGTTTTAAGCGAAATGGAAAACTGCTTTGTTCCCTTAAACATGTTGGAAGCTTTTGTTGTTCATCGCCATGTTAAAAGGGTCTAAACAAACTTCTCTTCTGATGTTATCTATATATTAATACGCGAAGCAAAAACTTGTGATCCGTTTTTAAGATATTTGCCGCAGACGGAGGAGTATGAAATTATGCAGGGTTATAGTTGATGTAGAGAAGGATTGCGCAATGTTAATATTTTTTTCAAATAATGCATAAAACATACATAAAATCAACTAAAAACACATTACACTCACTACCTTGAATTTGACACAAATACATACATAATAATAGAAATAGAATATTCGATGTCTTACTATGAAAACACATAACCTCAAAAATTCCAGATATTTTTGTCAAAATACCCGCTATTGCTTTTAAATGCAGCTTAGTTAATAAACCTTTTTTTACCTTTAACGGGTGCGTTAAAAATAACTTGAAATTTGTTACAATTTGTTAAAATTTGTGAAATTATGGTGGTACTTTGGACAATATGAAGTTTTTAAATTTAAATTACGGTCAAATTTGGACCGTTGCGACGGGTGGCTAGTTCACAGAAGATACGTCTGTCACCGGTATAAAAACAAATACTAAAAACAGATTAAAATAAGGTATAATAATTAAGGTATATACAACAAAGGTGAACATTTTGCCGTATTCATTAAATGGGTAGGGAACCCTTCGAGCGCACTTGGCTATTTTTTGTGGCCTTCGATAAGTAGATCAGTATAGGTGGGTTTTAGGTAGAAGGTACAGTTTTATGGATAAAAATACCTATAGGTACCTAATCGATCCATGGAGTATCACGTTTCGATTAGGTGAAGGTATTTTTTTCAACATTATTTTGTCCACAAATTATAAACATAGTAGGTAAAGTATCGCATAATGTAGGTTATAATAGCGTGGAAGGAGGCACCCTACCCACCAAATACAACCATTAAAATATTATCGCACATCGCTAATCCTCTCTTCGTCAAACAAGTGCACCCGGAAAAGACTATTATGCACTGTTGAATAGTTTTTACGACGGAAATTAGTTGAAAAGTTGTAGGACTTTGAAGAAGCCTTACCGGTAGTCAATTACCGGAATTACCTCTTTACTCTTACAAATTAGTTAAAGGGTGAAGTTTTCAAAATTTGGATTTTTGGAGCTCACTTTAGCTCAATTTGTTTTTAAGTAAAAAAATAAGCGTTACGTTACGGAATTTCTTGATTCGGTCGCCGCCATCAAAGCCCGCTATAAAAGCTATGCAGTAGTATGCAATCGTATGCAATAGCCTAAAAATGACATGCAAATTGTTACATAGTACATAGTTCTGTGAATGAAATTTTATTACACATCAAAGAATACTTAATACATTGTAATATTTACTACCCCACGGAAAATCCCTGCAAAGAGCGTTGTGTCCAATGAATAAATTTCCGACCGCTACGAAGTCGGACTTACTTTAAGACCAACACGCGTTAGAGCTTAGGCCTTTCGAGTTTAGTGTTCGAGATGAGATAGCCGCTGTTTAAGACCCATTATCTATTGAACATTTTGTTATTGACAGAAAAGAGGCCGTTATTTTCTTTTGTTTTTGTTTTCGTTCTCGTATACGCTTTTGTGAGATTTTAGGAAATTTGGCTCTTTTAGCGGCTTAATGTAAGCTTTTGCAGTTTATAAATACTTTATGTGTAAAAGATATAGAAGACTAATCCTTATTATTGAAAACAATAAGTATTTTTATAAATCTGAAAGCTATTGAAAGACACATTTTTTTTTAGTTTTATTTTGAGTATTCATTTTTAGTGCTTTCGTAAGTTTTTCTAATAAGATTTCTTGCGTATTGTTTTGTCTCTTAATCGTCTCTTATAATATCCATAAGAAGAGAGGTGGTGCTAATCTAGACCGACACAGGATTGCACAGACCGAATTGATATACCTACATCTATCATTAAGTCAAATTAATTTAAAAATATTTTTGTGATCACGCTAACTATCTATTAAAATGGTCAGTACCGCCAGTAAATATAAATTGTTTATCAATCCTAAATATAGTCGTACGACAGAGAATTCTCCTTGAAACTTTAAACAAAAAACCGACGACGTCTTATTGTTTGCCATACCGTCTGGGACACAACGAGTACTATCTATCGTTTCTGTGCCGACTTTTGACGAATTAATTAAGATGTTTATTCTGAGTTTAAACATTTGTGTATTTAACTCGGTTAACCAAAGAAAAACAGCAGAAACTAAAGAACCCTTTCACACTCGCGCATCAAGGGTGCCGTAGCATTATCTTCAAAAATGTTAAAAAATACATTTGTTGTATGGGACCTCCTTTAGATATTGTATATTTTAATTTATTTTTAATATTTGTTGTGTTGTGTATCGGCAACAGTAATACAACACCTGTGAAAATTTTAACTGTCTAGTATCACGGTTCATGAGATACAGCTTGGTAACAAACAGACGGACAGACGGCCAGACGCACAGACAGACAGCGGAGTCTTAGTAATAGGGTCCTGTTTTACCTGTCTTGGGCACAGAACCCTAAAAATGCGCAGTAAATGCAAGCAAAAAGTGCTAAATGTAATTAAACATAACGGTAGATAGGAAGCCTTAAAGTAAGCCCGCGCCTCTAATAAAGGAGCTGAATTGTATACAAGTTTATCTTAAACTATCTGGCATTATAGTGTACTTCAGGGTTTCTCAAAGTGGGGTACATACCCCTTGGGGGGCAATTATTCTTACACACTACACTATAAACAACAAAATATACGAAATGGCATTCTTTACCGAATAATCTTCCCGGATCTCTGCTAAAGTCGTGTTACGGCCTGATATTAGTATACGGAAAATTGTATTGTAACTGACAATTTACCAGTGCCCGTAGGCTAAAACAAAATATAGACGATCATTTCATTTTCATCGCGTTTTCCCTGTCATGCAACGTCTTCACCCGTGCGTCGTCCCCGCATGCGTGATTTAATCCCCTGCAGAGTTTTTAGGGTAGTAAAATAGCATACAGTCCATCCGATGTCACATTGTAAATGCTGATCATTAACTCCTGTAATCAACGTCGTATAGAAAAAGGATTCTATCTGATAAATCATAGATGTGTTGCTACTTTCGCGAATAAGGTACCCCCCTCATTTCAAGTAAGCCGGTTACCACATTCTTCCAATGAAGGGCAAAAACTGCCTCACATTATAAATGGTACCTTTCAGGTCGATACTGATTCTACCATCTTGATATATGACATAGTATGTAACATCTATGAGAATAAAAGTACCATGTTTTTTTTCATACCATACTTTGCTAATGGCGTATCATTTAGAAATTCGAATAGATGGGTACCCCTTTTCGTATCGAAAAATTTGAGAAACACTGTAGAACACAGATACATGGCATGAACAGTTGATTATTACATCTGCTCTTGGAAACATTCCAAATGGGTAAGGACGTCTAGATTGGACTAACAAGAAATGTAAGCGCTAACTGAAATTTTTAAACAAAAGAAATTACTGATGTAACGTTATTTTGTTATTTTGTTAGGTTAGGAATTTTGTTTGTATTGCATTTGGGGTATCTAATTAATTTAAAGATAATGTTTCACAGTCACAGAATATGACGTTTTTTGTTTATAAAAAGAAAATGTATGTAAATTTCTACTTATACAACCAATAGCCATGTTTACCGGAGTTTGGCTATTTCCAAGGTGGTGGAACCAGTGTAGTTCGACCGGGAAGTACCACCGCCATACCTATTTCTAGCGTGAAGCATTTCTTGCGTTTCGATGGAAGGGTGTTGTTGTCGGCACACTTTCACATTAGTCGACCATCATAGTCTTCGGGAGTAGCAATGCATCTGTGATTGACTTCAGATGGAACCCATGTTCTGTATGAAGTTAAGCGTATTTTATTACGATATGTTATGTTCAAGCTACGACAATAATGTTCAGTTGCACTGAAGCCTGCAATTTAAATGTCGCCACGTAATGTGTCTAGACACGAGACGTGGATGTCGTAAACAATGCATGGATTTTTGAATGAGGTTTCTTCAAATGCATACCCAATTCATTTCTGGTAGTTTTGTATTCATTGGTTGCTACCCTTATTATGTCGTATTGCTATGAACTTGCCTTTCTATAACTTAAAGCGGTCTGGAACATATTATACTCAATACTCAATACTTTATTGCATACATACACAGTGAATGTTATAATTAGGTGGTAAATATTATTTAGAGTCACACATAGTATGAACCCTGTTAGGGTATAGCAATTTAGTAGGAGCACACCGATTTTTTTTATAAATAGTTGATTGATTTATTTTTCGAAGTACTCCTTTAAATCGTAGAAGCACTCTTTTATAAGGTAATGTTCTAAAGTTGGTAAAAAGATTGTGTAAATTTTTACGCGTCTTATTTCGTCCGGTAAATTATTAAATTTTTTTACACACATTGCTTATGGCCCGGACCGATATAGCTTAAACTTTGAGGTGGGAACTACCAATAGGTTTTTATGACGACCTAGGTATCGCCGTGGTTGTTCATCGCGACTGGTGAAAAAGTTCGAGAATTTTAATATTAACTTACAAGCCTCAAATATATAAATAGATGTTAATGTTAATAATTTATTTAAAGCAAGAGGGATTTGTAATCGAATCTTAACAATGTATCCAATGACAATAAGCTGGAGCGATGGCTTTACGTGGCTTTAAATTTAAAAATGGTGGAACTGTGGAACTTCTTCTGGTTCAACTTCGGCGTCACTAACACAATTTCTTCGATTTCTTCCTAATAATTTTAATGTTCAAGATGTAGTTACTCTGGTTAAATGAAATGGTGTGGAGAAGGAGGGAGATACACGTCTCGAACGCTATAACTAGTCCTCTGTGGTAGTACCACATTTGTAATCATACCAGCTAAGATTCTAATTTTATCAAATGTTCAAGAGGTGTGCATAGACGGCAGTGGTCAATACGTCTTGTTCATCATTTCCTCATAGCTTCACTTCTTACAAACTCTAGCATAGCATTGGTAAGAAGTAAGGCTAAAAGAATAGAGGGCGCCACTAACTGCGGGTATCTACTATATAATACCTCCACGTATAGCAACGGTACATATGTATTTGTTATTGTAATGCAATGCACATTTGTTAAATGTATGTTTTAGCTTGATACGGGTAGTTGAACTCAGGTGAGAGTTAGAATAAGAAGGCAAATTTCACATGCTTTTTGGGAAAATTTCTTAATTATAGATATCTACCCACTTTTCATTTAACTATGTTATAATTATATGATACTTGAACTATGTTGTTGACACATTTGGTGAGTATTGAAACCTTGCCAAAGGTGCGGATTTACGAAGTGGCAAGACGCGGGTTAGCCGGTAGTCGGTGCCTCATTTTGGATTAAGTAGGTTTCCGTGAGCTATCTCGTTTTGGTCTTCATACTGCTCTTATATATATATATTTATATTTAGTTATAGTTTTTTCCACTTTCGGGTTAATTTTAACTAAAAGATAGACGGTAATAAAATAAATTTCGATGAGGGTAGATACAATTTTTCGCCGTATAATAGTTTATACTAATAACTTTATAATAAAAATAGGTATATCATATGTTTTTAAAGCTGAAAAATAAAAGACAGTTTGCATCAATATGAAGCAGTCCGCATGTACTATTTAAAAGGGCTCAGTCAAACATCGATCAGCAAACATATTGACTTATTAAAAACAACCACCAAACATTTCCTCCCTAATCCATTACTGTTGGGGCGCAATCCATCAAATTACGTTGACGTAACGAGCGAGTGGAAAAATTAAAGTTATCGGAAAAATTAATTACACATCGACCCAAGGGAAAACACCATGGCCATCGAAGCTGGCACGAACTTTAACGGAATCAATAAACTGTATAAACATTCGAGCGTACACTAATTTCTTTCACGCACACACCCACAAACGTAAACACACACATGTGCACTCCACAACTAAAACGTGTAAATCGAAACTACTTACGGCTGGACTGAACTGGATAAATCCGGTTTTCTCTGTCCATTCACTGTCACTGCACAGACACAAACTATGGGCTTAATGACCTGAAGCGAGGTCCTCCGGGAAAGCAATACGAACGGCTCGGCGTCGATACGCGGACTGAACGGCCATGACAGTCCGCTGGGGACCCCTACGCATGCGCACACCTTAAGGTCGTACCCCATTGTTCCGTTCACCCCATGATTAGAACACAAAATTGATCACTCAAATTGAAAGTGAAGAAACCTTTTTAAGTCACCAAATCCTATTTCAAAATGGCTGATTTCAAATGGCGACATTAACGAAGCATTTATGACGCTTAGAGGTTTAAAGAGGATTCTGCCAAAACGTTTCTTCGATTTCGTTTAAGGTGACGATAATTGAAATCCTGATTCCCCGTTTCGTTTTCGATACGTTCTTACGTCTAAGTCTATTAAAACACGTAAAAGTGAGCACTCTCCATAAATAAGAAGTGTCTACACCCTCTTAGTGTCTCACCCTCCTGAATTTTCGTTTTTACGCTAACTTGGCTTACAATTGTAGATCTTATGATTGTACTAAGTCATGCCAGTATTTAAACTTATTTTGTGTGCTGATAGGAGTTTTCTAATTCGTGATAAAATAATTATTTGAACGGCGTTTGTAGACATTTTACTTGTAGTACAAAAGTGGATAGGTGACCGGACCATTCCTCCCTTTTTTTTGTACGAGGGGGAAACCTTCTAATACTTTCTAAAACCCAACGCCGTAGTGACGTGGGTTATGGTGGCCGTCCTCAGCGCTGCGTGGGGGACACCGGGATCTCCAACACAACCGTAGTCCTCCGAGCGCAATGCCTATTTCAGGCCCGTCCCTGGTGAGGGAATACGCACACCGTACCTTCTGTGATTTACGGCGTCGTATGACTACACATGTCACCGTACTTCCCGGGGTCGCATGGCTGGACGGTTCGAGCTTCCACTCTAGCCGCCCGCAACCCCGAAAACCCCCTTTAGTCATTTCTTACGACAGGCAGGGGATACTGTAGACCTATTCTGGTCCCGGGAATACAGGGACAGACCATTGCCCCCTAGCATATTAGAGAAAGAGAAAATAGTTCAAATACGAGTTTCTTTTATCGACAAATTTCTGTCAACATTTATCACGAGGCATCCCAAAACAATCCTCAGATGTAGCGACGGAATGTAAGATTTGGTGACACTCTTGCAAGGCGGTACAACAAGCACGGTTCGATCAGGTATGTACCACCGCCACACCTATTTCTAGCGTGAAGCAGTTCTTGCGTTTCGGTGGGAGGGTGTGGTTGTTGGCACACTTTTATATGAAGCGACTATTTTGGTCCTTAATCCAATCTTAGTCCTCGTAGCAAGGCCTTTCTACTCCTAAGGATACTTGTGATTGACTTCAGATAGAACCCATGTTCTGTATGAAGTTGCTTACACATGTCCATGAACGGCAGTTACCAGTTACCATCAGGTGGACTACATGTACGCTTATTGTCTTAATTAAAAATCGTGTGTGATGTTACTTACAGATTGCCATGGCCAGTAATTGCCACTTACCTACCATCGGATAGACTGTGCGCTCGTTTGTTTGGTTTGCCTGAAAAACAGGTATCTTCTTTTATTTCTTTATTACATTTTCCATAAAGAAAATATTCACTAGATGAACGCTTTCAAGATAGATTTAAGTTACGCCCGAGTCCATTAAACTACTTAATTAAATTTGCTCAAAATGTGCCAAATCACCAATATTAATAAAGGTAAACTCCTTTTCTCTGGAAAAGCTTAATTTATGAGGCATTTTGTACAATAATCCTTACTAACTTTAGATATCAAAGAGTCTGTTTGTTCACGTATCGTAACTTAACGAACAACACTGCTTAATTCATTGGACATAATTCATACGTTTGCAGGGACGTGAAATAAAATAACTGCATAAATATTTAATTTTAGTGGAAATAAAATAACTGCATAAATATTTAATTTAAGAGTGTAGTGGAATTTGAAGAGTGGAGTGTAGTAAAATTTAATACCAAATATTTCATAGAATAGATGCACTGTACCTTAACACGAGTTTATTAGGTTTCCTCGAAACAATTTTTTACGTATTTGTCAAACATAGGTAGGTACATTGCACGCTGACAAATGATGAGCAAAACATAAACAAAGATTGCCTTGACCACGGTACAAATATCTATAATAATACTGTGAATTGACGAAACATTAAACAATTAAGTACATGAATCTAAAGGTTTTATATTATTTTTAATCAATATTATAAATGTTAGTTTCTGAACATGTAAATTTGTAACTCCTTCGCGCAAAAATCCTAGTAGCATTCGGAATTTGCACTTATTTATTTATTTATTTATACACACTTACGTCTATCATTACAGGTAACACCCAATACGATAGCGTAGACAATTATTCATTTTTTTTAAAGGTTAACATTCTTTTCTATTATTATTATTATTATATATAACTACATATTATTGTAAGATAATATATTAAAAACAACTTTTGCGAATTCACTCAAGCTACACGAATTGAAATCTAGTTTTTCATGTACCTGATTGAGTATGTACAGAGAGCTTGGGTGAAAGGTGCCTTAGCTAAAAGGTTGGTCCTGGCTGTCGGTACGACCAGCAGCGGAGGGCGCCGACGTCTCCATACGTACCCATCTGGGACACAGAGTTCAAGACGACACAAAACACTCGGATTATGAGCTATACCACGCAGTAATTTGACTAAGTAAGTGATAAGTGCATACTCTCATACTTACATAGTTTACAACCTAAATTAACACTTTCGCGGGCGGTACTGATTGAGTCTGTGTTCTAAGACACAGTAAATATCCATACATGACGTATAAATACATAGAGTCCAATGATATCACACGTTTTAAAGACGTCATGACAGAATGTCAAAATCTCAAATTATGACGTACAATCACGTTCTGTCCGTAAGTGTTAACATATTGGATACTCATTACCGTGGTAGACGTGACCGAAGCGAGCAAAGATGCGGGAAAAACCTAGTCTTATACGAGTAATTGGAAGTTATTATAAACCAAAATATCATAAGGAGAGAGAATAAGCTAGTCATAAATAAGTAATTGGATACAAGTTATTACTAACCAAAATATCGAAATGAGAAAAACTCGCACAAAATTCTAGTAATTCTATACCTACCTTAGATCTACGCAATCACCTATTTTCTGCTGAGACTACACGTAGACGAAGCCGCAAGCTAAGCGAAGTGAAGCGAAATAATTATCAACACAACGTTGGCGCGAACTTTTTGCGAGGTCAACATTTCACAAAGAGTTCCTTGGTGAAGCTTAATTACTTATTTATGTCCATTAGGTTATTTTGTAGGTACCCTATATATTTTAAAGCTTGTGTAGATACTTTATAGTGCAGTGATAGCCTTATAGTTGGAAGAGGCACTCAATCGAGGGTCCAGGGTTCATAATCGTAACAAGCACTTAATTTTTTTGATACAATGTGCGCAAGGACGTGGCCAGGGGAAAGTTTTGGGGGCTAAAAAAATAATATTCATAATATTAAAATATGGAACTACTAGGGACGTTCCGGGATCAGAATAGTCCTACGGTTTACCCTGCCTTTCGTAAGAGGCGGCTAAAACGGGATTCCAGGGTTGCGGGTGGCTAGAGCGGGAGCTCATACCGTCAGGTCAGGCGATCCTCAGGTCTCTCAGATCTCTCAGATCCTCAGGATCCTCAGATCCTCATCCACGATCAGGAAGAACGGCGACATGTGTGCTCGCATACCGTCATAAAGAACAAAACCGTGTGTCCAGGCTGACCTGGGAGGAGCCCGATGGGGCAACGTGTTCAAAGGACTGCGGTTGCATCCCTTAGAGATCCCGGATTCCTGTGTCGCTCCCCCGTCGTCAGGTACCTTATGAAGGTTGTTCCTGGAGAACAAAAAAGGTACACTAAAAGTTCTCTATAGTGTATGAAATCAACCAATTCGCTTTTATCCAACGCGATGGACTAAGGCTTAAAACTCTCTTCGCATAGAAGACCGGTGCTCAACGATAGGACAATAATGGGTTGACGACAACTTTTATATTAGTTTTAGGAGCACTAGCAGGAAATATCACAATAGCCCATTGGCATCTATAATCAAATAGAACTATCGTGAAGTCCACTTTAGATGCGTTGTTACTCATAGGGACTGAGTCGGAACACCTAGGACCTTATCACATCTCTACGACTTGAGGAGCCGCCTGGCGGAGCACTTCCTATACCGATCGGACCTGCAGTGGATTCTGAGCTTGGTTTCCGCCTGTCCGGGTGAACAATAATCTATAATTACATGTGGTAGAACCAGTGTAGTTCGACCGGGGAAGTAACACCGCCACACCTATTTCTAGCGTGAAGAATTTCTTGCGTTTCGATAGAAGGGTGTGGTTGCCGGCACACTTTTATCCACACGGCACACATATGAAGCGACCATCATAGTCCTCGGGAGTATGAACACATCCGTCATTGACTTTTGATACCCATGTCCTGTTTGAAGTTTCTTACAGATGTCCATGAGCGGCAGCGACCACTTACCATCAGATGGACTGCATGCTCATTTGCTACTTCAATCAGATATAAAAAGGTGTATACGCCCATGGCATCCACGAAGATACTATTGTAAGACTATGAGTGGAACGTGTTTATTTATTGATCGTGACAATAATCATCATCTTGTTACACCTTGTCATCGGTATCTAGAATGACAAGAGCGAATGCGACACGGAGCTACGATTTCAAGCATATGTAATCGCATGTACCTACTTTTGTGACATGACGCCTACGAGGTGACAACTTAGAATAGGTGTGGACACAGAGTAGAGAAAATATAGACATGGCATCTGTTGGATTTCATTGATGTAGATATTTTTATTTTACAAAATTGAAGCAACAAAAAAATATGTAGTCCTAGTGATGATTCATAAGAATAGGTGTGGTCACAGAGAAGATACGGTATATACATGGCATGTCGGTGTAACTGTTATATTTCAATGTGGATAGTTTTGTTATATGAAACTAAAATGAAAATGTGCATGTAGTTGTAAATACAGTTACTGTCATTCTGGCAGCCTGACACAGTGAGTTCCAAGCTCAATTCCCGGCCAGAGAGACCTGGATGATAAATTAAGATTCTTGTTCTCGGGCTGGGTGTTTATGTATTGTGTGTTAAGTTATATTTCCACTGTCTCACACTTATACAATTTCAAAATACATCCGGACAGGGTAACGTCTTACATTGTAACTGTTGGAATGATCCATATTATGATGATGATACCCTCCCTTATAAACTAAATATGACAGGCGTCAAGGAAACCGTCACAGAGACAAAAACATTATTATTAATCTATTACATTACATAAAAATTAAATATATGCATTTATAATATTTATTAATATAATCATTAATATTTATTTATATTGTGACTTCTACTGATTTATGTTATTTGTAATCACATGACACAATCATTTTAAATACAATTATTATATAGATGCTTATTGATGTTTATAACTAATGTGGTCATGAGTTTAATTGTAGTGTCCCCAGGTAAGCTACTTGTTGGTTGATAACAGAAGTTGTTCCTCTTTTATTCTTCTTTATATGGTCATAGAGTACACGGTAATATGGCAGGCTGTTGTAACTGTTTAATTTAATTATTTTGGACATTAGTACTGAGGGCACTGAGTTCTCTAAGCGACATGTCTGTTTCGTATTCGCTCTGTCGTAAGCGGTGAGTGTCACTTCACGCTGTAACGCAATTATGTCTGCGCGTTAAGTGTACCAAATTACGTGTGACGTAAAGTTCAACATAACTATCACAGTAATGTATGAATTCATTAATGAATACATTATTAATTCATCTATACTAATATTATAACGAGTAGAACTTTGTATTTTTGTATGTTTGTTATAAATTAACTTAAAAACTACTGAACAATTTTTAAAATTCTCTTACCATTAGAATGCTACATCATCTCTGAGTATAGGCTGTTATAGTCTTCTATAAACCCTTAATAATAATAATAAAGTTCTTAATAAACCCGTACTGAGGGCACTGAGTTCTATACGAGTCGTTTCTGTTTCGTATTCGCTCTGTCGTAAGCGGTGAGTGTCACTTCACGCTGTAACGCAATTATGTCTGCGCGTTAAGTGTACCAAATTACGTGGAACGTAAAGTTTAACATAACTATAACAGTAATGTATGAATTCATTAATGAATACATTATTAATTTATCTATACTAATATTATAACGAGGAGAACTTTGTACACCTGAGAGTTCTTTAAAAAACTAGTTCTGTGAGGTGTGTGAAGTCCACCAATTCCCACTTGGCCAGCGCGGGGGACTATATCCTAAAACTCTATCATTCCGAGAGAAGATCCGTACCCAGCAGTGGTGTCCCACTTTTACAAGTCAGTGCCCTTTTTTGTCATCAATCCATTAGTGTCAATGGATTGATGACAAAAAAGGGCACTGACTTCCATACGAGATATTTCTGTTTCGTATTCACTCTGTCGTAAGCGGTGAGTGTCACTTCACGCTGTAACGCAATTATGTCTGCGCGTTAAGTGTACCAAATTACGTGTGACGTAAAGTTTAATACAACTATAACAGTCACATGTGACTTAATTAATGAATTATTAATTAATTCATTAATAAACTTATATTAAGGGCACTAAGCTCGATTCGAGTCATTACTTTTCCTCTTGTCCACCTGATGGCAAGTGGTCACTGCCGTCAATGGACATCTGTAAGCAACTTCACATAGAACATACGTTCTATCTAAAGTCAATCTCAGATGCGTTGCTACTCCCGGGACTAAGATGGGCGCCTCAAATAAAAGTGTGCCGGCAACCACACCCTCGGGAGTAGCCACAAAGGTTCAGATAGAACCCCTGTTCTGTATGAAGTTGCTCACAGATGACCAGAGGCGGCAGTAACCATTTTCAAATCAGGTGCACTGCATGTATGCACTTTTGCTACTTTAGTCTTATAAAAAACACTAGACTAGAATTAAAATCTTATCTGACATTTGCGTCTCCGTGAAAGAATATTATTAGAGTTCCCCTTTCTTATGAGGCGATCATCTGATCTCAGGAGTTCGTCGATCTTCGGGATCGATCGTAGTTCTCGGAAGTGGCAACGCATCTGATAATGACTTTACATAGAATCCTCGTTTCATCTGAAGTTGCCTACAGATGTCCATGACGGGCAGTGACTGCGTAACATCATAATAGATGCTTAATTGCTTCTTCTATTGTATAACACAATTCACATCGTTAAATCATATTATTAAAAAACCCGACTGCTTAAACGAGAGGTTCCAAAACTCATTTCGCTTAACGCCTACTTTGCAAATCAGTTATTTTGTAGCGCTCCCCATTTCCTTTCACTCTAAAAACTTTAATAACATATCGGCATCGATGGAACTTAATTAAACCTGTCAGCATCGCCATACGTCCCGCCTTTTAAATCAAAATTAAAGCTCAGTCTAATTTTTTGGTAAGAACTGAACAGCAGTTGGTCGACTAAAAAAAAATAACTCAAAATCTATACGATCTCAAAATTTAAGTCGATCTGCAGTTTGTCGACCAAAAAAAGGTCGCGAAATCTGTAAAAAATTAAGTAGATCTACAGTTTGTCGGCAGAAAAAAAGGTGGCCAAGTCTTGAAGAACCCATCGCCCCCTTTAGTTGCATTAGGGCGCACCAATTTTTCTGAGCTCTGTACCGCCTTCTTCTAGGCTTCCAGCGCCCACAAAGGGGCGTTATCGCCCACTTTGGGTAAGACTGGCTTAAACGAAAGACGGCTTAGAAAGAGGGATTTAACCCATGTATCAACCCACCGGCTAAATACTGACTTTACATTTCTTTAAGAAGTTTTTTTAGAGAACTCTTAAGCATCTTCCAATGTTGTTTTTCTCACTGTTTTCCGCCGTTTCGTTTTTTTAAAGAAGAGATCATTCAAGTAAGTAACGCAAGGTAACATTTTGCTGCACCCCTTTCTCCCCTAAACTTTGGCAACAAGTTGCTGTGGCCGCATTTTACTTAAATAAGGTTTTATACTTAAACAAAAACAAGCACGTTACATAACGCGTTGTTCAAATCCCCCTCTTCTTCCTTCTCCCTCCTTCTTCCCCCTTTCCTTCTTCTTCTTTCCTCTCTCCTTCTTCTCCTGAAACGCTTGATGCGTTTCAGGAGAGGAAGAGGGGGGGGGGGGGATTTGAACAACGCGTTATGTAACGTTATTGTTTTTGTTTAAGTATAAAACCTTATTTAAGTAAAACCCACCTCCCCCCAAAATTGCGTTGCGTAATACTTGAACGCTCCCTAATCAACTATGGCGGCGGGAGATCTCCCGCCAGGCTAGGTGATCATGCCTGGGGAGCGGCCGTGCTCCAACAGTTGATGTTCGGAACTTGTATATATGCAGGGTATTGAGAATACTTCGATGGCGTGTTTCAGAATACTAGTAGCGCCATCTCTTGATGAGTAGCGGGAGGTCGCCACACAACCAATAATATGCTTAAAAAAACGCTTAGATATAAACGTAACTCCAGTAAATTAGTGTAAGTAGCTGAATTTCGAATCAATGCTATTTTTATTTACATGTATAACGAAGTGAGCGTGATGTTAGGAAGGTCAGGGTCTTCGTTACTGTCCATTCTTGAAGATTTCAAGTAAAACGCAGCAGTTATTCTTCTTCGATTTATTCAAAATTGAGGAGGTCAGATCGATTCGACAGTTGAACAAGAATCTATTTCTACCGGCGCTCGCCTTTTTATAAAAAAGTTGGGTAACGATAATAGATTTACAGAGGGTAGACTAAATTAACATCTTTAGAAATCACTAAATATTACTAATTTAATGAACAAACAATATTAGATCTTTAAACTAACTCATATAAATATTTTCGGCAAGGGTTTTTTTTTTCTATAATAATGAAGAAACAAACGAGCACGCAGTCCACCCGTTGGCAAGTGGTCACTGCTGCCCATGGACACCTGTAAGCAACTTCATATAGAACATAGTTTACATCTAAAGTCAATCACAGATGCGTTGCTACTCCCGAGGACTAGGATGGTAATCCTCATAATCGTGTGCCGACAACCACACCCTTCCATCGAAACGCAAGGAAAGCTTCACGTTAGAAATATGTGTGGCGGTGATACCTCCCCGATCGAACTACAATGTTCTACCACTTTTAAAATACTGTTATTTATAAATACGCGGCGGTCCCGCCGACATATATTATATGTAATATATTTTATTTATTAACAAATATTACAGTTTATCCGATACTTTTGCAACGCTAGACTTGGTTCTGAGAGATATTGAGTGAAATGCGTTAGAACAAATAAGCGGAAAAGTACTAGCTAGTGCTTAGTTTGTAGTAGTTCGCTTACTATAGACCTGAGAAAGGCATAGAGGTGTTTCGATAATTTTTATTTAACATTATGTGACCTTACTAATGATGAGGTCAGTATCATCATAATTAAATTCCGAAAACTTGTTCCATAAACAACACAATATACGAAAATTATATCAGAAATTAAATAACATCAAAAATACATTACAAAATATATAACAAAAATGAAACAATCAAAAAATAAAATTCATTAAAATTTCTTAATATTTCTTTGCACTATACCCGATAAGCGTTTTAGGTATTAAGTAAGTGTTAGTAAAGTAAGCGGAAAGTGCTTATTCAGTTTGCAGGAATGCGGGAGTACAGTGCCGACTTTCCACCGCGATCTGTGTTTAGGTAACTTCTAGAAATGACTTTTTTTTTTTATCTAACTGAAGTAGCAAACGAGCATGCAGTCCACCTGATGGTAAGTGGTTACTGCTACCCATGGACATCTGTAATCAACTACATACAGAATATGGGTTCCATCTGAAGTCAATCACAGATTCGTTGCTACTCCCGAGGATTATGATGGTCGCCTCATGTGAAAGTGTGCCGGCAACCACACCCTTCTATCGAAACACACTAGAAATAGGTGTGGCGGTGGTACTTCCCCGGTTGAACTACGGTGGTTCTACCACCTTCAATATATATGAATAAATATGTATGAATAAAATAAGAAGCAAATACGATATTTACCTCCTTCATGTATTTTAATATTAATAAAACTGCTTGGTAAGGCCTTTTTATATCTTAGTCCTCGGGAGTAACAAAATATGTGTTGACTTCACATAGAACCCTTGTTTTATATGGAGTTGCTTAGAGGATATTTAGGCAACATGCAGCAGTACCTTACTATCAAGTGAACTCGTTTGCACGCTCGTTTGCTATTTCATAAAAATAAAAAAAGCGTTCCTCTCTAATATCGCCCCTATTTTAGGTGCGATATTAAACTTTTGCTTAACCTCAAAACTATCAATTGTCACTTCCACACATCTGGTACTCTATGGCCTTTGTACAAAGTCTATATCTATGTCTACACTCCAGGATTAAACCAGAGCCCGATGCTGAACAATAGTTCTAAACTGAAAGGATAGAGAAAATACACGCGAATTTTGAAAGGGACTATAAAATTGTGTAACAAATCTGTTCGAAGAAATTTTTGATGTCACTACATAGTATAAACAAAGTCACTTCCCGCTGTCTGTCTGTTTTTTAATAGATACAGTGATTCAAGAGGAAGGTTTTTATGTATAATACATGCATATTATAGTGGAGGAACACAAATAATTTTAGAGTTTTGACTTTTAGGCGGAACGAAGTTCATCGGGTCGGCTAGGTATTTTTTAAGCAGTAAGTAATTTCTCCCTTATTTTTACTCAGCTCGTCAGAAGGACGGTAATGTTTTTCGAGCGTATGTATGTATTTTGTGTGTAGGTTCACCTATATGACACGCGCTACACCCCAAGGAGCTTCTCGGATTGTAATATAGGTAATTCTTTAAACATAGCGCCTGCGGTCAGAGATCCAAAAAAAGATATATTATATAAATTATTACAAAAGTCAAAATAGCGATTGATTAGTTTTAAGTAGTCGAGTTTTTTCTAATCATTAAACAATATTGCCTTTTAAAATATTTAATGCCCTGGAGAAGTGCTGAAGTTTACTCAGGGTAGATATCATCGCAAATATTTCTACCTAACATTTTTAAACGTAACTGTTCTGATTTCTTAATGTGAAATGGTACAATTCAAACTAAGGCAAACAAACGGCCATCTGTGGAACATTTGTGGCCAAATTTGGTAATCCTGTGGCACTGATAACAGATTTGGGCACTTATGTAAATAAAGATTTTTTGAAGAGCACAGATAACTTCTTACTTCAGATACTGATCAACTTAACTATAATTCAATTCATACAAAATTCATGTAATGTTCCAAAACTTACAATTTCGCCGGCGCCATATTTCGCGGGTAAGTAATGGTAAACATTATTATCGTAACGCACGATAATTACTACCGCTTCATGCATCTATAATTACAGACACGCCGTGTTTTAAATGTATGTTGTTCATTTGTTCTGGTGTTTAATCAGATCAGGGGTGCAATTGTAATACAGGATATAAATTCAAAACATTTTTGAGAACTCCCTTTCAGCTTCTAATCCATCTTCATAGTTTTTACCGGAATTATGTAGTAACAACAATAAGAATAATTTACGTTTCGAATAAAATAAAAAAATGTAAAAAAGCGAAATGAATACATCATTATGTTGAACTGTAGGTACTAACCTACAATTCAACATACCGTACAGTAGATTATTTAAAAAAAAAGTGGATATAGTTTTCTCCAAATCTTTGCTTTCGTTTTTACGCATACACTAAGACATTTCGCACGTTTACGTTTTTATTTTCGCCCAAAGTACAATGCAAGGAAACTTTAAAATTATAAGTGAAGCCATAATTATTTATTGAGCTAATATATATTTTTAAGATACGTAATATTCATATTAAAGGCACATCTATACTTATTTCAGGTGACTGATACTTAATTACAATTATAGTGTTACAATTCGTGTAAATTTCCAGAACTTACAATTTCGCCGGCGCCATATTTCAAGGGTAAGTAATGGTAAACATTAATACGATAACGCACGATAATTACTACCGCTTTATGCATCTGTAATTACGAGCACGCCGTGTTTTAAATGTATGTTGTTCATTTGTTCTGGTGTTTAATCAGATCAGGAGTGCAATCGCAATACAGGATATAAATTAAAACATTTTTGAGAATTCCCTTTCAGCTTCTAATCCATCTTCATAGTTTTTAACCGGAATTATTTCGTAACAACAAGAATCATTTACGTTTCTATAAATAACAAAATTTGAAAAAGCGAAATGAATACATCATTATGTTTAACTACGTAGGCTAGTGTGCAGTTTCTGATTATTTCTAAAACAGTTGATATAGTTTTTTAAAACGACAAGAAAAGACATTTTGGACGTTTACGTTTTTATTTTCGTCCAAAGTACAATGCAAGGAATGTACTTTAAAATAATAGGTGAAGCCATAATTATTTATTAAGCCATTATTTTTTTAAGAAACGTTATAAACTCATATTAAATGATGGGACTACCGAGATACTGTAGTGCATAAGAGATGTTTGCGAATGCACGTGTCAATTGTTTTTACACTATAATTCGCAAAAAATGCAGCTCTCTGATGCACCGTGTCCGGGAAAGCTCCAACAGTATCCTGAAAATGATCAATAATCGATTAGATTGTCAATATATTATTAATCACTGTATCAGTAAACTTATGACAAAATGATGTAAATGTAAATTGAGTCCTGTTACTTGAATAAATAAATTATTATTATATATATTATTATTAAAGGCACAATTATACTTATTTCAGGTGACTGATACTTAATTACAATTATAGTGTTACGATTCGTGTAAATTTCCAGAACAAACAATTTCGCCGGCGCCATATTTCGCGGGTAAGTAATGGTAAACATTAATACGGTAACGCACGATAGTTATTACCGCTTTATGCATCTGTAATTACGGATACACCGTGTTTTAAATGTATGTTGTTCATTTGTTCTGGTGTATAAACAGATCAGGAATGCAATTACATTCACAGGTTATAAATGAAAAAACATTTTTGAGAATTTCCTTTTCAACTGGTAGAACCAGTGTAGTTTGACCGGGGAGGTACCAACGCCACACTTATTTCTGGCGTGAAGCATTTCTTTCGTTTCAATGGAAGGGCGTGATTGCCGGCACTCTTTTATATGCGGCGACCATCTTAGTGCTGTGGAGTGATAACACATCTGTGATGAACTTCAGATTCAGATCAACTTGAAGTTGCTTACAGATGCCCATGGGTGGCAGTGACCACTTAGTATCAGGTGGACTGCATGCATGTTTGCTACTTCAATAAGACAAAAAATAAGAATAATTTACCGTTTTTTTTTTTTGATAATATGTATCTTATACGGTTTCCCCATTTCTTGTCCTTGATTCAAACACATTGTAACGTTAAAAAAACTCATAAGTTAGTAAAAACTCAATTAGGTTCTTAGTAATTTCAACAAATTTCAAACATACATTCATTTCTAAATACCAGAACGTACACATCGGGATATGCGAGCACACATTGTATGAAACAAACAAAGCTATTTATGGGTGTAGGGTGTGGAACCCATGGAGTGCAATTTCGTCTATTCGTTCCGTTTTCCCTAATAAATTAGACACGTAGAGGTGAAGGCAGGCGAACTCGTGAAAATATCGACTTGATATAGGGTTATCACTATACTTCTTCTTTTTTTCGTCTGGCATTTTTACAAACTTAATTTTAACGAAAATAAATCTCTTTGTAATAAAGTATTGAAAGATGTCAATTTCTGTAGTATTTCTGTAGTACTTAAATATTTTGATATAATACATTTTGTGTTTATTTTTGTGGCACATACAAGTTCAGTTATTGACTATTGTTTTTAACATAAAGCTAGCCTCGTATTCATGATAAACCATGTTAGTTATGAGTTATCATGGTAAACTAAGAAGTACTAAATTAATACGAGGCTTTAATCTATAGACGAACCGCGTGGTAGAGCGGTTACCGTACCGGTCTGACGCTCAATGGGTCCCTGGTTCGATTCCCAGGCAGACAGGTATCTAAATGATGAGTTTAGATTCATGTTATGGCTCTCGGTGTTTGTGTATCCGTCTTGTGTGTGTCCATGGTACCCACGATACAGGAAAAAATCCTACTGTGGGGCTATGAGGGTAGAAAGCGTGAAAGCGTGTATCTCTACCGCAATCACGAAACGGGATATGGTAGAGAATTCCAATATGAATTAATTTCGCCTTTTTTCTTCCTAGGTTTACACTAAAGAATAAATACAAATATAAGCAGAGTTGTTACATTGTTGTACGTTATTAAACGTCATAAAAATACTACATTAAGTTGTTCAAATATAAGTGGACGTGAAAAGTTTACATTGGCAACATTCACGAACTCCATTATAGCGCTTGAACAAACGTGTTAATTCTATGCCTTAGTATGAGTTTACTATGTTCCCTCAAAACAATAATTCTTTAAGTTTTCGGTACTTTGCTTCTACAATTAGAATTTATGGTTGTATTAATAGGTAATTATTACGTATTTTAGGTTCTTTTTATTGCGTATTTAGTGTTAAAACAGAACATTTAATGTCTTCCTTAGAATAAGAATAATATGTCTTACTATGAAAATACATAACGTCAAAAATGTCAGATGTCTTTGTCTAAATACCCGCTATTGCTTTTAAATAAGGCTTAGCTAACTTAACCTCATTTTAACTTTAACTGGTGTGTTCAAACTTAGAAATTACTACAATTAATTTGAATACAAGTAACTTGAAAATTATTACAATTTATTTGAATTTGAGGAATATTCGTGCTACTTTGGACATTATGAAGTTTGATTGTTTAATTTAAATTACGGTCGAATTTCGACCGTTGCGACAGGTGACTAGTTACAATAAATGATTAAACATAAAAATTAAACATAATTAAACATAATTCTTTCCGAAGACCTGTACATAAGTTTTATTCTACACCTATACATCGCATGCGTTCTATGACATAAAAACGTATACCCACCCCTATTCAATAGTGTTTGTATCACCCTCCATGGTCATCACTGCCCTCTCTATTAAGTAAATTAGCCACTAATATTGCACCATAAATCTGTCTGTGCACTCTACGTAATGGAGGTTGATGAACTTGGTACTAGGAACAGCGATAAAGGGCAATAGAGGGCGAATACAATAGACTGGCCTTTTGATGTAGAAATGTCTAAGACGTCTGTGTTAGAATAGTTGTTTAGATAACTCTATGCGATCTTGTAACAAGATTAATATTACCTATATCTATTGTAGACGAGAATGTGATAAATGGAACGGTTTAGGAGAGGCCTACGCCGAAGAGGCGACTACAAATTTTTAGCATTTAAAAATAACTTTATCTATTTATAATAAATCTATTATTTTTGTTAGAAATACTTTAAATTTTCAAATTATAAATCACGTGCTTTATTCATAGAATAGACAGTAAAACATAAGTCAAGTTAATAGTTAATAGTTAATAAAAGCTATAACATGTAAAGTTTAAGTTGTAGTTGAAATAAAGCCTTTTTTCATTTTATTTTATTTATATCTATTGTTGTCTTATCGATGAGTATAAGTTTCCTTTTAAAATGTCATATATGAGGCGAATATCACAGTCCTCGGGAGTAGCAACGCATCTGTGATTGATTTCAAGTGAAACCCATGTTCTGTCTGAAGTTGATTAAAGATGTCCATAAGAGGCAATGACCACTTACCATCAGGTGGACTGCATGTTCGCTTGCTACCGCAGTCAGATAAAAAAAATGCCAGGGGTTAATACCATGGGCATAGTATTTGTTAAGGTGTCTGAATTGCCAGGGGGTCCGAAATAAATATAATCCAAAATAAGTCAAATCCATTTTTTTCTTTTTACTTATATTCGTTTTTTATACCTCTAAGATCCCTCGCATATGGTTAGGATTAAGTCGTCCATACCAGCATGATACAAAGTATTTCATACATATACCACATTTGGGATAGACCCGCGTGGCGGTTACCAGCGGTTACCATACCGGTCTGACACGCAGTACATCCCGGCCAGACAGGTATCTGAATGATGAGTTAAGATTTTTGTTCTGGGTCTGGGTGTTGGTATATTTGCCTTCGTGTGTGTCCATGGCTACCACGATACAGGGGAAAATCCTACTGTGGGGCTATGGGTGTAGAAAGCGTTTAAAAAACAAATCATGGACAATTGGACATCTTGTACGTGTGTAAAATATAAAACTCTTTAAAGATCATCTTTAGATTGTCAAGGCATTCTATTATAGATATACCTACTTAATAAGAGTAGCAACAAAAGTATCATATGAAACCTTCAAAAGGAATCCGACACCGTGGGAGCGACGCAGGACTATGTGGGATTTTTACCGCACTAAAACCTCCCCGGTGGCCGTCCTCAGCGCTACAAAGAGAAATCCGGGATCTCCAAAGGAACGCAACCGAAATCCTCTGAGCGCATTGCCCCATCGGGCTCCCCCAGATGGGCGGCTAGGCCTACCGCTCCGTCAAGTCTCCCACGACGGTATGCGACCACACATACCGCCGTCCTTCCCGGGGTCGCCTGACTGAACGGTTCTAGCTCCCACTCTAGCCGACCGCAACCCCAGAAGCCCCTTTTAGTCGCCTCTTATGAAAGGCAGGGAATGCCGTAGCCCTATTCTAATCACGGAACTACAGAGATAAGAGAGTTTATAACCTAGATTTATCACATGGGACAATCATTACATTATCATTAATAACGTTTTGACCACCCGCGTGGCGGAGCGGTAACCATACCGGGCTGACGCGCAATGGGTCCCGGGTTCGATTCCCGGCCGGACAGGTATCTGAATGATGAGTTTAGATTCCTGTCCTGGGTCTGGGTGTTTGTGTATTAATCTTGTATGTGTCCATGGTATTCACGACACAGGATAAAATCCTACCGTGGGGCTATGAGTGTAGAAAGCGTGCGTAAACGTGACCAAAACGGACAGAACCGCGGGAATAACCTAGTACGTAAAATTAAACCATTTACAGGCATAACGTAAGCACTCTATCCAAAACACAGTCTGCGGTTAAGATACTAAGTAATAACGGCCTATACAAAGGTCCGGTCATTAGGCAGATTGTCGCTGTATGCTCCACACATCAATTATCTTGAACTTTCATTCAGTTAATAGGTGTCGTGTCGAACAAACGATTCCATATTGTGATATGTTCTTCGTTATGTTGGAATCTCATGAAATGAGATATCTCTGTTTACATAAGCTGGTAGTTTCTCGACGTTCAAGGTGGTAGAACCAGCGTAGTTCGACCGGGGAAGTACTACCGCCACACCTATTTCTAGCGTGAAGCATTTCTTGCGTTTCGATAGAAGGGTGTGGTTGCCGGCAAACTTTCACATGAGGCGACCATCATAGTCCTCGGGTGTAGCAACGCATCTGTGATTGACTTCAGATGGAACCCATGGCCTGTATGAAGTTGATTACAGATGTCCATGGGCAGCAGTGACCACTTACCATCAGGCTGCATGCTCGTTTGCTACTTTAGTCAAATAAAACGTTCTTTGGGATCGATCAGAGTTTTCCAATTCTCCAATTGAAAACTTAAACAGTTATTGCTCTAGAGAAACGTAACAAACTCATACAAAGGCTAGAATTTTAATTGTAGGTATCTGTTAATTAAAGACGTCCGTGGGTGACAAAAGCAACTTAACATCAAGCGGATTGCATGCTGGTTTCCTAATTTTTCATTAAGGAAAGTACCCACATCCCTGTTCTTAATTTGGCGCCATGCGGCAAACACGGTGTTAGTTATGAGCTAAATTATTTCAATTTTTGTTTGCAAAAAATGATTAAAAACTGTATTGATGAATTACTACGTTACATCTACAGCGGTGGGGTGTGTCTACTTATATATTTATTAAAAAAGCTATTATAAGCTATCAGAATATTTAGCAAAAACAATAGTTTATAATAGATCGGTCAGCTCGCACCACAACTTAAATTGCTACACCCTGACAGGGTTATAATATGATGTTAGAATTAATGTAGGTAAGTATATACATACATATATTATGCAAAACATTATGCAATAAATGACTAATTAGGAGCAGTGATAGCCTAATGATTGGAACTTGCCCTCTCGATCGGGAGGTCCGAGGTTCAAACCACACTCACTACTGATTTCTTTAAAATCATGTGCGTATTAGAAATTAATTATCACTGCTTTTCGTTAAAGGAAAACATCGTGAGGAAGCTTTCTTTAAAAAAAAAGTTCTCGGAGGTGTGTGAAGTCCACCAACTCGCACTTGGCCAGTGCGGTTGACTATGGCCTATACCTCTCTCATTCTGAGAGAAGACCCGTGCCCAGCAGTGGGACAATAATGGGTTGACGACAAATGACTAATTCACTATGACTACTGATGATCACCAATGGGCGAGAGGAGAGTCGAAACTTGTCAAAAATAAGTTGCGTAGTTTGGGTATGTTTCCTTAGAAAATAAAAATGTGTGCGTGTACTAGCGTACACTCGTAAGAAGTGAAACTTCTTTATGACGTTATTTTTCAAAAAATAATTTACTATATGCAACTTTACAGAAATTGGTTAAATAAAGTTAAATTAGATAAAGTTTAATAAAAGGCTTTTATTAAACTTTATCTAATAATCTAATCTATAATAATGTATCTAATATCACGCGTGGTAGGGATAAGAAATAGATGGCGCGTAACGGAAAAAAAAGATGGCGCGTAACGGGAAAAAAAGATGGTGTGTAACGAAAAAATGTTACACTAATTTTTTTTCCAACCCCGATAAAGAAGTTTCACTTCAAAAGAAAACCTCTTTTTGTGAAGTTAATGAAAACACTCCAAGCTATATCACTCCTTCCTGTCATATTGTCATGGCATTTCATATTTGTAACCCCAGCAACAGTTGGATCGATACGCCCTCACGCCCAAGTTCTTCTACATCTAAATTTATAAAATTTCCAATATAACAATGGTTCTAACTAAACCGAAAGTTAAACAAAGTGTTTATTTTGGACATCCCGCGCAGTTCTGGAAAGTAAGTAAACCTCGTTATAACTTGAAATTAGGATTTGTTTTAGTTAATGGGTAAAGTTGTATAAAGTTATAACACTATAAATGGTAAACTAGATAAAATTATCCTTAAATAAAGCTTCCTATGGCCTAAATCGTAACTGAACACTAAAGTGAAGTTTAAACGCGATCAGTGTAAGGATGGGTGCAATTTTTGCACGCCTCTGTGCTTCGGATCATTTGATATATACATAAATATTACATAACCCAATATGTCTCCCAAGATATTGTAGTAGCTTTTGAACTACAGAAAAAGGCTCTGGACCGAACTCTGTTTCTGGACAACTTTAAATTGCACTGACATTTATTACAATCTCGACTATTTCAGATCCGTCAAAGATATGACATGGAGTCCTTGGTGAATGTTGAAGAATTGAAGAAAACTTCAGATATCGTTGAGTATGATTCACTACATTTACAGCAGTAAGTTTATATATTATGAGCCGAATTTCGTAATGTCGTACATACTAGTTTAGTTTTTTTGACCCTTAAGGGTTTTTGAAGTTTCCACTCCCAAACGAGTTAAACCTTAAAGGGTGGAATTTACAAAATTTATTTCTACTTAAACTAAGAACTTGAATGAAAAATTTCAGGATTCTAAGGATAAATTGATCCTAATCTTACCTGAAAGTGATTTTATAAAATGACAAGAGAAATTAATTGTCTCTGCATACTCGTTTGCTATTTCGTCGTCAACCCATTATTGTCCCACTGCTGGGCACGGGTCTTCTCTCAGAAAGAGAGAGTTTAGGCCATAGTCCACCGCGCTGGCCAAGTGCGAGTTTGCTATTTCAGTATCATAAAATAAAAATATTATTTGAAATTTTCAATAACTAATCGTTAAAATTAATTAATGATGTTCTAGAGCTATTGTCAATCGAGTAGGAGACAAAGTTCGAGAAAAGTTAATTAAAGAAGAGAAAAAGCTCTGACAAAGAAGAGAGCGGCTAAGGCTCTTACTACACGCTGAAGAAGAAGAATTAATGCAGGAGTTACTAACAAAGAAAGCGATGGAAGAGTGTGGGGTTTGTAAAGACAGAACAGAAAGAATAATGAAATACGAAAAAGAGATTGAGAGGGAAAAGATTGTTCAATGTCAAATGGCACTGGAGAGAGAAAAAATGTAAGTACATTTTTTTATATAAGACTAGCTGTACCCGCGACTTCGTCCGCGTGGAATAGTTAATTTGGGCATAATTTATTTTTGCAAACAACATCCTCAGCTTTATAAATTATAGCTTTTACCCACGACTTTGTCCGTTTCATTTTCTATTATTATTTTAGACAATTTAGTTTTGAAAAGAACATAATTATTTTAGAGTACTTCTGCGTAAATTATATTTTTAGTTATATTTTCACCCCTCTCTCCGCGTCCCTCGCAAGCAACGCCCCTCCTCCTTGCAGCGTCATGTTTTGCACATCATGCGGCGCGGCTGAATTTTATATCGGTGTTATTTTAAAATTGTCATATCTTATAAGATGTTCATTGAAATTAAGTGATGTCAAAGACAATTTTGTTCACAATTAAATACTCTTAATCAACAATACATTTATTTGGACAAAGATTAATATTATTACGTTGATACAACTCTTAACTAATTTCGACCGAATTTGATTACCATTGAAAACGGTTCTAGAGAGTTAATCTTAAAAAATAGACACATACTGTCGCGGACATTTCTTTAGATCATTTCAAGAGAAATAATTCTTTCATACATAATTTTTTGGTATCTTGTACCGTTTTCGCAGCGCACGCAACGGAAGCCCTCAAAGGATGAATAATTTTCCCCGTTTTTTTCACATTTTCCATTATTTCTTCGCTCCTAATATGCGTGATGTTATATAGCCTAAAGACTTCCTCGATAAATGGTCTATTCAATACAAAAAGATTTTTTAAATTCGAACCAGTCGTCCTGAGATTAGCGCGTTCAAACAAACAAACAAACAAACTCTTCAGCTTTATATATTAGTATAGATTGAAGTAGCAAATAAGCATGCAGTCCACCTGAAGGTAACTACCGCCCATGGACATCTGTAATCAACTATATACAGAACTTGGGGTCCATCTGAAGTCAATCACAGATGCGTTGCTACTCCCGAGGACTATGATCCTCACGTCATGTGAAAGTGTGCCGGCAACCACACCCTTCCATAGAAACGCCAGAAATGCTTCACGCTAGAAATAGGTGTGGCGGTGGTACTTCCCCGATCTAACTACACTGGTTCTACCACCGTGAACTCTGGCTCTACCACCTTGAACACTGGCTCTACCACCTTGAACACAAATTCCAGCTTTCTTTGGTGGAAGAAAGCTGGAATTTGTGAACAATCCGATGTGTTGTATGATTTCAAGGCAATCAACAAGGTTTAACGATTGCCAGATAAAAATAACAAATGGGACCTAGGGCTTAATGTGCCTTTCGAAGCACCACCACTAATGGTTACCCATCCAACATTCAAACCAGCAAACTACGTCCGATGTCGCCAAATATTGTAGATTACTTGAGATCTAGACAAGATAAGAACGGTCACTTAAAATTAAGATAACACTTATGTGTAAATTTTATATCTACAGAGCAAAAGGTATGCAGTGCACAAAAGCAGACGAAATGCGTCTAAAAGAGATGCAAAGAATGCAAATGGCAGAAAAGAAACGAATTGAACAAGAGGAAGAAGAAGTAGATAGAATGTGGCATCAAGTGCTTGTAGAAACCGTTAAGATGAAGGTAAGATTACATGAAGTAATATATAAGCATTATTCCAATGGTATAAATTAGCATTTAAATTCACGACCCGCGTGGTGGAGTGGTTACCATACCGGTCTAACGCGCAATGGGTCCCGGGTTCGATTCCCGGCCAGACAGGTATCTGAATGATGAGTTTAGAATCATGTTCTGGGTTTCGGTGTTCTTGTGTGTTTCCATGGTACCCACGACACAGGAGAAAAACCTAGTGTGGGGCTATGAGTGTAGAAAGCGTGTTTTTTAATTGTGTCGACACATTATTGTCCTACTGCTAGGGTCTTCTCTCGGAATGAGAGAGTTTTAGGCCTTGCCATGCTGGCCAAGTGGAAATTGGTGCACTTCACATACCTTTGAGAACTTTTTTTAAGAACTGTTAGGTGTACTCTTAGGGTTAAACGATGATTTCTTTTACCGTAAAGTAGGGATAATTAATTTCTAATACGCGCACAGTTCCAGAAAAATCAATGGCCCGGGACATGAATCTCAGACCTCCCGAGCGAGACAGCAAGTTTCAACCATTAGGCCATCAGTGATCTAATTAATTCTCGACTTAAACGATAAAGTAATCAATTAAATGCTCATGTAAGTTAACGTCGATACCTATTCAAGTTTATGGTGTCCTGTTAATAGGCTGGTTAGCCCATAGATTACAGTTGGCTAATCGCCAGGACATATATTGGTTGTACATACATATGGCTTAAGATTTCATACTTTATTGCCCGACTGTGTCAGAAGGAGCGTAATTCAAGGTGGTAGAACCAGTGTAGTTCGAGCGGGGAAGTACCACCGCCACACCTATTTCTAGAGTGAACCATTTCTCGCGTTTCGATATAAGGGTATGGTTGCCAGCACACTTTCACATGAGGCGACCATCATAGGCCTCGGGAGTGGCAACGCATCCGAGATTGACTTCAGATGGAACCTATGTTCTGTATGTAGTTGATTACAGACGTCCATGGGCGGCGGTGACCACTTACCATCAGGTGAACTGCATGCTCGTTTGCTACTTCATTCAGATAAAAAAAATGTCTGTATATCCATTTCTTAGACTCAGTTTGCAGAGAAAAATTGGTGAAAATTATTAAAAAAAACAGCTGCAAATTTTAGCAGTCGGGTTTTTTGTTTTTTTTTTGAAATATTATATTTTTTAAATACGAGTATTTTCAAAAAAATATTTTAGTTTATTCGACCTTATGTTTTCAAACTGTTTAATGCTGAAACAAATCAATGTATAAATCTTTACAGGAACAATATGAACGTCAAGAAGCAGAGAGATTGCAGCAAGAGATGCTGGAACGAAGACTCTTCTACGATGAACAAATAGCCAGTGCAAATAAGAAGAGAAGAGAAGCCATGAATCATGAAAGAGAAGTGGAGAATAGAAGATTAGAGAACATGAAAAAGAAAATGGAGAAAGATTATTATGATGGTATTTTCTTTTTTTTTATCTTACTAAAATAACTTAATTATATAGAATATTCAATTGCGATTTGATTTATTTTTACATTCTTACAAACGTAATAATAGGCAACAGAAATTAATTCCAGTAAAATAAATACATATACTATATGTAGTACATATTCTACATATTTATGGCGTTTGGTGTTGAAACTCTGGGACCATGGGGTCCAGACGCTTGGCAGTTTTTTAAATTATTGTCCAGTCGTTTGGTCGACGTTACTGGTGACCCGAGAGCTGGCACGCATTTTGCTCAACGAATTGGTGTTGCCATTCGAAGAGGAAATGCTGCCAGCATCTTGGGAACCTTGCCCAGGGACTGCGATGGTGATAATTTTTATGGTAGTGTTTTTGTTTATATGTTTTTGTTTTTCTTTTTTGTATATGTGTACATTTTGTAAATAGTTTTTTTTCTTTAGTATTTTAATTTAGATGTAATATAGTGTATTATATATGTAAATAAATGTTAGAAATTATAAAAATGTGTAATAGGAACTAAATAAATTTACAATTAAATACCGTTTATTTTTAAAACCTGATGTGACATTTGAACAATTTTAGCAATTAAAAGAAAGAAAGATCAACAACAGAAAAATAAGCACAACTTCATAGAAGGACACGAAATGAAGCTTTCAAGAATTAGAAGAGAGAAGCAGTTAGAAAGAGATTTAGATAATAAAACGATTAGAACAGCGTTAGACGAACTACGTAAAGAAAAACAGCAGATGAAGAATCAAATAGTTAGTACTTTATATTTTAGTTAGTGTTGGTTTTTAATAAAAGGATAGCTATAAGGAAGGATATAAAAATATAGCCATTTCTTGCAATTAATTTTTAAGATATAAAATTGTACGCCAAGTTTTCCAACACATTTGTCGTATTTCTGCATAAGTTGAAAACCCAAGTATCGCCAAGTCAGCCCGTAATAAATATGAATCAATTTGCATTCAATTTAAAATTTCATGAGTTCCATTTTGCAAGACCCTTATTTGTTTATGAGCAAGGTTATATTAAAAAACTTGTAATCCCCAGTAACAGTCAAAGAAATCATTATTGTTTGTAGCAATCGCTTCAAATAGAAAAAGAAATATTCATAGATAACGTCAAAAGAGAAAAGAAAATGGCTGAACAATTGGCACACGAGACAGAACATATCATACGAGAATGGGAGCAAAAAGGACAAGAACAAACGGAGAATAAGATAAGAAATGAAGAACTTAAGAAGTATGAAAATAGAAAGGTAAAAAATATTTTATAAGTTAATATTTCATAAATTTGTAATATGTAGAAGCGTTTTTATAATCAGTACTATCCTATGTACGCAATATGTATTTTAACGTTGTTTAATTAAGTTATTTTATTTTAATAAATATACAAAACAATTGTACTGGAGCTAACTTTCATTACCATGTAAAAAAAAACATGATTGTAATAATATTAAAAAAATGAATATAAATAAGAAAAAAAGACAAACCCGCTGAGTTTCTTGCCGGATCTTCTCAGTTGAGGTCGTATTCCGATCCGATGGTAGGGTAAGAAAAAAAATGTAACTGACAATTTGTAAGTGCCCCCGCAGGCCTATACAAAATAAAGACATTTCATTTCATTTCATTACTAGAGTGCAGCAGAAGAATACAGAAAGCACGTCGAGAAGAAAAGACAAGAAATAGAAAGAGCTAGACAAGAAAGGCAAGAAACAATGGAGCGTGTAAAGAAGACAGCCTTTGCGGAACTAAGGAGGAACTTGGACAGTGCAAATGAGGAAATGAGACGACAGATTCAGTATAGGCAAAATTTGACCAGTCAGATACATGAAAATCGGAGGATTTTGGCAAGTTATCACATTTTTTTATCTGATTGAAGTACTCGTAGCAAACGAGCATGCAGTCCACCTGATGTTAAGTAGTCACTGTCGCCCATGGACACGCAACTTCCAATAGAACATGGGATCTATCTGAAGTCAATTACAGACGCGTTGCTACTCCCGAGTGTGTGCCAGCAACCACACCCTTCCATCGAAATGCAAAAAATGCTTCACGTTAGAAATAGGTGTGGCGATGGTACTTCCCAGATACAACTACACTGGTTCTACCACCTTCAATATTTATTGTAAATATAGGTATAAACATTATTTTTAGATTACCAAATATATACTCAACATGTTCTTTTTCAACAATATCAAATTAGTTAAAATGTTAAAAGAACATAATAAGACAAAATGAAAAGACTTAAGTAATTATAATATTTAATTGTAAGCTTCGTACTTTATTTTTATGATCCTAATATGTAGCGACTTTTTAAAAAATAAGAAAAACAAAATTAAAGAAATGCAGATTGTCTATAATTTCTTATACTAGGCTATGTATGACTGTAAGAACCAAACAGTCCACAGAATATAAAACTCAAATACACCACCCTATTACATTTTTTTCCAACCAAACAGCCAATTTAAAATGTTAAGTAATGTAATGTTAACACTGTTTCAGGAGACAGAATTGAACAGTATCGAAAGTAAACAAAGACCGTTTACGAAAAAAGCTATTATGTTCAAAGGCGCGATGGGCAATTTTGTCAACAATTCACGTGTTAGGTAAGTAAAAATAATATTTAAATATAACTTTTAAAACTAGCTTTTAAAAATCCAATGAAAATAGAAAAAAATAAATCTTGTGTAAGTCAAACCTCCTATTTTGGTGAATTATACAAATTTATCATCGTTTGATAAAGTACATAATGAATATTTGCATTCGCATTCGCGTTTTTTTTTTATAATTGGACGTAACGATAAGGTAGGTTGCCACCTCAAATATGTAATTTCATTTATTTTTGTAATTTCAGCACAAATCCGATGCATCCATTTAAAAGAATATTGCAAATACGATCCGTTCCTGATGACTCCAAATTTTTGTTACCGTCTATAGAAAAGTAGATTGAGTAATCATAAAAACGTTGAAGTGATACTATAGCTTTTCCCGCCATTTGCCCTCAAGCTCACAGACAATATATTTTAGGGAGTGTCAGTATTACCAATATCAGAGTCTGTTACCTAATTAAATGTGTCAATATTTGTCTGTTTTATTTGTTTCTGTTACATTAAATAGATAATAAAAAATAGAAATAATTTTGATCAATTATCAGTTTGTTTCATTTCTAGTCAATGGTACTTGTTGTATGTTGGATTTTATGATTTCCATATCTTATATATACCTACCTACTTTGTTACTTTAGTGTATACTACCATTAAATAAAATAAAATGGTTTAATAATATTGACGTTTTGACTTTACATTTAACATTAGGCCATGTAAGTCTTATTGTCTTACATAGGTACTCTATATTTTTTCATAATGATCTGGTATTTTGTCGTACGTCTATGTAAAAGGACCATACCTAAGTCTAACATCTAATTACCGCTAAAACGCGACAGTTGTATAAATGTGTATTTAATACACGCTTACACGCTTACACGCTTTCTACACTCATAGCCCCACAGTAGGATGTTCTCCTGTGTCGTGGGTACCATGAACACACACAAGACGAATACACAAACACCCAGACCCAGAACAGGAATGTAAACTCATCATTCAGATACCTGTCTGGCCGGGTCATAATTAATGTTTCATACCCACAACCGTAAACTTAACAAATACCGAGTACTTAAATACAAATATAAATAAATAAAAAATTGCAGAATAGATAATACACATTGGTGTTAGAATCAAGAATTTTCGTTTATTCCTGCCATAAATGGCGTACAAATACTATTTGTTTAATAAGTAATAGATATGTACCATACAGTAATAAATAGTAATTACTAATTAGATCTAGTAGCTCCATCTATATCCTGAGGATACAGTAATAGTTTCGTTTTACGCCCGATAGGTGGCGTTACTCTTCTAACGAAAAGGTAAACCCAGTATAATATTATTCTATAGGTATACCACTATACCATAAATATTTTATTTATTAAAATTGATCTACAAAAAGCCACTGAATATTAATAAATCAAAATTATTTTTGACGTAAGCTTATTTTAAGGACGTAGGTACCTATAGATACCTACGTCCTTAAATTTAATATTAATAATATTACAGAAAACCATTTAAAATCAGGGCTAACAAATTGCAATTATATTAACAACAATTTAGTCTTTAAGACTAGTAAATAAAATTAATGTAACTATTCCCAATTTCCCAGTACATACTTTTCTTTTAATTATCATAAAAAAGTCTACCATTCTACGACAAAAAACTGTACTAAAAAGAAAATAATGCAGCTAATTATGAAAACTTTGTGAACGTGTTGATTTCTATGCATTTAATTCACGTTCGTAATAAGTCGTATTTCCAAAATTGAAATGCTAATGCCAGATGTACACACTCGTCGAAAACAGTGTTTTCTGAAGCACTGTAATTACAGTAGTACTACTGCATTTTTACGATATATTGTATTGATAAAAATACAGTGTATAGTAGGAATTTACTTTTTTAGTTACAACGTAATATAAAAAAAAATCCGAGCGTGAAATGTAAAGCAACCAATTATAAATATTGGAATATTACTGAGGAATAAGTATAAAAAGTTATTTATATTTGGTCATTAGTTTCGTTTTCGATGATCTTTTTTTTCAAAAAAATGCAGAGGTACAGGCCCCTGATGACAAAATACTTCTCATGACTTTTTTTTCGTCAAATATTTTAAGAGAGAGATATTTTTCCTATTTAAATTGCTGGCAAAAAGTGATAAACCGAATCCTGATGGATATGATCATTTTTATCCAAATGCAGTAATTTTAGAGCTTTAGTACGATAGTTGCATAACTACTTTTTGTTAACTCTAGATGCAGCCAATTGAAATACAGTAAGACAGGACAACAACACCATGTACATACTAGTGTTTACAACCTAAAGCTAGGCAACTGTCGTACCACAGTCTCAAGCACAGAAGGGACTTCTTCACAGCATATCTAGTCTGAGCGGGTTAGGGCTGCCACCATTTTTCTTTACAATGAAAATAAGAAAAAGTCGAAGTTTCAGTCGAAGAAAAGAATTCATTGACGAAAATTTTCTTTTTTCTATTTCACTAGTTTTATTATCTTATTTTTTTTACCAGTGACAGAAATAATCTCTTTATTTTTATCAGACTGAAGTAGCAAACCAGCATGCAGTCCACCTGATGGTAAGTGGTCACTGCCGCCCATGGAAGTCTGTAATCAACTTCTCTCTTTCACTCTCTACCTTTATTATGTCATCTATAAATGGTGCGCAAATAAAAGAGATTACGTGGTTTACAAATCGTGTAAATAATTATATAGTTGCAGAATCGAGGCTAAACGGATCTTTCGGCTATAAAGCACTCTCTACTCTAATGCTTCGCATTGAGTCGTTGAGACCAAATGTACCGGGCTACGGAAACAATTGTTCATCATAACAGAAACGGTATTATCAATTTGCGTACGATAGTAATTCCATCATAAATCGTACGTAGTCATGAAAATATCATACATATTCGATAATTATCGTACGATTGAGAACATTGGTGATTATTCGATGAATTCCGACTTCCTGTATCGGCGAGTGTGTGCATCTGGCATGGTCGCGTTAAAAAAATTAAAATGTCACAAAACTAAACTAATTAAATATTTATTCATTTAAAATTGGGAATAAAAAAATATTACTTTTAGTTCATGTTACAGTAAATTATGTTCATATTCAAGGAAACTATTATCCTTTTAACGTACTACGAACAAATACATAGGAGGGTAGGCAGGTACATAAAACTTTCCGAATGGTTATTCGAAGAATCTTGTTTTGATAAAAAAATTCAACTAATTTTCGTGGGTACGAAAAGTAGCAAACTCTAACGAAAGTACCCACTTCGTAAGTATCACATGTGCATCACTATACGTAGAAAGAAGTCTGAGCCATGGACATGGAAGATATAGCTTTTTCTGTAACAGATCTTGAGAAGAGGACCTATAGATATTTGCAGCAAGTGGCTAAATCATTAGGCTTACCATCCAACGTAAAGGTAATTAATCAAACTTTCTATTCATATTTTTGACTTAGGAATTAAGAAATAGCAAGCGCGTGCTTTATCTTTCAAAATAAGTTTGTTTTTGTTCAATTCAACGCCGAAAAGGAAAAGATAAAATTACAATCTATTTTGCAGTGTATGAGCGTAAACAATAACAATGTTTGTTTCGGGGAAACGTAATAAACTTGTGAGAACTGTCTGTAACTCGTTGATTATAAACATCATGTACCTTTACCGGTTTCATGGTACTCATGAAGGCTAACTTTTCTCAGTATACAATATTTTTTTTTTATCTGATTTAAGTAGCAAACAAGCATGCAGCCCACCTCCACTTGATGGTAAGTGGTCACTGCCGTATGGACATCTGTAATCAACTTCATACAGAACATGGATTCAATCTGAATTCAATCACAGATGCGTTGCTACTCCCGAGGACTATGATGGTCGCCTCATGTGAAAGTGTGCCGGCTGCCACACCCTTCCATCGAAATGCAAGAAATGCTTCACGCTAGAAATAGGTGTGGTGGTGGTACTTCCCTAGTCGAACTACACTGGTTCTATTGGTTTTTTTTATCCAATTGAAGCAGCAAATGACCATGCTATACAGCTGATGGTAAGTAGTAACCGTAGCCCATAGAAATCTGTAATCAATTTCATATGAAACAGGAGTTGTTACTCTCAAGCACTAAGATTGCCTCAAAGTGAGCCAGCTACCACAAAATTCAACCAAAATGCAAGAGTGTTAAATAGTTATATCAGTGATACTTCCCCAGTAGAACCATAGTCATTCAACCATCTTGAATCAATAATACTAGCAAGAAGCAGTTTTTGCGTTTCGATGGAAGGGTGTAGTTGCCAGCACACTTTTATATGAGGCAACGATCATATTCCTCAGGAGTAGCAACGCATCCATGATTGACTTCAAATAGAACCCATGTTCAGTATGAAAGTGTCTTCAGATGTCCGTGGACGACAGTGACCACTTACCATCAGGTGGACTGTACGCTCGTTTGCTACTACAATCTTATAAAAAAAAAGACAATAGAACCAAACAAAATCATATTAAAGTCATTTATATTGTGTTGCTTATATTTACAGAAGGTGTACCTAATATGTCTTATCCGTGCAAAGAAGTACAAGTCAGAGGCAGAAGTGAACAGCATCATACACCTTGTGAAGATGGAGAGGCAACAGGCACAGAGCAGGAAGAGGAACCTTAAGAAACATTTACAGGTATTTATATAACATAGATATAACATGTCCACCAATTCACACGTGGCCAGCGCAGTAGACTATGGTCTATAAGTCTCATTCTGAGAGGAGATCCGTGCCCAGCAGTGGGACAAGTAATGGGTTGTACCCCCATATAACATAGATATGTACTAAATATATTTATTTTATTAAATATATTTAGTACATATCTTTATATTTATTTTATTATAATTTATTTTATTATCTAAATATATTTTTAGACGACCCGCGTGGCGCAGCGGTTACCATACCGGTTTGACGTGCAATGGGTCCCGGGTTCGATTCCCGGCCAGACAGGTATCTGAATGATGAGTTTAGATTCCTGTTATGGGTCTGGGTGTTTGTGTATTCGTCTTGTGTGTGTCCATGGTACCCACGACACAGGAGAAAATCCTACTGTGGGGCTATGAGTGTAGAAAGCGTGTATTTTTTGTTTACTAGTTGACCCGGCAAACTTCCTTCTGCCTAAAAGTCAAAAATCTAAGATTATCAGTATTCCTACACTATACTATGCATATATTATACATACAAGCCTTCCTTTAAAATCACTCAATGTATTAAAAAAACTGCATTAAAATCCGTAGTGTAGTTTTAAAGATCTAAGCATACATAGGGACAGACAGCAGGAAGCAACTTTGTTTTATACTCTGTAGTGATGTACCTTATAATTAATGTACAAAGGTGGACTTAATGGTATAAGCATTCTCTGCCAGTCAACCTCAAGAGGTAAGAAAAACATCGAAGGTGGTATAACAATAAAGAATAATAATATATCCCTGCTTAAAGTGAAAAAGGGCACAAGTTTACAAGATAAGACTAAAATGGGACAGGTTTTTTGGGCGATGCAAAGCAAAAAATGAATCATAAGTTTAAATACTACAGATATAATAACACTTATATGTTATTATTTTTAAAAACAACTAAATAATGAAATTCATTATTAAAAACAAAATACTAAGCTGCAAATTTGAGTTTTGGCAGTCGTGTTTTTTTTTTCCATTTTTACTTGTTGACTGATGATTAATAAATTAATTATTAAATATCATACATATTATTTTTTAAAACTTATTGACATTATATTGATGAATTGTTAATCTCTTTTTCAGAACAGAGAAATATCCTCAACCAATAAACTGTGTCAATCACCACCAATCTCAAACACACCGAGACGGCCAGTCCATGGAGTACTAAGATACAGTCCAGAGCTACACAAATATCTCAAATGCGGCCAAGGCGTTGGCACAAACGGTACCAATATTGGGACAAATATTGGATCAAACATTGGACCAAACTTGGCAAGATCTGTTACTGGGAGCGACCGAGTGTTACGAAGTTTCAATTTAAAAACTTTAAGGAAGACATACGGTGCTGTGAATTATACTAACCCAGCTGTTAGGAATCAGGCAACTAGTCCAAAGGAAACTAGGATCAAGATTGTAAGCGCTGGAAGAGTGTCAGAGGTCAACGTCACAAAGTGTATGGAGAGACGACATAGACCAAGCATTCTTGGTAGCTCTTTTGGTGTGAGGAATAATCAGAAGAGGTATATTATTGCTCATAATGCGGTGAGTTATCTACAAATGAATTTGAGATATGTTTATATGTTGCAATAGGTAGAATGTTGCTCTTATATATTCTTATTGGAGTCCAATGGAGTCTCTTGAAATTAACTTTTATTATTAACAGATATAATGTTGTTAATAATAAAACCTCAGTCAGGTACCCCCAAAGTCCACCAATTCGCACTTGGCCAGCGTGGTGTACTATGGCCTGAAACTCTCTCATTCTGAGAGAAGACCCATGCCCAGCAGTGGGATAATAATGGATTGACGATGGTACCCCAAAAATTATATTTATAAAAAAATCTTTTCTGCAACTGCAACGATATAAATAATACTCATGTCATTAAATCTAACAAAATAATTTGCATGTATCTTTCCAGGAGTTAAGCGCTCCATTGCCGAAACGCCAGCGAACTATAAGTGGCATATACCCTCTGATGCCTGAAATAGAATATAACATGAACACCATCCAAGGTGTCAGACTTCGTCGCAACGATGGCCGACTCTCCACAATCAACGCTTTAGTACAGAAAAGATCTTTACCAGAGTGCTTCAAGCCGATGCCAAAACATAATGAAATTACTATACAGGATATATTTGGTAGTATTGATACAAATGATTTGGATACGCACGCAAACTATTTGCAAACATATCCAAACATTGGCCATACAGATTTGTTAAATAATAACTATGTCCCTATATCGGAGAGGGAAAGAGATTTACATGAACGTTCAGTGTATTATCATAAGAAAATTCGGTCGGAACAAGTCAGGTATCAAAGGATGAATTACAGGGAAGGCAAAGAGGAGATGCTGCCGAAAATAAATGATGCGTTCAGCAGATTTAATGGAGTTAGAGATGTAACACAGCCCTTGTACATACAAGTTGGTGAACCTGATCTGTGTAAGATTATTTGTTTTTTTGATGGGAAATGATTATTTCTCATATAATATATAAATATTAATGAATAATATTATATGAATAATAATCATTTCCCAATAATAATAATAATGATAAATGTTTATTCATTTTATGTATATTGCTATGGTGGTGGTGTGATTGAAGTCACTGTATGAGTTCCCAATTTTAACATCAAAATTGAAAGATAAACTGTGGAGTTAAAATTTATTGAGACTTTTTAACATTTATTGTAGAATATGTATTTGTGTCTAGCTTGCAAATAAATTCATATTAAATTAATTTGGAGAGTTGCTCTGTACTTAGTGACAGTGTTGCCAAGTTAGGGGTTTTTCCCCCAAATTTAGGGGAAAAAAAGTAGGATGTGGGTTTTTAGGGGTACTTTCAAGGGTTTAAAAAGGGAAATCTACCGCCAGGCTACATGATCTTGCCTGGGGAGTTGCCGCCAAGTGCAAGCTTTCAAAACGATGAAGAACAAAGCAAGACAAAAAAGGTCGTGCATTACACCCGATGACCGTTTTTTTGAAGTGAAACTTCTTTATCGGAGTTGGAAAAAAATTTAGTGTAACATTTTTTCGTTACGTGCCGTCTTTTTCTGTTACGCGCTATCTTTTTTCTGTTACGCGCCATCTTTTTTTTCCGTTACGCGCCATCTTTTTCTTATCCCTACCACGCGTGATATTAGATAGATTATTATAGATTAGATTATTAGATAAAGTTTAATAAAAGCCTTTTATTAAACTTTATCTAATTTAACTTTATTTAACCAATTTCTGTAAAGTTGCATATAGTAAATTATTTTTTGAAAAATAACGTCATAAACAAGTTTCACTTCTTACGAGTGTACGCTAGTACACGCACACATTTTTTTTTTTTCGTAGTCGGGGTAATCTATGACCTCATTCAGAAATACGGGAAGTTGCCAGGAATTCCAATTAATTGTGGGGATTTTAATTGGTTCGACTGGGTACCACCGCCACTCTTATTCCTATTTATTCTAGCGTGAAGCAGTTATTGCGTTTCGGTGGAAGGGTGTAGTTACCGGCACTCTTTTATATGAGGCGACCACCATAGGCCTCGGTAGTAGCAATTCATCTGTGATTGACTTCAGATAGAACCCATGTTCTATTAGAAGTTGCTTACAGGTGTCCATTGATGGCAGTGACCACTTACCATCAGGTGAACTGCACGATTGCTACCTCACTACATGATATAAAACAAAGTCGCTATCCGCTGTCTGTATGTACGCTTAGATCTTTAAAACTACGCTATGGATTTTAATGCAGTTTTTTTTATAAATAGAGTGGTTCAAGAGGAAGGTTTTTATGTATAATACATGCTTAATATAGTGGAGGAACACTGATAATTTTAGATTTTTGACATTTGGGTGGAACAAAGTTTGTCGAGTCAACTATTTACGTTACCACCCAATATTCGCGACTCAAAGAGTTTGTCTCTCTTTAAGAAAAGAGTGAAGTATCACTACCTGTCCTTGATAACACGAGTATCTGTCAAGTAATTATATATTTATATTTAATTTGTTAAAGTATATGATTATTATTATTTTTGTATAGTATTCTATATTTATATATTATTATATTTATATATATATATATATATATATATATATATATATATATATATATATATATCCTTATTCATGTTTGTGACTATTTTTATGAGTGTATATATGTATTTATTTGTCACAGTATAGTGCGCGCACTTCTTACCTTGTGTTAACCTATATCCAGTCTCAGGTCTGCTGGAAGAGATTTCATTAGAAATAAGCAGTACCTTTGCACTTAATGTTAATTTTAAGTTCTCGATGTATTTGATTTCTATGTGTGTGCATAAACAAATAAATAAATAAATATTTTCTTATAAATAATAACTAAACTTTATAATAATCAGTTTATATATATTTCCAGTGCCAACCCACACATACCCGCGGAACATAGCAAACACACACATGCTGGAAAGCCTGTACAACTTCCGGAGCAACCTGCTGACCAACACACCACTTCTGCAAATAGCCACCACTTCGAATACCAAGTGTGTCTATAGTACTCCGGTGATTGCTACTGCGTAAGTACTCTTATCAACCCATTATTGGCACGGGTCTTCTCTGGGTTCTCTTTTACTGTACTGTAAGGCAAGATATTGGAGCTAACTTTCATTACCATGTAAGAAAACATGATTGTAATTATATAAAAAAAAAACTGCTTTAAATAAGAAAAAAGACAAACCCGCTGAGTTTCTTGCCGGATCTTCTCAGTTGAGGTCGTATTCCGATCCGGTGGTAGTGTAAGAAAAAAAATGTAACTGACAATTTGTAAGTGCCCCCGTAGGCCTATACAAAATAAAGACATTTCATTTCTCTCAGAATGAGAGAGTTTAGGCCATAGTCCACCGCGCTGGCCAAGTGCGGATTGGTGGACTTCACACACCTCCGAGAACTTTTTTTTTTAAAGAACTCTCGGGTATGTACGTTTCCTCACGATGTTTTCCTTCACTGAAAAGCAGTGATAATTAATTTCTAATACGCACATAAATCAGTGGTGCGTGCCTGGGTTTGAACCTCGGACCTCCCGATCGAGAGGGCAAATTTCAATTAGGCTATTACTGTTCTTGATTACTTACTAATGATTCTCAATACTGAAAATGGGTGTGAGTCAGAATTTTTGAAAAACGAATATCGAAAATATTAAAAATTTTGACGACCCGCGTGGCGGAGCGGTTACCATACCGGTCTGACGCGCAATGGGTCGCGGGTTTGATTCCCGGCCAGACAGGTATCTGAATGATGTGTTTAGATTTATGTTCTGGGTCTGGGTTTTTGTTTATTCGACTTGTGTGTGTTCATGGTACCCACGACACAGGAGAAAATCCTACTGTGAGGCTATGAGTATAGAAAGCGTATTTTTTTTTGTTTTTAAAATAACGGATTTCTATTGATATTCGTTTTTCTAAACATTATGACGTTTTTATTAAGAAATAATGAAGTAATTGTGCATGGGTTTTGATTACTTTTTGTAGTTTATAACAGTGAAGTAGAAAAGGAGAATGCAGTCCATCAGATGGTAAGTGGCCACTGCTGCCTATGGACATCTGTAATAAACTTCATACAGAACATGCGTTCTATCTGAAGTCAATCACAGATGCGTTGCTGCTCCCGAGGACTATGACGGTCGCCTCATGTGAAAGTGTACCGGCAACCACACTCTTCCATCGAAACGCAAGAACTGCTTGACGCTAGAAATAGCGGTGGCGGTGGTACCTCCCCGGTCGAACTACACTGGTTCTACTACCTGATAAACCTCCCTTAGAAATTTGTGTAAAACCTCTGGCTCGTAGGTTTCCTTACTATTAAAGCTAGTAATATTTAAATGATTAAGCACATAACTTCAACACCTGAGATGCACGGCTGGGATTCGAACTTCGGACTGAATAGACTCATATAGCAGGGACTCATATAACTGCACTGATTCGCTAAAAAACATGTCACGTTAAATATTGAATATTTCTAAATTCTACTAAGAGTGCGTTCCATTAGACGTTCACAAAGTCCACGCTCCCGACCGCAGTTTTTCCCGTTTCACTAGCTTGTGAGCGTTAGCTGACATAGTCTCTAGTGGAACGATCACTTCGACCCGCCTTGTTAGTTGGGTCGCGTGGGCGTAAGTCATGACGTCACTCATTACGTATTCCCCGCGACCACAACGACCGCGGTCGTCTTGTGGAACGACGTTTTGGGCGTTTGAAGCTTTGTGAGCGTCTTCTGGAACGCGCCCTAAGAATAGTCGAAGTGACAGGTTTTTGATAGAACTTCATTGCATTTCATTGGGTCTGTATGGTTAGTTTGGCTATTTCTTATCTTTTGGGTTTTTTAACTTGTCTTATTTTATAAATACTAAGAAAAATTATTAGTCTTACTAAGTTACAAATATACAGGTACATTTAATACATAACTATATACTGCTTTGTTGGCACCTAATGGCATGGCACCTAAAATCTATATATAATAAGGTCCCGGAAGTGCTTCGAAACATAAGCAATGTGAACAAATTCAAAACTGAATTAAAATGTTTTTTAACTGATAAATGCTAATACACAATTCAAGAATTTCTTACTGACGCCGATATATGACATGTATGGTATTTAGTAATAATTTAATAGTAATCGTAATTTGTAATTTAATTAATACAATGATAATATAATGTAATTAATAATAATGTTATTTTTAATGATTTTCAATAGGACTTTTTAATTATATTATTTGTAAACCCAAATGGGGTCGAATATAGAGCACTTTTTATAACCATTGTAGTATAAAGGTCCAAATTCAATGAGACAAGTTAATGCTAACATATCGCACCTTTAATCATAAAAAGAAATAACAATATTTTTGATTTGAAAATGACCTATTCCGTTTGTTTTACGGTATAAACTCGCGAAGCATAAATCTTGAGTTATTTCTTTTTATGAATAAAGGTGCGATATAACATATATGCATGAATGTGTGCAGAATGCCGCAGCAACCGGCCACGCTTATTCCCACGGAACCCTTCAACATGCCACGTAAGATCACGCTTTGCTTTTTTAATATTATCACCCTTTATGTACATTTTTTTGAAATGCAGCTTTCTTTTGTGCCATTGACACATGATTTTGACTTATTTTTCAAGTTTTGTAACAGATTTTTTGCATGGATCGAAATATCAACAAAAATAAATTTTAAAATCTCTGCATAAGAAAATCGTAAATGCCCGTTACCAATTAAAATGTTAAAGAATATGTCAAAATCCTGTGTCAATGATACTTTTTAACTAACATTCCAATGTAAATAGATTATCTATTTATCTTATTAAGATTTTGGTGGCGGGAGATCTCCCGCCAGGCTAGATGATCATGCCTGGGGAGCGGCCGCGCTCTGACAGTCGTTGTTCGGAACTTGTATATAAGCGGGGTATTGACAATACTTCGATAGCGTGTTTCAGAATACTAGTAGCGCCATCTCTTGATGAGTAGCGGGAGGTCGCCACAAGATCATATATGCGAAAGTTTGTGGGATTTATTTATTTCCATCCATGCATGCACTACATGTTACTCGTTCACAATAAAAATGTGTGCGTGTACTAGCGTACACTCGTATGAAGTGAAACTTCTTTATGACGTTATTTTTCAAAAAATAATTTACTATATGCAACTTTACAGAAATTGGTTAAATAAAGTTAAATTAGATAAAGTTTAATGAAAGGCTTTTATTAAACTTTATCTAATAATCTAATCTATAATAATCTATCTAATATCACGCGTGGTAGGGATAAGAAAAAGATGGCGCGTAACGGAAAAAAAAGATGGCGCGTAACAGAAAAAGATGGCGCGTAACGAAAAAATGTTACACTAAATTTTTTTCCAACCCCGATAAAGAAATTTCACTTCAAAAATCCCACATAATTTGGCGTTGCTCCCACTTCGTCGGGTACCTTTTGAAGGTTTCCCCCCGAAAACAGATACTCACCGAAGTGTTACACATGCTCAATGCGGGTGAATCCGTGGGGATAACCTAGTCATGTATGTTTTTAATAATTTTGACGCCCCGCATGGTGCAGCGGTTACCATACCGGTCGGTCGCAATGGGTCCCGGGTTCGATTCCCGGTCAGACAGGTATCTGAATGATGAGTTCATTCATGTTTTGGGTCTGGGTGTTTGTGTATTTGTCTTGTGTGTGTCCATGGTACTCACGACACAGGAGAAAAGCCTAGCGTGAAGCTATGAGTGTAGAAAGCGTGTTTTACAAAGAAAAAAAAATATATTTAAAAAATGAAGGATTGAGAGTAAATACCTAATAATAGAAATTTCTAAATTTTTTAATTTTTTAATCACTATCCGTGATAATTTCCTCCCGCACAACACTATAGGGGAAAGGGGGTGACTGAAAACCAGCGCTGCACAAGATATAATCTTTGTCAGCAAAAGCTGAGTCACGTCCCTTTGCCTAACGGTATTTTTAAGTTATTTATTTGTATTTCTTTTATAATTTAAAAAGACAATAAACGATTATTATTATTATTTCCAGCGTGCGAGCCGGATAACCAGTACAGATGTAGCCACGATGTAGAGATGCCTCATCTATACGAACTGATAAAGCCACCCGAACAAGATCTTCCCTTGCGCTTCGGATATAGGGGAGGTAAGTTTTATTCTCACTGATGACCCGCGTGGCGCAGTGGTTACCATACCGGTCTGACGCGCAATGGGTCCCGGGTTCGATTCCCGGCCAGGTATCTGAATGATGAGTTTAGATTCCTGTGCTGGGTCTGGGTGTTTGTGTATTCGTCTTGTGTGTGTCCATGGTACCCACGACACAGGAGAAAATCATACTGTGGGGCTATGAGTGTAGAAAGCGTGTATTCTCACTCCATCCATCAGCCCTTTGATATCCAATGCTGGACATAGGCCTCCCCTAAATGGCACCACTCCAACCGGTCCTGTGCCCTCTGAATCCCACGTTTCCCGCTGTCTTCAGGTCATCGGTCCACCTGGTGGGGGGGCGACCTGTACTCCTTTTGCCTAAACATGGTCGCCTCATTATTCTCATACGCATGAACCCATTGCCCACTGCCGGGCACGGGTCTTCTCCCAGAATGAGAGAGTTTAGGCCATAGTCCACCGCGCTGGCCAAGTGCGAATTGGTGGACTTCACACACCTCCGAGAACTTTTTTTTTTAAGAACTCCCGGGTGTGTAGGTTTCCTTCACCGAGAAGCAGTGATAATTAATGTATGGTGGTGCGTGCCTGGGTTTGAACCTCGGACCTCCCGATCGAGAGGGCAAGTTTTAACCATTAGGCTATAACTGCTCTTACGAATAGGTAACAGAATAGTTTGTAGTTCTACTCTGGAGGTACCACTGTCACACTTTTTTCTGCTTAATAATACCAGTGTTAGTACCAGTGTTTTGTGTTCTGGTTCGTAGCGAAAGACATAGGGACATTGAATTAATTCTAAAGTTGATGGACCCACGGCAACACCTGCGCTACAAGTGCGTTGCTACTCACAAGGTCTACGATAGTCGCCTCATGCAAAAGTGGGCCGGCAACCCACAGAAACGCAAGAACGCGTAAAATATAATATATAAAAATAAAAAATAAAATAACGCTAAGCTAATCTTAAAACTAGTCAATCAACAAGTACCTTGCTTGGGGACACTACTATTAAACTCATGACCACATTAGTTATAAACATTAATAAGAATATGTCGGCGCGACACCGCGTATTTGTGAAAAACACATCGTCGAAAATAATTATTTTAGTTAGTTGAAAGATCGAAAATTGTTTGTTTTTTAAATTAGCAATATTTAGTGATTTTTAGAATTGTAATTTAGTTTACCCTCCATAAATTTGTTATTGTCACCTCACCAAACATTGTTATAAAAGGCGTGCGCCTGCCGGTAGAAAGAGATTCTTGTTTAACCGTCGAAGCGATCGGACCTCCTCAATTGTGAATAAATCGAAGAAGAATAACTCCTGAGTTTTAATTGTAATCTTCAAAAATGGATGGTAATGACAACTCGTGGCCTTCCTGACGTCACATTTCACCTCTCACTTCGTTATATATAAAAATAAAAAATTAAATAACCCGAAGCTAAGCTTAAAACTAGTGTTGTCAACCAAGAAGTAGCTTGCCTGGGGACACTACTGTTAAACTCATGACAACATTAGTTATAAACATCATAATTGAATTTAAATTAATCATGCCATGTGATTATAAATAACATAAATCAATTTAACATGACCCTATTTTTATATGTGAACAATCTTTCACCCTTTCAGATATAAGCACTTCAACATCTTCGCTAGACACCTCTAACTCTCAAATGGGTGGCTCGGCGACCATCCCGGAGATGGTGGAGGATGCGTTGGAGATCATCAGTCAAGACGGGGTGAGATAAATAGTTCTTTTGAAATTATTTTAAAAGGCGAGGGTTAAAATTGTGTAAGCAGTCGGTTTTGTTTTTGTAGTGACTTTAAGTTAACAGTTTTTTCTGAATTGTGTCAGAAGGACGGTAATATTTAAAGGGTATGGTAATATTATTCGATGTATACATACATCTTGCATCTTGTTTGCATGTCTTAAAAAATGCTTTCTACACTTATAGCCCCACAGTAGGATTTTCTCCTGTGTCGTGGGTACCATGGACATACACAAGACAAATACACAAACACCCAGACCCAGAACAGGAATCTAAACTCGTCATTCAGATACCTGTCTGGCCGGGAACCGAACCCGAGACCCACTGCGTGTCAGACCGGTATGGTAACCGCTGCGCCACGCGGGTCGTCGTCATGTCTATACGTTTGACTCGCGATACAGCCCAAACGTATCATTGAAATCAACTCTGTAGAGTGACATAACGTCGCTTAAGTTCTAACACTGCGTAACTCAAAAAATGCCCATTTTAAGTTAATGAAATAATGGTATCTCAAAATAATACAGGAACATGTTACATTTTAATAAATAAATATTATTTTAATATGAGTATATTAATATTTTAATATTTTATTATATTAATATTTTAAACGCAATATATTATTTGGTAGTTGTAAAATTAAAAATAACTATTTGAGACAGTTTATTTGCTCTACTGAAAAGTTGCTAATTTTGAGATCCGCGGTGTTAGAACTTAAGCGACGATAAACTATGTATTTTTAAATACGGCGTCTCTGGGGAAAAAGGGGGAGAGGGACTATCTTTTGACGTGACAACGTCTTATAATTCGATGGAGCCGGCTGCACGCACCAATAACATGACTGATGCGGCGTTACCTCGCTCTGAGGCGTTCCGTTTAAGGCTTGAAGTGCAAGCGAGAGAGCGGAACGAGTGACAAAGAGGCATAATCGGCCTCCGCGTTCGGCAGCGGTCGAAATCTGTCTCTCTCCCACTTGAGTGAGCGATGCGTCTGCATGGACAGCTGCTATACAAAACGCGACCATTCCATCAGTATTTTCTTATGACGTTGTCAAGTACAACTATCGTCAGTAAACCGGCTTTATTTAATAATAAATAATTTAATAATAATTTATTTAAAAAATAATTTATTTTTTAATATGAATTTTAAAAAAAACCGGCTTTACAGTCAACCGATTTTTTTTATTATCGTAAGAATATGGTTTTAAAGCTAATAACAACAAGTTCACCACACAAGTACACATTATAATAACACTTGTATATTTGGTGCAGGCAAAATTAAAAAAAAAGCGGTCAAATAATCAATATATTCAAATAAAAAAGGGGTGGTTAAAAACAATTAATTGAACTACGGAAAATCATTTTCTTTTAATTTAATAATGTTACTTTTCAAAATAAGAAAATAGTACCATTCTTTGACATTTTCAGGACTACATGGAGCAAATTGGAATGGATTTGAGGGTGCAGTGCGTTCTGTGTTCTTGGGCTGGACCCAAAATTATATTGGAGTTTCACATACGAAAGGTAAATAATATTTGGTGGTAAAATTTAAGGAGCAGACGAGCATGCAGGCCACCTGATGGTAAGTGGTAACTGCCGCCCATAGACATCTGTAAGCAATTTTAATAATTAACAGGTACTCACGATATACAGTTTTTGAATTCTTTAAGAATTATTTTTGCCGATATTTCGACCCAGTTACATGGATTGTGGTCACGGCGAAACTGCGGTGCGAAAACAAGATTACAAAATAACTATACCGAAGGATAAACAAAAAACAATATGTTAATATTTTACAATCAATATATTTTCCAGGAGCACCCAACCCAAATCCACAAGCTAACCAGCGGCGAGGGCAACGTGGTCCACACGCTGGGCAGCATGGCCCACTGTCGACTGTGGCTCGGCGCGGTACTGGAACACGATGCGATGTTATACGTACTCAGTACGAAGTATGAGGAGGATTGTCTTATGGCTACTCTCTCTGTGAGTTATCTATATATTAATACGTGAAGCAAAAATTTGTGAAGCATTTTTAAGTAATATGCCGCGGACGGATTAGTATGAAATTTTGCATGGTTATAATGGACGTAGAGAAGGAGTGCAGTGTGTTAATATATTTTTCAAATAATGCTTAAAACATACATAAAATCAACTAAAAACATATTACACACACTACCGTGCATTTGTCACAAATATATAAATAATAAACGAAATGGAACATTCAATGTCTTACTATGAAAACACATTACGTCAGAAATGTCAGTGTCTTTGTCAAAATACCCGCTATTGCTTTTAAATGTGGTTTAGCTAACTAAACCTCTAATTTAACCTCTTCAATGTTCTATTTCATTTATTATGTATGTGTTTGTGTCAAACACGAGGTAGTGAGTGTAATGTGTTTTTAGTTGATTTCAATATATTAATATATAGAATACTATTGAATACTCTACAACTTGGTATACTACTAGTAAATTACATTCAAATAAATTAAATTGCATTAAAATTAAAAATAATTCTCTGCTTTAATTTTCAGTCCCTATCATCGGACGTGATAGAAAAACACGGCACCATAATAATATACAACAAGGTGACAGGGGAGCCCTATTCCTTTGCGGGCGATATACAGCCCTTACCACCAAATCTGCCCTACGAGAATGACGTCACAGGTTTAAAAGTAGACCTTGCTAAATTAGACTTACTTCCAAATAGTGCTAATTTAAAATTAGTCAATAATGAGTTGGTACTCAAGTCACCGACTAAAGTGGTTGTCGGACAACCAGAATTGAATGATATACACATTATATTGTTTGTTAGGATTTCCTAACTGAGAAGTTATGCCTAGGAATGAACTCAGTAGTGTTAGTATGTGTTGTGATGTATTCTAAGTCTTATATAAAAGATTCGATTCAATTTTACAAGACTACTTTAAAAAGAAAACAGTCGAGTTTAATTAGTTTTAAGACTCGGTAAGATTGGTTTAATTCTCAATTTTATATCATTTAAGGTGGGCATTCACGTTACAACGGTCGCACGGACTGTCGCAACGACAGTTTATATATTTATTTAGGAAACAAACGATTACATAATACACAATATTAGTATAGTACATTAAGGAAATACATAGACCAGTGAAGTTTTCACTTGTTACTATTACATTATTAGCGTAAAAAGGTTAAAAAAGGAGCAGTAAGTTAAAATTACAAAATTAAAAAAAAAAGAAATATTAAGTTAAGTTGTTTAGTTTAAGTTGAATACTTCAACGGACCTGCGACATGACCTTGGTCGTACAGTCCGCCTTAGGACCAAGCCATTCACGATCGAACTGGTGGCATATGACCGTAGTTCGTGCGACAGTCCGTACAACCGTTGTAACATGAATGCCCACATTAAATAATATAAAAATGATTTAAACCAGTCTTACAAAGTCTTAAAACTAATAAAACTCGATTGTGTTTTCATTTTAAAGTAGTCTTTAAAATTGAGTCGTAATGTGAATGCCCACCTTAACTACTGAGTTACAGTATTTTAAGTGTTATACCAAAGCCTCGGCAACATTTTACAAGTTAAAATGAAGAGTCATTCAAGTCCTATTAGCTTTAGAATGCGTCTAAATTGTTTAACCAAAATGAGTCGAGCCTTGTCAATAAGGATGATACCGATCTATTTCATCACTAAGGGTCAATTTATACTAGCGCAGGGTCGAAACGCATCGAAGCGTCAATAGGCTTTTTGACAGGTTTTGAAAATCCATTTTGTATTATCTAGCAGAGGTTAAGGAACCCAGTAAAATTTGTTTTTTTTTAAATTTTGGTTCATATTTGCTGAAAAATATCAAATTAAAAATTCAATATTTAAATAGCGCGCAAAAACGCTACTTTGACAATATGGCGGGTTGGTGACGTCACTTGCCTGTATTGTCATCTGTGGCTCATATCATCCACATACATTTGTTGTAAACAAAAAACGAAAGTTTACAAGCAAGTGACGTCATCATAAACCCGCCAAATCGGGAGCATTTTGTGTCACGTGAAAAACGTTTGAAAAAATGCATTTTTATTTAAGGATTTTTAAATAAATTTAATTATTATTTTCAACTTATGTTAATAAATAACCATTCTTAAACTCATAATATATACTGATAACAGAAATTGACCCTTAATTTTTCGCATTGTCAAATAGCCTATTCCTTTACAACCAAAGCGAAGCCCACTCTTTACGTGTAGTAATGGACATCAACAGCAGTGCTATTAAGCCAATTTATAAAGAGTGATTCGCATTAATTTTTTTTTGCTTTTGGATTAAATAAGCATTCGTATTTTTGCAGCAGCTAAATTAATTTTTCGCCCGATTCCATCGTGATCAACACCGATGGAGGTCAATTTTCG